>PVKU01000637.1:0-420212 GCA_004027475.1 Anoura caudifer
ATAACAGCTGGTGAAATTGAAGCAGTAATAAAAAAAATCTCCCAGCACACAAAAGCCCTGAACCAGACGGTTTCACAGGATAATTCTACAAAACATTTAAGGAAGAGCTAACCCCTATCCTTCTCAGACTATTCCAAAAAATCCAAGAAGAGGAAAGACTCTCAAACTCTTTTTATGAAGCCAGTATCATCCTAATCCCAAAACCAGATAAAGACACAACAAAGAAAAAGAACAACAGGCCAATATCGGTGATGAACATAGATGCTAAAATCCTCAATGTGGCAAACCACATCCAGCAATGCATTAAAAAGATCATACACCATGATCAAGTGGGATTCATCCCAGGGATGTGAGGATGGTACAATATCACAAATCAATAAACATAATACACATAAACAAAGGAAAGACAAAAACCACATTATCATATCAATGGATGCGGAAAATGCATTTGTTAAAGTACTGCCCCCATTTATGATAAAAAACGCTCAGCCAAGCGGGAGTAGAGGGAGCATATCTCAACATAATACAGGCCATATATGAAAAACCTACAGCCAACATCATACTCAACATGTACTCTGTAACTTTTTATTAAAAGGAATATTTGGTGAACGAAGAAATAAATTAATTTATTAGTTAATAAACATGTATACTATTTTTCTAAGCCAGTGTTTCCCTTGCAGTATACCTGGGAATATTAGGAACTCTGCTGAGCCAGAGGTTAAATAAATTAACCCTAAAAATAGTGATTCAACAACACCTCACTTAGGCAGCATCACTCGGGCATTGTTGAAGCTGAGGCAGCGTTGCTGTCCTGGAGTACTCTTTCCCGCACACCCAGGTGCAGTGTCTCTCAACCACGCCATCCTAGGGTTGCACCCTAAGATTCAAAACATCCTGGCTTGCTGCACCCACTGGGCACCAGTAGTACTCTGTTTCCTTTAGTCGTGACGGCCAAAGATGTCTCCGGATTATTTCCAAATATCTGAGGATGGGGAGGCACAAAATCATTTCTGCTTGAGAATTACTGATATAAGGTTACTTGTTAAAAATGCATAGTTTGCCATAGTCAGATCTACTGAATGAATCACAGGCTCTGGGGCTTATGTAAGTTCTGTGTACTTTTTTAGCAGATTAATTTTTTCAAATATATCTAATAGATGCTGAATTCTGGAATTGCTATTCAAGTAGCACCTGCTGCTTTTCATTTTCTAAACATTTGTTTGAATAGCCAAACTGAGTGTGTAGATTTAATTTTACATATATTTCTAAATCTTTGTTGGTCCTCTTTTCCAAGCAAGTTCATGGACTCTGAATTATAAACTTTCTCAGTACCTCTGGACCCTGAGCCTGTTAGGAAGCCTGAGCACAGTGAAATTTGACTGTAATGTCATGTAACACACATACCACAGTGATGTGGTGATGTTACTGCACAGACCAGCCTTTGGCTGGAAATGCACAGTGGCCTTGTCTCTCAGTGTTTGCAATGAAATTTTCTCAAATTAATCAAGTAAATAATAAGCATGGTACATGGTGCATAACATCCATCTATTCATTCATTCACTCATTCTCTCAGTTATTCCATTGTTAATTTAATACATGTACGCATTCATTTATTCAAGAACTATTCATTAGGTACCTACGATATGTCATGCACTTGTTAACTACTAGGAACTGAAATGGTGAGCAAGATATGGAACTTGCAATCCATAGGGAAAATGTTAAAGATGTAGCCACAAAGTCAAACAGAATCCGTTTAACCACTTGAATATTAAGACCATGCTCTTCATTGTAACAAGGAGCTGTAACTGAGCTAAGTAGCTACAGGAGATTAATTAGCAACTCATCTATTCAGCAAAGGAAATAAAACCCTAATTGTCTGGCGAAGATAATTTAGTAGCTAATGTATGCCCAGGCCACAACTAATACCATAGGAGAAATTAGCTTAACAGTCTTATAAACATATTTCCTATCTTCTTACTATTAGGGAGAGGACATTTTTCCTGAAATTGAATTAAATTATTTAATAGTTTAACTTTACACATAAAAAGATGCTTAAAATTAACCTTGTGAATCTTCTATTAGTTTTAAGTAGAAGAGCATTGTGTTAAAAGTTTAGAGTATTTTTGGACAAGATTAGAAAAATGTAAAAAAATTAAATTTTAATTACAAACTTAGGAAATAGCCATTGAAGAAACCATTTGTTTAAGTTCCTGTCTGAGGTCTGTTTCCCTTTTACCAGTTTGTGGGCCTGGCCTTGTTTCCCAGACCCTAGCCCCCCATTTTCCCCCCTTCTTTCAGGATTTTGCTCCAATGGAGTTGCATCTTCCCCATTTTTTTTCTTCACTATGGCTTTCTCCATAGAATTTTTCCCCTTTGCAAGCAAAGATCCTCATCACATTCACTTCAAAAATAAATAATCTCCTTTTAACCTATTTAAACTTTGTAGCCATCTCGCAAATTTGAGTCATCTCTGTTATTCTCTCTACTCTCTTCGAGATCAATGAATTGTCTTAATGAGCTTCAGAAACATCTAGCACCTTTATATCATTTCCAATGTTTATTCTGGAAAGAGATAGAAACAGTAGCATTGACACCATATCTTATATGTTTATTGAATGGTTTATTCGAAGTGACCTTTCTAACGAACTTCTGGAGAGTCTACTTTTTTTACCAACTAAATCGTAAATTCCTTAGGGACAGAGCTTCAATTTTATTGACCTCTGCATCCACCTGCAACCCCACCCTGCACCTACCTATATTTCTACATAATAAGTGATCAATAGAGATGAGATGTACTTTATGAATGATGCTTATAACCATCGTGTATGAAATGTGTTTGGTGTACAAGTCCCTGAAGACACCAGTTAATAAACACAGACCTTCTCCCAAGAAGTTTTAATTAGTGGTGAAGAGAGAGAAAAGTGAATATATGGGGATAGTTTATTAGCATGCATATAGAACAGAACTTGTTAGACTAGGGGATGCGGGAAGATCTCTCAGAAAAAAGGATGCCTGAATTGATTCCCAAAGTTATCAGGCAATTAAACAGAAAGGGGCATATTGGTGGAGGAGGTGGGGCACAGTCAGAGAAAGAAAGCTTTCAAACCAGAATGAGCATTATGTGTAAAGGCACGGAGGGCTCTGTTAGAGTATGTAGCTTTTTGAGAATGCTTAGAGCCTAAGTTTAGGGGGTGGTCAGCCCCAAGAATTAGACAGTCGGAACCAAAGAGGGAAGGGTTGTATCTGCCTTGCTGCAGAGTTTGGGCGTTTTCTTAAAGATTATGGAAAGCCATCAAAATTATTTAAATGAGAGAAATGTAAAAGGAAACATATTTTAAGAAATCAGACAGTGTTTAAGAAAGAAACTGAACCAGAGGGTTCAAGACTGCAAGCAAGAGACTTTTTCAGAGGTTCCTGTGGGAATCCAGGCCATAGAGTAAGGAGTATGGATAGAAAAAGTAGGATGAAGAGTTCTGGGCAGATTAGGGTCATCTATGACTTAAAACCAACACAACTTGGTGATGAACTTGAAATAGGGCAGAAGGAGGCAGGGAGTCAAGGGTGGCTCTCAGGTAGGCCCAAGCAAAGGTTCTGTTTTAAAAAACCTAATCTATGTGGACTCTTATTCTGTTTTGGAAAGAAATGTAATTGATATCTTTTAATTAGACATCAAAATAGATGACTCCCTCATGATCTGACCAAATAATCATTGAAATGATTGAAGATGAAAATTCTTTTTTGCAAAACTATTCACCTACTGGTTCTACTGTGTTGGCTAACAAAGGTGCTGGTAGTGATTTTTATTAGGCCAAACTACTTTCTGAGTGAACACAGATAATAGACTAATCCACAAATGCTACTGAATATTTAGCATTTGGATGTATTTATATTAGCACCCAGAAGAAGAAAGATTGAATTTTTCAGCTGATATAGAAAGCTATATATCATTCTGTGTTCATAATTATGGTTATAGGATGCTTGCTTTCATTGTTCCGTTGAATATGTTAACTCGTGGATGCCTCTAAAACTCATAAATAAAAAGCAAAACCTCTCTGAGTACTAGCTCCCTACTGCTTTATATGGAAAAGTACCTAAATTCTTAGCTTCTTAACTTAAAATCCAGTATTTTCCTAAGCCCAAATCATATAATTTTGCTTCGTCTGTGCTTAACTTTCTTCCCTATAAAATCTCAACTCTTGTCGTTACTGCTCAAATGGTCCTGCTCTCGTTGCTGCTACCCAATTTTAAAAGTCACTGGATCACCCTGTCCAAATACATTAAGCATCAGCTTCACCATAGAAGACAACAATACCTTTCCGACCTCCGAAAGCGCCTTATTTAATTTCAGGGAACACTTCAGGCACAAAGAGGTTTTGTTGTCTTGTGTTTTAACCATGCTACAACACGGCATTCCAAGTGAAATGTGAAGTGAACTGCAAGGTCTCTCAGGAATCCAACTGTAATTTGCATTGAGTCTTTGAAAGAAAGTTAAATCGCATTTTCTCTGTGAATTGGCTGTTTGAGTTCTTGCCATATGTAAATACTAGAAGCTGACCCTGATGTCCTCTAACAGAGGAAAAGAGAACACTAAGAAAGCAATTTTGCTTTAAAAATCATAACTGGTAATAAGAGTTAAATACTATATTCTGTCTTATTTTATCTTTGGGAATGTTCAGTAATTTTTACAGATAGGTACGTTGATGCCACTTAACTACATCATGAGATCAGAAATCTGTGACTCAGGGAGGGCTGGGGTGGTGGGCTGGGTTGGGAGTAAAAGACAGAAAACTGTACAAGAACAACAATTAAAATAAATTTAAAAATTAAAAAAAGAAAAAAGAAAGAAATGTGACTCAGATTAAACCATATACAATGAGCATCTTAATAAGAAAAGTACAAACATACCTATGGATTTCCACATTTTAAATGAATGACAGTATTTCTAAGTGAACAGCTTTAAGCCAAATGATTTCACTTACAGTATTGTTTAAAAATAATTGCTAAATCATGAACAAATTAATTAACTTTTGCTGGAAGCACATGCATGTTTGATGATCTTTGTAATTGTTGAATGAAAAACATTTCCTTCGCAGCCAAATGCAATATACCTGACCAATCATGTCTCTGTGTTTGAGACCATTTGTCTCTGTAGATTCTACTTTTCTCTGCAGTAGCAAGAATGACCTGAAATTCCAAAGCCACCTGTAATGCCAACTTCACCACAAGCTTTTCTTATGGCTCCATCCTGGAGCTGGTTTTTGTGTTACAAAATGATTATACACACACACACATACAGTAGGCTGCTGCAGATGTTCAGAAAATCTGGACATGCCAAGCATTTGCAGGTGTTTCCTAGAATTCTTTTATTACACAAATATATTCACCATAACTGAAAAATTATAGTCTTCCCCCAAAGAACCTAGAAGAGAGATAAACCTCTCTTTTAAGTTTAATTTTTATTGTATTTTTCCATTCCCTTTTGGCCCCTCTGTATCCCCCTCCCCCAGCAGTCACCACACCATTGTCCATGTCCATGAGCCCATTTTCCTTTTTGCTCAGTCCCTCCACCCCCTAAGACCCCCTGCCCCCACTAGCTGTCCTCTGCTCTCCTTCTACGAGTCTCTCTCTGTTTTGTTTGTTAATTGAGTTTCTTCATTAGATTCCACATATGAGTGCAATCACATAGTGTTTGCCTTTCTCTGACTGGCTTATTTCACTTAGCACAATGTTCTCCAGGTCCACCCATACTGTTATAAAGGGTAAAATTTTCTTCTTTTTTTGCAGCTGAGTAGTATTCCATTGTGTAAACATCCCATAGTTGTTTTATCCACTCCTCTACTGATGGACACTTGGGCTGTTTCTGTATCTTGGTGACTGTAAATAATGTTGCAATGAACATGGGGGTGCTTATGCTCTTTTGAATTTATGTTTTGGGTTCCTTCAGATATATTCCCAGAAGTAGGATCACTGTGTCAAAAGGCAGGTCCATTTTAATTTGATATAAAAATCATTAATTTAAATATTTATGAGTTATTTTAAGTGAAACAGTAGTAGTTATTGAGGTGAACAGAAAAAGTAAAAGTATAATAATGTTGGAATTAAAACCAGATATTCTGTGGCCTCATTTTACATGGTTGAATTTGGATCATTTAGGTAAAATAGGTTATATTTTCTTCAATTACCCTGTGAGTGATTTCTAATTTGAATAAACTGCCTTAACTTTCAGTCACTTTCCAGCCTTTTATTTTGCTCTGTGCACCTTCACACACGTATGAGCTTTAGTTAAAGCAGGAGTGCAGCTTACATGAGCTTTACCGATTTGAGGACCGGAATCATGACTGAAACACACTCCCTACATCAAGTATTTTTGACTTTGGATTCTATGAAGACAGCTAAAGAATTGTTTAATAATGAGTGAAGTCACAGTGTGAGATACGGACTCATACTTAGCATGTATTTATTTGGGATGCTATGAGAGCCCAACAAATAGCTATCGACTTCTCTTTTACTAGAAAAAAATCCAAATAAAACTGTATGTTATCACCATAAGGACATTAAAGAAAGGAAACTTTTCAAATAAAATAATTACTTTTAAAATTCAGTTGAAATAATATAAAATACCTTTACTTATAACCCAAAGTCACTATATTGTTATTATTTTTCTCACTTTATCTCATTTAAGTGAAAACTTCATCAGTGCCAGTGCCTCCTCTGAGAACTGGGACTTGGGGATCCTTCAGTTGACTTTTCATAGCTACATCTATAAAAATATGGTATGTGCAATTTTGATATCAACATCAAGTTCCTTCCAGTGATTCACAGTTGGGGGTGCCTTTGTTCCTCAGGAGCTGTTCAGCAATGTCTGGAAACCTTTTTGATCATCACAGCTGAAGTGGGGGCTCCACTGGCATCTAGTGGGCAGAGGACAAGAATGCTAATACACAACCTGCAGTTCGCAGGACAGTCCCCACAACAAAGAATTACCCAAATGCCAATGGCGACAAGTCTGTGAATCCTTTTTAAGTTTAACCTAAGGAAATTCTGGGACCATAGAGTCAAATTGCCTAAGAGAGTAACAGCTTTTGTTCTGATTGAGCCTAAATTTCTCAGCTTTCAGATTCTACCAAAATCTACATTTAGCGCTGATTCCCTCATATATGGCACTTACCTGTTTCAGGAACTCCTGCCATGTTATTAGCAGAAAGCCCCTCTTTTTTGCTTATGCATTAATGTAGAGTTCCTTTTAAGTAAAACTTTAATCTATAGAATCCTTTGCTGCTTTCCAATGTGTTCCACAAAAAAGGGTGACCTTCCTTGCTTTTCAATATGCTATACTTGCTACTACTAGATGTCCATTCATTAATTCTCTCCAAAACATATACTGGAATACATTTGTGCTTACCAAATAGGGGTCAGAGATGAAAATAGGTCCCCTTCCTTCCCGCAAATGGAAATGCAAAATAGAGTTCAAGCAAAATAGAGACAGACTCATAGATAGGGAGCAAGATGACAGCTATGGGGGAGGGGAGTTTAGGGGGTTGAGAGATTGAGCAAAAAGGTAAATCCACTCGTGGACATGGACAGCAGTGTGGTGACTGTGGCAGGGGAAAGGGTATAGGGGAGGTAAATGGCAGTGGAAAAAACAAAGTAAAAAAAAGGAAAGAAAGAAATCACCCCCAGAGATTTACATATGGAATGCACGATGTTTTCCAGCCCTTCGTTTATGTGAATATTGTCGCTCTTGTATAACTATCCATAAAAAAAACAAGGTAGGAAAAAAGTGGACTCACTCTAGAGGTAGAAAATACTTTTGAAGTAAACTTTGTAAAATTTAAGATTTAAATGCATCATTTATACTGGCGCAGATTAAGTGATAGTATTTTCGATTAAAAAATAAAAACCTCTTACTGGTCTCCCTCTTGATGTGATTTTAACTTTTATTAGGACTGCTCTTTTATGGAGGAATATGTGGGAACGTGCTTTCCTCCACTGGGGTGCAAAGTTCCCTGGAAATCCCTCTGTATACATCTATAATTTTAATTATACTCATATATTAGCTTTTTCTGTAATCTTTCTTATTTTTTGGTTCTGTTTGTTTTTATCCTTTATGTACTGTGAAACACATATTATTCATTGTTCACCCAGAGGTTTGTAACTGGATGCAGAATAACTCTAAAATAAAAACCAAAAAAAAAAAAAAAAAACATTTGTTCCAATCCATAAAATGTTCACTGAGAAAATGATGTCTTCCAAATGAATCCCAAAAAGTTATTTATATGCTGAGACACGAATAACCTCCAACAAATACCATGTATTTTATGCTTTTATTTATTTTATTGTACAATTGAGAGGTACATCCAATTTACTGCAGTGTGTATTAGGTTCTTTTACTTATTGTTATAACCAGAGAGACAATGGTATTCACGGCTATGAATTTCAGAATCTAGCACAAAAGATGAAAAATGCGTGCTTCTCTAGACTACTATTCCTTTCTTTAATGTAGATCCCTAAGAAAGGTTGGTTTTGGAGAGAGGAAACTAAATTTAAATTCTCTCTTTTGAAAATTAGTAACTGGGAAAATTTTATTCAAGTAAAACCGCTGACTTCTGTCTGTACTAAAGGCTTTGGGGTTGTGTGAACCAATGGGAATGAAAGCAGGCCTGTCCTCCTCATACACTGCCTTCTACTTGTAGGAAGATAAGGCCCTGGTACTGTTTCAATTGCTAGAACTTTTTAAAAAGATACCTTCAAACTTTGCGCAATCCAAAAATATAATTATTGTTAAATGTTTGGCCTTTTAAGGCCTTTAAATTGAATTTATTTCTTATTAAAAACAGATTTAATAAAAGGAAGGAAAGGAAAAGGAAAGCAGAAAGGAGGTAAAGAGGGAGTTAGGAAGGAAAGAAGGGAGGGAGGGAGGGAGGGATAGACTTATTAAGTCCTAGCTGCAGGCCTGGCCAGCCATTCCCAGGCACCTGGAGACCACTGATGTGCTGTTACGATCCTGGAAAAAAGAGATAGAGCATCTCCTAAATTTCAGAATGATATTTCATTTCCTACATTGTTTCCCAGATTAAGGGCAGCTTGGGCCTGACTATTTCTTAGGCGTTTCTGAGAAACCTGACACACTCGCCTCCAGTAATCTAAAATGTCCGCATTGTGAAAAACTGCTTGAAGGAATAATTTAGTTCACTGGGGGTTAATGCATATAGCATGTATGAATTGTTGCTCCTTAAAGCTCTATAATACAATAAAATGAATGTTGCCTAAAAGTGTTGTTAAAACAATTTTATCTCTTTGTTTTGAGTTAGAAGGTTTTTGTTAGAACTGAACATCTTTAGAACTGTGATTGCAAACATCAGATACAGTCAGTGTCATAATGGACACTACCCACTGGGGTGGGGGGGGGCACGGGGCCCCCAGCCGCCCTCCTCCCAGTCCCATTACCACCTGAGCTCTGCCTCCTGCCTGCCCCCGACCCCCACCCTGGTCCATGGAAAAATCATCATCCATGAAACCAGTCCCTGGTGCCAACAAGGTTGGCGACTGCTGCCCTGCAGAACGGTGGGAAAACGAGGAACATACAGGTGTCTGAATTGAATTGGAGTGAACTACTGTAGTTTCTATTTACCATCCACATTTTTCTTATAAACGTAGACTATGAGAGAAATAGATTTAAACTTCTGTTTACCACACTGTACAAGAAAGAATTACATCATGCTTCCTATGTGCCTGTTGCTGTTCTAAATGATCTTATAAGATAGTATCATCCCCATTTTACACAATACAAAATGAAATACAGAGAATTTAAAAGCTCACTCAATATCTCTAAGCTAATGAAGGTAGAATGTGATTTAAATCCATCTATTCCAGCATGAATACTGTATTGCCTCCTAATATAGGAATCTATGAAATTATTTAAATATTTTTTTAAATTTTAAATATTTAACGCTTTCACATTAGACTCATTTTAATTTGTTATAGTAAACTAGGTAAAGTGATCCCAAAGATCAGAGGCACACCCTTCTAGAAATTTTTATAAATAGGGTTAAAGAAGTCAGTATAGTGAGTACCTTATAGTAAGCCTGCAAAGATATTTCAAATATATGTATTTTTGTACATACTCAGTGTCTTTAATGTACATCTGAAATGTCTCTTAAAAACACCAACTTGGGTCTATAATGTGTTTGAGCTTTTAAGAAGCATCTGTCAAAGTCCACAGCATTAGAGCGGTGTCTGGCATTGTGATTGAGGCCCTGCTGCCTGGGATTCCCGGGAGCCCAGGCACTCATGTCCCCGTGAACGCCAGGTGACAGGAGGCCCGGATCAGTGAACGGTGGGGCTACAAAGGTAGACTGGAGGATCCCAAATGGAAACAGAGCTTCAGTAATTCTGCACTGATTACTTGGTAGAAAAGCGTCTACCTGGTGCCACATCTGATTTATGGAAGAGATTGGACTTCTAATGAAGTCCAGATATAACTGGCCTCTTTCAAAGGAAGCCGTAACCTTTTTTGATGTACCTTATGTGAGGGCTCATGAATAAATTATCACTACTAGGCAGTTTTTCCACATAGTGAGCTCATTCTTATGTTCAGATTTGTTCAAATTTCTCCACAAGAATAGACAACAATACAATCCAAAGTACAATTCATGCAATTCTTTTATTTTTTTCCTGATATATTTTTGTTTGACAAAAAGGCATTATGTTGTATTGTATATTCACTCACATGGCAGCAGTTTTAACAGGAAAAATATGCTCTGAATGAACTCATTTCCATGGTGTTCTCAAAATAAAAATTTCTAAGTGCTCAGATGTTTTCCTTAAAAAAAAAAAAGAAAGAAAGAAAACCTAACAAATAAAAAATCTGCTGGCCTTTGTAAGGAAGACAGCATAACCTATGTTAAGGCATGAACATAGGAAATTCAGCTAGACTGAACTTTACAAAGTCTAAAAGCTTCTGAAATTCCATTTTATCCATTTGAGAGAAATGGGTCATAACCATGAAATTGTTATAACATATACTAAAGTGAAATTCATATGATACCAATATATTAAGAAAAGCTAATTTTTGTTGATCAAAGTAGGTATTAAAATATTTATATAGCTTTGCTTAGATAATTACATTAAATGAGTTATTTTTACAGATTCAATTATACACATTATAACTGGTGTTCCACTTGTCAACCAAGTAAAATATCTTTACCTTCTGTCTCCATAATCATATTTTCTCAATACGGTTAAGGAATAAATAAAAAAAGCAGTCTCTCTTGAGAATGAACCTTTGGATATTTATTAATTATGACAAATCTATGGCTTTTATCCAATTTTTAATACATCTGTTATCATCTCTTAAAATGGCTTAAAGATGTTTGAGCCTTCCCAATAGCCGCCATCCATTCGTTCCGCCCTGTAGCGAGTTGTGAAGGCACCGGGATGGGCCGTTGCTCGGCTCCTCTTGCATCTGCACTCAAAAGCTCCCTTTGCCACCTATACATCCAAGTGAGTTTGTTCAAAATATATTTATAATTATAAGGTGTCATATAAGAAGGCATTTGTGTTTAAGAATTGTTAGGTGGTGACAAGTGGGAGAACTTTTAAGGCAAACTGATTAACAATTAGGACCTATCTCTCAAGGGTTTCATGGGTACTGTCATTAATATTTAAATTATTCATGAATATGCCAGCCACTGAATAATAATATGTTGTGAAGTTGAATTTTTGTTTGTATCCTAGATTCTGTGAGACGTCACATTTTAATTTGTTAAAGGCTTAGAGCAGGGCATAAATTCTGCTTGTCGTTAAGTTTTAGTTTGGGATTTTTGTTTGTTTTTATTAGATTTCTAGCAGGCTTATGATAAAAATGTATAACTGTAATAGAATTGTTGTGCAGAGAATATTCTGCCCTTTTCTGTAATATAATAAAGAAAACATGTGGAAAATACTAACTAACCACATTTGTGTTAAAGAACCAAAGAATAACACTGAACCATAACACTGAAATTTGTTTTGGTAAAAACTTTACCAATTGCTTAATAATTCAATATTCCAGGTTTTTTATCCACTTATTCTCTGATAATTAACTTTTCTGGAAATTTCTAGGAAAAAAACATATTTAAAGAAGTTTTTGTGGCTGTCTCAAAAAAGTTTAAACAAATATGTATATTCTGTTTTACCATTTTGTTGTCAATTTTCATCTAAAAGGTACATTTCATTTAAAATTCCTTCCTAGGGGGAGATGCCAAATATCACAATCAACATACATGTTTGTTATGGTTCTGATAACATTTGGAAAGTGAACTTACTTTAACGTTGTGGTGTATATCAACTGACTTAAGAATTGATCCTCAAATAAGTGAAGTAGGAAGTTAGTCAATACTAATGCAATAGTAAGTGATAAAGGAATGGATATACAGTAGATATAATATTTGTGCGCTGTCAATTCTGGATTGCTAGAAATGTCTCATCATTCATTTTTCTCAAAAATCAAATTTAATCAGATTCCAGGCCTCTCTCCTACTGAGTCACCTGCAAATTCAGTCTTCCATCATTATGCTGCTCTTCTCTTTGTCCCACCTGCCCTCCTGCTCACCCCAGTCTCTCACGGTCCCAGGGACATACTAAGGACATTCGGGGACTTCCACCGATGTTGACTTCACTTTGGCTATCACGGGTAGGCAGCAGTATCTCTGCTACTGCCTTCGCTCACCTGGGCATGGAAACCCTTCCAGAGCTTGGTCCGAGCCGGTGCAGCCATTCCCTTCACCGCCGTCCTATCCTAGCAGTGCTAAGGGAGAGCACTCCTCAGCCTTCTGCCTTCTTACGTTGGAGAAGTCTCTCTTGCTCTGCAGTTCAAGCTCCTAGTTCCTCTCTTTCTCTTACCCCTCCCCTCACTCCCAGGCTCGTTCCTGCCAAACCTACTGTTCTTCCTCAATGAGGTTAGACTTTTATAAAGGAAAAGTCATCTAATACTCCAAATAACCTTATGATGGAGATCTTGCATGGATGAGAAAATAAAGGACAGGACATATTGCATAGATTTTGCAAGGTCACACAGCTAGCAAGTGGCAGAACCTAGATTTGCCAAGATCTGGTGACCTTGTTAAATGGATGGAAGAAAAAATATTAGAAGAACAAGAAGCAAATCAACATCTTAGCAAATTATTCTGCCCTATCATGGTTTCTTAACCTTGACACAACTGACATTTTAGGTTGGATTTCTTTTTTCCTATGAGAGGCTGTTCTGTGGTATTGTAGGATGTGTATCAGTGTCCCTGGGTTATACCCACTAGATGCTGCTAGCACCCTCTCAATTATGACAATCAAAAATATTTCAAGTAATTGCCAAATATCTCCTGGGAGGCAAAATCACCTCCAACTGAGAACCAATGCTCTAGATACATGTATATACAGTTATTTGTATAATCAGTGTACATTTTTATTTGTTGAATATGAGTCAATTTAATATATGATTTTTCAAATAATGGCATTTATTTCTACATTGTTTTGCTATAACATTAATCAGAAAAAATTGATCCCCCTCCAAGGTCACCATCTGTGTGGAGTTTGCATGTTCTCCCCATGTCTGTGTGGGTTTTCTCTGGCACTGTGGCTTCCTCCCCCATCCCAAAGATATGCACATGAGGTGAACTGGCGTGTCTACACTGTCCCAGTCTGAGTGAGTGTGGGTGTGGGTGTGGGTGTGAGGGGCCCTGCAATGGAAGGGTGTCCTGTCCAGGGCGGACCCTTCCTGGCATCCTGGGCTGCTGAGATCGACTCGGGCTGCTCACCACCATTGACTGGAATAAGCAGGCTGGAAAATCATTCTCTTACTTGTTTTTCCTAATCTTTCTTAAACATATGTATAGATCACATTTATTTTGATATTTAATATGAAAAGTGTTTGGGGTCTTTACTTAGAAGTTTGCTGATGCTTTTTGTGACCAGAAATATGCTGTATGAACTTAACTGTTGTTTATATCATTTAGCCTGTGGTAAAATTGGTTTTGTTGTATATCATTTCAGTTAAAGTCAGTTTCCAAGAATTTACCAGTGAGGTTCAGTTAGGACTTCACTGTTTCTCATTTTTGACTCTTATTGAAAGCCTATCATGATAAGTTGTTACGTTAAAACTGTCCTGTCACCCTGGAAGGCTAGTTTGTTGGATGACTGTGAATTGTCATCTGACTCTCAGGTCTGTATGTTCCACATCACAGCTGGTAAAATAATTTCAAGTCAGCCTTACCACCTGTCCGCCCCTCCCAGGTGCTACTTCTCCTTGAAATGCTACAGATTAGTTTGTAGAAAATCATGTGCATTACATATTTTTGTTTCTTGTCTAAAAAATTGGTTTCTTCCTAGTTGCTAATTATACTATGGAATTAATTAATGTCTACAGAATGAAGTAACCTTCAGCGAAAGAACATGGAGATACTCATGTTTAAAACAACAACAACAACAGCAGCACCACACTAGTGACCATGATCCTATTAATAGACTTCCAGAAAAGCCCTTTCCTTCCCCTTCACCAGGCTATCTGAACCAAACATATCTTCAAAAGTTATATATTGTATCAAAAGTAATAATAAACTAAGGACATTATTTTAAAACTACCATCAAACTTAAGAATAACTTTACTTTTTTACATTTGTTAACATTTTTTACTTTTTTCTTTTTGCATTATTTTGCCATTGTTACTATTACTTGATTGACATGTGCCTGTCTGGCCATGTACTTTCAGGCTTATGGTTGTAAAGAGGCATAGACTGCATTTAAGTGAATGGTGACGCGCACGTAACTTGGCAGGCCAAGGTGTAAGTCGTAACTCCGCTACCTACAACTTTTTTTAAAGTATTTTTATTGATTATGCTATTACAGTTTTCCCAATTTTTCCCCTTTCTCCCCCCTCCACCCTGCCTCCCCAACCCTGCAGCATTTCCCCCTCTTAGTTCACGTCCATGGGTTGTACGTATAAGTTCTTTGAGTCTTCTGTTTCCTATACCATTTTTTTATCTCTCTCCATCTATTTTATGCCTACTAATTATGTTTCTTCTTCCCTGTATCTTTCCCCCCTATTCCTCCCTTCCCCCTCCCCACTGAACTCCCTCTTTGTGATGTCCATTTCTGTGATTCTGTTCCTGTTCTGGTTGCTTAGTTTTTGTTTTCATTGTTTTTCTTTTCTTTTAGGTTCATTTGTTGATAGTTGTGAGTTTGTTGTCATTTTATTGTTCATATTGCTACCTACTACTTTTATTGGGCCTGATTTTTCCTGTTCTAACTAGCACTAAAAGTGTGAGAAAATGCATTTGTTTCTTCCTCCTTCCCAAGAGAAGGTAAATCACCTTTGAAAGTATCTAAGTTCGTAAAAGCTTTTGTTCCTCAGCCAACTTATTTCAATCATCACGGGTCAGAGCTATTTGTTCACCCAAAGAATTCAAGGGATTCAGCCAGTTTTCCAGAGGTTTTAATAGTGTTCTGTATTGTAAAGCTGGAAAAGGCACTTTCTCCAAGGCGCTTCTGTTGTGAAGGACTGTGCTTCTGGGAAAACATTCATCATGAATTATTTGTTCGCACCCGCACTGTTTGGTAGTATAAAATGACCAGTGTGCCAGAGGCCATTTAATGACAAACAGCCCTAGCTGGGTAGCTCAGCTAGTCAGAGCATTCTCCCAATATGCCAAGGTTGCAGGTTCGATCCTTGGTCAGGGCACATACAAGAATCAACCAATAAATCCTTAAATAAGGAGAACAACAAACTGATCTCTCTCTCTCTCTCTCTCTCTCTCCCCCCCCCTTCCCTCCCTTCTTCTCTGCCTCTAAAATCAATTGAAAAAACTGATAAAGATAAACAGAATGTCTAAAAAGCTAAAGGAAAATCACATTAGGATTTAAATGTGTGTAGAGACTTCCTCTAGGGGCGCATCACAGTGTAACCATGGACCCTGCATGTGTCCAGTAGGAAAACCTTCCGATCAGAAAAAAAAAAAAAAGGAAGGAATCTTGATCCAGTCATATTAGCTTCCTTGAATATAAATTTGGCCTATTTCTGCAAAGTCTCAAAACTTGTGTTACTTCACTGAGGGTCTTCACGTCACTATTATACATAGTTCAATAATTATCTGTTCAATAATTATCTTCATCAGAAAGTATCTAAGAAATCTGTGTTCTTTCTAAATAATAAAATGATAGACTCTATGACTAATCTTCTGTAATCTGCTATAAGAAAATTATATGGTGTGTGTAAATGTGCTTTCTTATTAATTAGGGTATTTTAATAGCAAAAATCTTAAATATATTTCTGCTAAGGTATATAAGCAAAAGATTTTAAAATCTAGATTCCTAAAGTTGGTGTTTTTTAAATACACTGAATATATATGTATCTATCATTTTCAATCACACATTATTTTAATATATTACATTAAGTATACATTATCATTATGAAAATAATTTATTTAACAAATATTACTGTGTCTAATATGTGCCAAGTATTATGTAGTATTCTGGTAATAAAGGAGTTTTGTTTCTATTGTCTATTTTTAGATTGTAGCTTTCTTGTTGGGAGAAATAAACCAAGAATGTGTGGATTAGTAGCGATCAAAAAATACACTCATTTTTTTTTTAAATATCACTGGGCTAAAAGTTGGCAGCCAAGGAAGAAGTGTCAATTATGTGGATCATGGAATAAGTTGGTGGGAAGGATTGGGAATCTTCACTCTGGGACACACAGGCTGTGAGGTCTCCTCTTGTTGGGAGGGCCTATAACTGCTAAACTTGACCAAGAGACCTTAACATTACAAATCCTTGACCCCACAAGACTGAGTGCAGTGAAAAGGCTGAGTGTTTACCTAAGCTATCAGATTCCCATGGTATCGGCCAGTGTGTGAGATGGGAAGTGAGATGAGCCTGAGTTCTAACTCCAGCTTCATGTGTGACTACAAGCTTCTTGCTGACTGGCGACTTTCATCCCCGGAATGAGGATAAGAATGCCTATACGGTGAATATTTGGGAGATAGAAATAAAATATCATACGCAAAACAGCTAACCTCTTCAAGCCTACAGTGTAGTAATGAGAAAGACATATCCTAACCACTTCATTGCATGTGTGTGTATGATAGCAACTGGTGATAAGGGCTAGAATGGTAAAGAACATGATACTATGAGAGACAAGAATGGAGTAGAGCTCAAAATTTAGTTTGGGAAAATTCAACAAAGCCTTTTGGTGGAAGTAAAGTCAAACTGAGGTCTGGATGATGGGGAAAAGCATCTTCAGAATGACTTGGAGGACTACTGGGAAGCTTTCAGGCAGGAAAGCATCTGGGGCCCTCAAGGATCTGAACTGCTAGTGGTGTGGTGGGGTTGGGGGTGGGGTGGGAAATAATCAGGCCTCTTTGTAGGGTGACTTCACAATCTATGCTCTGAGCTGGCAAACTCAGTAAAGAGTAAAGATGGTAGGGAGAAGGCACTATTGATCAACACGGAGGAAGAGTTACAGGGGCTGTCTAGAGTACACAGGGCTGCAAGGCCAGGTACCTGCTCTTTGTCAGAGACTTGTATTTTGTTTTGAGTGCAATGGAAAGGCACTGGAAGTTATGTCTTTAGAGGGTAACAGTTTCTTATCTATGTTTTAATAGAAATTAGTCACTGTAGTAGCTTATAAGATTCTGGGATTCTAATATTTCTCTTAGTATAAATAAAATAAAAGAAAACCAGTTTGATGAACTATTTCAGCCAGCGTTGGATTTCTTTTGAAATTATACCTCATTAATGAAATAAATGCTGAAGAAGAAGTATCCTTTGTACTTTAAAGAGAGATGCAGTTTTGTTTTGTTTTGGTTTGGTTTTAGTTTTGGTTTTACTTTGTTTTGTTTTGCTGTGTTTTGTTTCATTTTTACTGATGGCTACTATGGCCCAGGGGTTGTGAGAAGTTTAAAATAAATATTGTCTGCCAGCTCTACCCATCCCAGCCTCTCATTTTCCTTGTTCCTTTGTATTTCAGTATGTGGTTCTACTAGTCCCTGTACAACTCAATTAAAGTAAATGATAAAACTAGTAATATTGATAGGTAATAGTGATCACCAGAGAGCAAGCTATGGCTCGCATATTCATCTTCATACATAATTCTAAAATTATGAGGTAGGGATTATTAGCTCTATTTTGCAGATGAGAAAAGAACTTTTAGGGGTCAAATGACTTGTCCAACTTTGCATAAGTGGCAAATGAAGAGCTGAAATCCAGCCCAGTTGTCTGAGGGCACAGCCCGTATTCCAACTCACTCCTCTGGGGATGTTGGGCCAGTAACTGTTCATAGTTCTGTTTTGGTGAGTCAGTGGGGTTGGAAAGGGAATAACATTAACGCCTATTTTCTGGACTTAGGGTAACAGGCCTAGTTTCTAAGGCCAACTCCAGGTGCAAGCAGTGTCATGAGAGATTTCTGCTATTTTAAGATGTCATTGTGACTAGCGTTTATAACTAATAACCAAGAAACTCTCAGAATGGAATGGCAAAGTGATGCTATGATAGCCTTCTTCTTTTTAATCATATGAACTATTGCTACATTTTTGAGACTGTGTTATTAATTCTAGAATAGCTCCCATGCTTAATAATGAGATTAAAATATTCTGTGTGTTGAATTAAAAATAGATTAAGGCCATATTTTGAACATAATATCCCTAGAAGTGGTGGAAAATTTATGATTGCCTTATCACTCTGTGTGTCAAAAAAGGGGGAAAAAGTTATCAAACTTTAGAAAGATAGGAAATTTCTATAGACACACAACTTACAATAAAGAAGTTTAAAAGTTTCTTGCATAGAAGAAATCTCATGGATCGTTGTAGAATTTCTGTTGATAATGAGTATGTAATCCAGTCCTTAACATTTCTCTTGAAACCTGTTTCATCTTTATCTTTTCCTTTTTCTGATTAAAGTAATAAAAGATGTTATTTTTAAATTAACAATAATTTTAGCACCCATTTATTTTGTATAATAATACAAAGCCCATCAAAAATAGTAAAGCATAAACATTTAGTATGTGATTCACAGGCTGTTGATAGTACCAAGAATGTATAAAGAAAGAAGGAAAATTAACAACTTCCTTAATGTTGATATTTGTTATCTTCAGTTTACATTTGATAAGCATTTTGAAATTTTGTTCATCAGTTTCTCAGTAGAATATGCATTAGACTTTTTATTTGTGGAAACATTAAACCTCACAAAAGTGAAACACATTTAAGAAATTTTTTTGGAAACTATTGTTTTTATCATCATTCAGAGTATCAAATAGATTAGTTTTTTCTGATGATTTTGTTTTTAATAAAATAATATTATTCTCTTTTATAAACAAATAGGATGCTTCTCACACAGAAACATTATCAGAATCAGACTTCAGTTAAGCACATTAGAATCACGTAAGGACCTTCCAAATAAACTGGTGTTGAAATACAGTAAGTAGTGTTTTGCTGTCCAGCATATGTCTTCATTTCTTCTGTGAAGACTAGTACAACTGTCCTTAGCAAAACCACCCATTCTTCCGTATAAAGCCCTGTGTTGTGTTTGTGTGACCTCATACCTAACCAAAGCAATGGGGTTTGTTGACTGGCCTGAATCATGGCCACCTAATTGGTTCAGGGTAGCCTAGGACTGTCCAATGGAGCCACGTCTCATAGATTTTCTAGAACAACATATCCTCCTTTTCTTGTGGCCTAAATAAGAAAGTATGTAGCCATGGTTGCTGCCTGCAACAATCTTGCAGCCTTGAGGAGCCAGCATTAGGATAAAATTGTCACTTTCACATAGGGAAGCAGCACAGAAAAATGGGAAAGATAAAAGCATATCCTTGATGACACGGTGGAGCTTCTGAGGCAAGCCACACCTGAACTTTTAGCACTAACACCGGATTCTTCAGCTAAGTAACTAAACATGTTTGTCGAACTGTTTAGTCAGTTTGAATTGAGTGTTCTGCAACATGAAACCAAGAAAACTATCATTGATGCGATGAAACAGTTTTGGTGAAAATGTCATTTCACTTCAGGTATGTGGAAAGCAGAAGCAGCAAGATAATTGAGCACGTATATAAGTCATCAGGTTTAAAAACTTTTCTATGATAACTTTGATAGAAAGCACAAAGGTATTCTTTTTTAATTGGGTGGCATGTATTGGGGTATGGATCATTTTCCTTTAATATGAAATGATCGGTTATAGTTCTAATGATTTATAATCTGTTCATGGGTAAAAAATTTTTTAAATTTTTGGGAACAGAAATCTCCTGACTGCAAATGGGCTCTGTGATATTTAGAGAATAGAGTTAACTTCTGTACTAAACAGACCTTAAATCCAGGGGTTCAATGAAGGAAGAAATTTTCTTTCCTCTTAACGGTCCATGGGTAAGCTGGCAGACCAGAGAGGGTAGAGGACTCTTGTCCGCAAGGTCACCTGACGACCTTCCTCCCCTTTGGCTCGTAGCCCTGCTTACTCATCCTCTCGGTGGCTTCCACCTCTGGGTCAAAGGCAGATGCGCCACAAGTAATCTTTTTCCAGTGGGATGGGGGGAAAGAAGTGGAAGGTAACAGTTTTCTTTATAAATTGTGATTTGATAGTTGTTCTTATGGCTTCCCACTCACATCCCATTGACCAAAACTTAGTCCAAATCATGTGTACCACTAGGTTGCAATAAAGGCTGAGAAAATGTAGTTCCCAAACTCCCTAATACCATAGAAATGAGAGCACTGGGGACAACTTAACTATGCTTCATAAGCTTATTTCTTCATGTTTCCATAACATTTTTACTAGAAAACTTTCTTCATATATATTTATATACATATATCTCCCCATGTGTATATCATATGCATGTGCACACATACACATACGTAACCTCCTCCAGTTATTCCCCAGAGAAATACTTTTCTAACTATTTTTAAGAAAGTATTGACACTATTACACATGTTCCCCAGTTTCCCCCCTTTGTGCACCACCCCCCGGCCCCCAGTTCCACCTTCACCCTTCACCACACTGCTGGCTGTGTTTTTTCTAATTCTTATGTGACTTCACAAGTCAATGGAAATTCAAATTCTTAAAAAAACTAAAGTAAATTAAAATTATAATTATTAACCACAATAAAATGCATACTTCTATTTCCTTTATAATTCTAAGTTAAGTGAAAAGCAAATTTTCATTTTCATTTTAAATACTTATAAGAAATTACTAAATATATTAACACATTACCTAAGTTCAGAAATTTATGTTATTTGTTACAACATTTCCTGGAATGAAAATGTAAGAAGGGTAAATTCACATGATTGAAGCTATTAGTCATTTATTTTGCTTCAGGGAACTGATTTGTTCAAAGCCTTTTTGTAAGCAGCAGTGAACATAATTTTCATTGCTATGTCTTTTCCTAACAATGTTTTGCAGTATCAAGTAATTGAATTTCTATCACACCAGGTCTGATTTAGACAGGCGTTAACAACACCACGTGTCAGCCTGGATGGTATAGTTCGTATAGCGGGGGCACACTCTGTAGCACAGACTAAAACAGATTCGCGTTACTGGACGTCTTGTGTTCCCAATGCCAGCGCAAAAGCCCTGCAGAACTTGTGGTGCCTAGCGCGGGGACGAGCCCAACGGTGACATTCTGGGAGGAAATAGACAACTACAGTAGCATCTCAACATGGCCTCAGTCTTGTTTTTCAAGCCACCACCCGCTGAGTACTTGCCCTGTCCCAGGTACCTTCCTAAGAGCTTCACTTTTAGTCCTTACAACAGCCCTTGGGTATTATCACCATTTCATAGACAGGAAACTTCTTCAAAAAAATTTTCCTGTGTTTTTTTTTTCCTTCATTACCATTTCGTCCCCGTACACCCCCTGCCCCCCAGCAATCACCACACTGTTGTCCATGTCCATGAGTCCTTTGGAACCTGAGGCTTGGAAAACGGATGGAATGGTTCAAGACAAGGCCACGGTTTCCCCTCCTTTCTCTGATTCCAAAACTCTTGAAAATTACACAACTCCTATTTACACCTAGGTAAAAGTGGGTGTACCAGTTAGGGTTTTCCAAAGAAACAAATAGGAGAGAAGGGGAGAGAGAGTAGACTTTTTTTTCCACTACGTGGCTTGGGGTGTGTGTAAGGAGTTAAGTTCGCAGGTTGGTGTGTGTCGGAAGGGGGGTCGGGGGAGGGGGCGGGGAGGCGGGAGGAGCTAAGCATTAGGGCAGAGTCCGGACAATCGCAGAATCAGGTGAAGGCACTGCTGCCAGAGCAAAACCCCTCTTCCCAGGCAAAGCCCAGACTCCAGGATCTGGAGAACATTACGTGGCTGGGGCGCAGAGTCCCAGGATGAGAAACACCTGGGTGCTCCAGGTGGCAGAGGCCCCGCCTCCCACACGCGTAGTGCCTTTAAGGAGTCTGCCTCACACCACCCACCAAACAGACGTCAGTCCTGCTCCACTCGGTCTGGGGATACAGGTAAAACGTGACTTGCAGTCTTCCCCCACCCCCTACTAACTTTCAAATATGCAACACAGTGTTATTAACTATAGTCACCATGCTGTATATTACATCCCCATGACTTATTTATTTTATAACCAGAAGTTTGAATCCTTTAACCCATTCACCCAAGTTACAACCCCAACCCCGCCCGTCTCTGGCAACCACCCATTTGTTCTTTATAGTGATGAGCTGGGCTTTTTTTGGTTTGTTTGTTGTTTGTTTTAGATTCCGCATATATGTGAGATCTTACTGTATTTGCCTTTCTCTGACTTATTTCACTTGGCATAATGTCCTCACAGTCCCTCCATGCTGTCACAAAAGGCAAGATTTCATTCATTTTTATGGCTGAATAACATTCTGTTGCATACATGTATATCACTTTCTTGTCATTTCACCCATGGAGGGACACTGAGGTTATTTCTGTATTTCGACTATTAAAGATAATGCTGTCATGAATATAGGGGTGCAAATACATTTTTCAGTTACTGTTCTGTTTGCTTTGGATAAACAATTCAGAAGCCTAATTACTGAATCATGTGGTTGTTCTATTTAATTTTTTTGAGGACCCTCCATACTGTTTTCTACAGTGGCTGCACCAATTTACATTCCCACTAACAGTGCACAAGGGTCCCCTTTGTCTTTTTGCTAATAGCCATTCTAACAAGTATGAAGTGATACCTCATTGTGGTTTTGATTTGTCTTTTTCTGATAACTAATGATGTTAAATATCTTCATATGTCTGTTGCCCATCTGTATGTCTACTTTGGGAAAATATTCAGATCCTCTGCTATCTTTTAAATGGGATTGGGTTTTTTGTTTGATATTAAGTTGTATGATTTCTTTATATATTTTGGATATTAAGTTATCAGATGTATGGTTTGCAAATATTTTTCTCCCACTCCATTGGTTGCATTTTTATTTTGTTGATAATTACCTTAGCTGTGCAGAAGTTTTTTGCTGTTGTTGTTTTGGTTTGATTTAGTCCCACTTGTTTGTTTTTGCTTTTGTTGCCTTTGTTTCTGGTGTCACATCCAAAATATCACTGTGACCTGTATGTGAAAGAGCTTCCCACCTTGCTTTCTTCTAGGTATTTCACGGTTTCAGTTCTCAAACTGAAGTCTTAGTCCACTTTGAGTTCATTTTTGCGTATGGTGTAAGAGAGTGAGTGGTACAGCGTCATTCTTTTGCATGTGGCTCTCCGGTTTAACACCATTTATTGAAGAGACTATTCTTTTCTCATTGTATATCCCTGGCTCTTTTGGCATAAATTAACTGACCGTATATGCTTGGACTTAGTTCTGGACTCTCTGTTCCATTAACCTATGAGTCTGCTTTTATGCAACACCATACTCTTTTACATTTGGATAAGAGGGGAGTTCTGGGAATCCAGGTAGAAGTTGATTTCAGTGTTGTGTCTGAAATCCATAGGGCAGGTCAGCCGACTGAAATCTCAGGCAGGATTTCTGGGTCATGGTCTTGAGGCAGAATTCCTTCTGTACCAGTAAACCTCGGTTTTCTTTCTTAATAAGGGCTTTAACCTAATAAATGAGGCCCACTCACGTTATGGAGGGCAATCTACTTAAAGCCAGCTGATTTTAATAGTAATTACATCTACAAAACACCTTCACAGAAACATCTAGATGTGTTTGACAAAACAACTGAGCATCATAGTCTAACCAAATTGACCCATTAAATTAACCATCACAGCGGGTTTTCAAATAACTTACATATACCTGCTTTTATCCCTTAATTTCCTTTTATGCATTAAGGACAGAAAACTAAAACTAAATTAGAGAAACCATATTTAAGTATCCTGAAACTTGGATAGGGATGTGGGGAAATTGAGCGTGAAAGTTATTTTTCAAGGAACAGACAAGGTTCTGTGTTATGAGAAATAAAATTTTCTTTGATGATACCATGTAAGCTAGGAGGGATCAGGAAAAGTAAGAGATTGTGGTTGGTCATTTCCACTCATTACAGTGAAAACTGAAGGCAGTTTCTTGCCCCAGGTGGTATTAACGAGGTGGGCTTTCTGAGGGCTATAGTATTAAACAGCTGTGCCTTCTCTAAGGTTAATATGCTAGAGTGAGATGAAAGTATATGGTTTTCAGAAGAAAACTTTTATTAAAAAATGACTGTCCTTGAACAGGTGGCTCGTTGCCTGGGGCAGAACTTTGCAAGAGCACATTACGGCAGTGGCCATGCTGGGCTTATTAATGTTGTTCACTAATGTGCATGCCTCATTAATGCCCGCCGAGGGGGCTCCGCGTTGCAAGTGTGGCCCTTGGCTGGTGGTCTTAGTGCAGCCTGCTTCCTAGCTGCCTCTTCCCGTTGTCTGAGCCAAGCGGATTTCAGAAGTCAAAGCTCAGGGGAACTTCCTCTACTTCTATTTTTTTTTTCTTATTAAAAAAAAATCTATTTCCTGCACAAAATTTAGAAAATAATGTAGACAAAAAAGTATCTAATCTCACTATCTATATGTGTACAAATTTTTAAGTTTTAAAATTTGGCATAAATGTTAATGTGGATCTGTCTGTGGGTATAGGTAGAATATAGTTACAAAGGTGGGTTTATGCTTTATATACTGTTTTATGGCCTGCTTTTTAATTGTATTAATAACATAGTTCTATGTCAATAGATATATTTCTACAAGTATTGGTAGAGCTACATAGAATTCCATTATATCTTCTACTACTGTATATAAATAGTATATAATCCAGAGATAAAATATTAAGTATGATATTCCACCAGAACACACATCCTGAGATTTTTGGCTCTCAGTACCAGGCATACATTAATTTTTCCTGTCTTTAAACAGGAACTATAGGAAAATATATATTATTGTATTCTAAGTCATCACTCTCTAATAAGTAATATCACAGCCATTGTACAGTGAGCCAAACTTTCGTAGGCCATAGGTAATTCTTCAGGAGCAAACATTAGTTTAAGTTATCTAGAAATTTAATTATCTCAACAAGCTCAAAAATAAGAGTGATGAACCAAGGACAGGTTGTTTGAATTTTTCATTAACTTGAGTTTTAAGGCAGCAGGCTCTAAACCCAAGACAAATGTTTAGTGCCCTCTAACTATTGTCTTTTCATGTCTGAGTATTATATGCTTTATTGAATAAGATTAAAATTAAGTTTAGGAGCTTCTTATGCAGTGGTCTCCAGAGAGCATACTTTCTCTTCATTACTACCTGTTTTAGGAATTGCTGACAGGCACAGTGCAAAGCTGTATCATTCATGTCTAGAATGGCTATCTCAAAACCTGGGAAGATAATAGTGTTGTCTGATTGCATCATCCAAGTTTTCCTTTCCTGTTTTTCTGACTCTTCTACAAATGTATGCATTCTACAAAGTCACAAAGCTAACTAGATAATTATCACTTTTAGGCTCAAGTCTATGTGATATAGCAAGAAATACTCTGAGCCAGGTGGCGAGGGTCACCTGGAGTCTAGGTGTAGCTGGATCGTCACTTGATGACTGAGTCCAAGTCCTGGGATTCTATACTGGTCGGAGTGCAATTGCCAATGGGGCAGTTCGCTCTTCTGGGGTTAATTTATGACATTAAGTGGTTTGCTGAATGGACTGGGCTGGGTTTCTAGAAGAGACCCCCAGAGCCTCAACACAGAACTAGGCCAGTCACCTGAATAAGTGATACTCCTGCTATAAGCAAGTATCTGCCCACAAGAGATAAAGTCTCAGGCTCCCAATCTGCACCAACGAAATGGGTGCCTGGCACCCTGGTGGTCTTCTGTTCGAGCCCCAGTGAGTACATTTTACTGCTGAAACCTAAGTCACACTCAGAGCCCTAGCTGCAAAGGCCTCCGGACACATCATGTTTTAGCAGAGGGTGTCCCTCCAGACTGAAGGTTGCGTTAGACATTGAGGGAGTCAGATCACAGCCCTAGATGTTCTCAATATGTACCAGAATCTCACAAACAGGCCAAATGTCTCTGTCTTAGTAAGTATGTATCCTTATTTTATACAGGAATATAGTACTGTATAAACACTTGAAAGTGATTGTTTAATAATGAATAATGAAATTTATATTTGGTCTATAATAAAAATTTTTTTAACATTCTGAGCATGTTTTTTTCAACTGAAATAGTGTATGACAAATGTGCTCTAAAGAATATAACTTGAGTTAAGCTATAATTTCGATAGCACTTTAGTCTACTCGAAAAGAATTAATGCTGTCATTGTAATAAACATATACTGATGCTTCATGGGTTTCTCGGAGCTGCCGTTTGTTGTTAATGGTGTCTGTGTCTACGTGCGTCCATGTAGACATCACTCTGCCAGTTAATCACCGTTACCGATTGACACAGAAGTCAGAAATTATTGACAGTTGTGCTTTCTGTGCCTTGTTGAGCTTAAAAGTTATTTCAGAGAGCGTATTGATGAGTGGCTGATTCTAAAAGTGGATCGTTAGGGATTTGGAATACATCAGTGAGCAAAGCAAAGATTCCTGTCATCCTTCAACATGTTTTCTAACATGCATAGAGACAAGAAACAAGAAACATAATATGTAATAAAATTATATTATAGAAGGTAATGAATGCTATGATAAAAATACACAATAGAACAAGGTGATGTGGGTGGGCACTGTGGTGGGATGTGGTCAGCATAGCCCCAACTGAGATGGGAGATTTGAGCAAAGACAAGACAGTGAGAAAGTTTATCCTTGTGAACATCTGGAAAGAAAGCATCTCAGCCAGAAGAGACAGCTGGGGTAAAAGGCATTGGGTAGGAGAGCGCCAGGCTTTCCTGGAAAGAGTGAGGGGGCTGGTGTTGCTGCCGCAGTGCAGTGAGGCAGGAGCAGGGTAACAGGAGGTGAGTTGGGAGAGCAACAGAGATCATGTCATAAAGGGCCCTACAGGCCATTACAGGGACTAGGCTGAGTCTCTGAGGAAATGAGTTATGTTAGGGCTTTGAGCAGAAGAGGGATATAAACCTACATTTTGGAAAGGATCTTGTGGTGGCAGCTGTTGACTACAGGGTGTAGGTGAGGAAGGTTATCAGAAGGGCATGAGTCGTGCAGGGATCTGGCAGAGGCGCCAGCAGAGGTGGTAAGAAGTGGTCACATTCAAGATGTCGGTGGGGAAGTGCAATCGAATTTGCTTCTGCTTTTGTCAAATATCCTCTTGCTTTCAAGAGGAAATAATAATGATTACATGGGAGGTCAGAGTTTTTCTTGAAGTTACGCTGTGCTTTTAAGGCCCAAGTAAGAGTAATGGCTGCTTAGCAACCAGCAGATTGATGCTGCTGCTTGTGTAATTCAGTAGAAAGAATGGCTGTTGGAATTTAGTATTTTTTTCCTTCACTTGTCTATAGAAAGAAAAGAGAAGTGTGTTTTTAGTACAAAATTTTTTTTAAATGTTTCAATGTGAATTTGCTTCTCCAAGTGTACATAGTTCTCTTTTCACATCTGTTTAAATTTGGTTTGCAATCTTCAGGTTTATTGTTCTACTTTTCTATGAAGTAGCATATAACTTATCTGCAGATGAGTTAAATAAGGGAAGATGCAGTTTTAGGACATTTTTCCAGGAAAACTCATTATTCTTTTATTTTGTTACAAGAAGAGATACTCAAGCTATTTGCTCAGACCAAGTGTGTGTGGTGGCAAATCAGTGTTTTAAGGTTTAAAGGACTTGTTATATGGCATGAGTTTTTACATATGAGATCACTAAGTTTTGTTTTTTGTTGTTGTTGTTTTTTGCCAAAACACAGTTTGAAACCGGTTTGGTTCTGCCATACTGATTTGCAGACAAAAGTGTCATCTAATGGTCATTATTATCTTCAGTATTCTAAGTTGCTGATTGAGGGACTATTATGATCTACATAGAAACGAATAAGCTTTCAGAATATGGCCCAAAATCACTGGGCTGGAAAATTATAAATTAGCTACCATTTTGTAGTTTTTTATATTAGTAGAGAATGAAGATTATATATATATATATATGATTAAATAACAGAGTATAAAAGGCTTGTTTTATATAAGGACAACTTAAGTAAACCCTCATTCTGCCTGTGTTGGAAACTTTTACTTTCTGGCTCTGAAATTCTCTAGTAATATTCTTGCAGATTACTCAACATTTATTCAGCAAATATTTGGTGAGCATCTAGTGTGTGTCTGGAACTGTTCTGAATATTTGGGTTGTAACAGTGAACTAAATAGACAAACATCTGCACCCTTCTATAAATTATCTTCCAGTGGGTAGAGGCAGATAGTGAACAAGATCAGCAAGTTAAATAATATGCTACATATGCTATGTAATAAATGCTGTGGAAAAAGAAAAAAGGGGAGAGCGATGCGAGTAATGGACTAGAAAGAGACCATTTTACATAGAGGGCCTAGGGAAGGAATCACTGATAAGTGATTTGAATTTAGGCCTCACAAGTATGAGAGCGTGAGCCATGTAATTATTTCGGGGAGAAAGTTGCTGTAAGAGGGACAGAAAGCAGACCTGTGAATGGAGCACGTATGGGGGCAGTAAGGCGGTCAGTATGACCGGAGTGGAGCGGCAGAGAGCGCCTTAACAGATGATGACAACGCAAGGCAAAGTATAGAGCGCCTTGTGGGCCTTTGTAGGGACTGAATTACTAAAAGTGAAATCAGACCATTGGAGAGTTTTGGCAGAGGGCTTACATGATCTGGCTTCCACCCAAAGATCTCCTTTTATATTTTTACTTGAGAACATAGCTAGAGTAAACTTCTAGAATTAAATAATCTTCCCTATAAACTTTGGAGTCACCATTAACCCCAGGCATGTAGCACTGCATGCGACTCTGATTTTTGTTCTTTTATAGATGCTATTCTCAACTCTCTGAAAAGGTTTAGCATTTCTTGTTACATTTACATTTTAAATAGTTTGTGTCCAGATGTTTTCTTTTTTCCTAAGTTGTTCTCATATAGCTAAAGATTCTTTTTTTTTAAATTTGTATTGAATTTATTGGGGTGACATTGGCTAATAAAATTATATAGGTTTCAGGTGCACAGTTCTAGAATATATCATCTCTTTATTTTGTGTTCACCATCCAAAGTCAAGTCTCCTTCCACCACCATTTAGCCCTCCCTCTGCTCTTTCACCTTCCCCCACCCACCCCACCTTTCTCTGGTAATCATCATGCTGCTGTCTCTGTCTATGATGTTGGTTTCTGTTTGGGGGCTTTTTTTTTTTTTTTTTTGCTTAATGTCTTCACCTTTTCATGCAGCCCCCCACCTTTCTCCCCTCTAACAGCTCTCATTATATTTTCTATATATGGGTCTGTTTACTTCTCCAACCCAATGAAAATTTCTTCTGTTATTACTTCAGCTATTTCCCGTTCTTTATTATCTCCTCCTTTCTAACATTCCTATAAGACACATGGACTTTCTACATCTTCCCATGTTTCTTGACTTTTCTTCCTATAAGTTCCACTTATTTATCTTTCCTACATTACAGACTGCCAGAGTTAGAATTTTTTGTTTACCATTTACTCTTTGAACTTGGGCTAGTTACTTAATCTCTGTGTTGTCTGTCATTCTTTAGCTGTAAAATGAGGATAATAATAATAATGCCCACATTATCGGAATGTTGTATGTTGTAAATGAGGTTTTAGGGAATGATAAATTAATATTAGTTATTAATTTTCCAGGTCAGCAGTTCAATGTTCAGTACCTTCATTCTTATACTGAGCAGTTCTTTTGATTTTTTTAAATTTAAGGGAATCATTATTTCAATTTCTAAGAATGTTTTCTCAGTTTTCGACTCATTCTCAGTTCATATCAGCCTATTCTTTTTTCCACATCTGTAGCATACTATCAAGTCTCCCTGAGAAAAACAATTAGGAAAATGTGAAGTTATTTTCTTCCCCAATTAAATTTGTTTCCTCTAGAGTCTGCTTTTCTATTTCTATTACCTGGTATTTTTCTCTTTGTCATTGGTTTTCTTTGAATGCCTTGAGATGCTCCGTTGTCAGATTATATTTGTGAATGAAAGTGTTCGGTTTTGTTTTCATATGTGGATAGCCGAGAAGGGGTAATCCTATGTAGAGTGCCAGTCTTCTTCTCCAGATCCCCAGGCAGAGGTGCGGACAGGCAGGCTTCCTTTTAGGTCACAGGGGCAAGGGAACAAGCAGGTGAGTCAGATAGTTGCCAATTTAATGTCTCTCTTATACGGTGCTACCTTCCTTGTGTGTGCCCTTCTGCCATATCACGGTGGAAGTCCAGATTCCCCTGAGCATCCACTCTGATTATTTCTTCAACTCCCAGGCCTCTACCAGGAGCCCTCCCCAAACAGATCAGGTAGGTTTTTTTTTTTTTTTTCCAGTCACATGCAGGCTTTACCTCAATTACCATATTTTTAGGACTATAAGATTCACTGCACCATAAGACACACCTAGATTTTAGAGGAGGAAAATAGGAAAAATATTTTGAAGCAAAAAAATGGTAAAATATTTAATAACCCATGACTCCATCGCCACCCCCCCACCTCCACAGCGAGCCAGGTAAGCTACATTCGGACTATAAGACACACACCCCTTTTCCTCCCAGATTTGGGGGGGGGTGCATCTTAAGTCCAAAAATACGGTACTCTATATATATCTATAGAGCAAGAAGGGACCTCTCTAGCTCAACAGTGCTTACCTCTCACTTTGAAGGCAGTTTTTTCTGCTCTAGTTTCTTTTTCAGTCTAATTCCGTCTGCATCCATGTTCTCAAAATTTCTAGTAGCCCTTGATACTTGTCTTAAGAATACAATTTATGTCATTTGAGTGAATTGGAAAGCAGTGAATTGGATGAAGAAGCTTGTGGTCTCATATTTTGGGCTGAGGTCAAGTTCATGTATTTTTTTTAACTTTCACTCCCTGTGCTTTTTGTCCTAGCCACTGTTCCTAAATGTGGACTAGGAGTGGTTGTGATCAAGGCCTCACATGATTGTTTGTACACAAGGGATGCATATCATCAAGAGTTATTTCCTCCTCTTCCTTTTAAGAGTTTAACCCTTTCAACTCTGAGAAGTGTGCTGGATTGCTATAGAGAGATCTCCAAACAGAACAATAGGAGTTAAACTCTTCAACTCCTAAGTTAAAGAGCCTTATTCCCCTCAGTTCAGACTGTAGAACATGACGCAGAATAGATTTGCCAGAGTCTACTCAGGAAGATATAGTAAGAGCATAGGAAGGTCAGGTTGGGTTGTAAGCTGAAGAGAGAAGGGAAACTTTGAGAGCAGTTTTGGGGAAGTAAAAGTGAGATAAATTAGTGTTTCCTGTTTTCACATGGAGATGTGTTGGACCTGACTCCTTCTCACACTTCAGGATTTCAATTTACAAGGGTGATCAACACCCAGTTCCCTGGCTAGAATTTCCCTAGCTATAGGACCTCTTAATCCACTCCAAGAACACTTAAACCAGGCTTTAGAGAGATTAGAGAGTGGTGAAATGAATTAAAAAAGGTTTTAAAAAATGACCCTTGCCTCAGTTTTCTGCAAAAGCAAAATGAATGTGATAAGGATTCTATAATTTTTAATGGGCCTGGAGATGACCAAGGAAGGTAGCTTAGACTCCCAGGTGCTACCCAAAGGGCCGCATAAAAGCAAAGGAATAGAATGCCCATCGGAAGTGGCCAGTTTTCAAGAAGATGCCTGAAATCAGGAGACTGGAGATAAGTACTTATCTGGATGCCCAAAAGGCATCAATCAGGCTACTTAATAGAGTCAGAAGCTAGGTGTGCTCATTGGACAGGTGAGGGTGAGGGCTGAGCAACAAACAGATGATTGGCCAAAACCAGGCTCACAGCCTGTCACCAATTTGTTCACATAGCCAGGCTTCTTTTGTGCAAACATGCTTTGGCCTTTTCTGAGACAGATTTTAATCTGGTTCGAGAATAGGAGGAGAGGGAGTATGGAAAAAGTGTTGAATGGAAAAGAGATTATGAAAATGTTAGAATATGACTGTACTCACCCAAAGGACACTAAGTTTCAACCTGGAAATGATTGAGGAAACTATGGGACAGGAGTCTATAAGATTGAAATGAATTTCATTATCCCTCCGAAAATCACCACTGATTGAGACTGACACCATGTCAAAGAAAACTATCAATTCTGAAATAAATACATAAAGGAGTTTCATATTCACCCATAGCTTAGTGTTGACTGTATAATATTGAGTCTTAATACCCAGTAATATATGTTACAGTAGAGTGCTTTACAAATATTGTCTAATAAAAACAAACCTAGTTTATTGTTGTTTAAATAGTAATTATGTTCCAGTACTAAGAGAGAGACTATTCAAATGGCTCTCTCTCTCTCTCAGGGTGGATCCAGGCATTGTCGCAGAAGTTTATTAATGTCCTAGCAATCCCTAAGGCCCAACTTCAGTTATCATGTGCACTGTTCAAAGGCACTCATGGTGTGCCCCAAACCATCTGCCTCGTATCTTTAAAAACTGAAAAGGGAGACTCCTTTTCCCATTCTGTCTTATAAATTGAAGCCCAGGATCTGTATTAAAACATTTACTACTCGGCCACCAAGACATTTGTTTTCATTATAGCAGTCCCACTTTCCCTAGGGCACAGGCGGCAAACACCAGGCCCACGGGCGGGACCCACCCCTCCACTTTGTTTTCTCCAACCCGGCACCTTGTTTCTACCTGGTGGCAGCACCAAGCTCCTTCCCCTCGTTAAGAAGTAGTTACATGTACACAGTCCTAAATTACGTTCATCCCTTTGAAGGGAACCAGGAAGCGATGTGGCCCCCAGTGCAAATGAGCTTGACACCCGTGCCCTAGGGGGATACATTTCAAGACCCTCAGTGGGTGCCTGAAACCATGGATGGTATTGATGCTTTTCCCTGTACATTCAGACATAAGATAAAGTTTAATTTGTAAGTTAGGCACAGTAAGAGATTAACAGTAATAGCTAATAATAAAAGGGAACACTTATAATCACATGCCACTTAATGGTGATATGTTCCATTCTGGGAAATGTGTTGTTAGGTGAGTTCATGGTTCAGACGGTGGCTGATGGCAGGTTACTGAAACCACCACACAGGGAAAAACCACAGATATGGGGGGACTACTGTGTTACTTTCACTTAGATTCCTGCACCAGGTTCTACCTTAACACCTTTTAGGCCATCTGTATATTTTAATTGATTCAACATTACAGGGAAAAGAATATCACAACATTTATGGGATTATTTCCTGCTTGATATCCACATAATAATTACTATTTCATGGTTGTACATCGATTGAGTGACGTGAAACAAATTAAACTCTATTTCTTTCCTTTGTACTTGAGTATTTGTCATTAGAGATGGTATTCCTAAATTTTAATCACCAAAGTAGATTTTTTCATCATCTGTTGTATGGGGGGGGGAGGGGAGCTGCAGAGCACTTTACTCATTTTTTTTTGTTGTTCAAAATTACATGTTTTTCTCTGTTGCGACAGTTCCTGAGCTGTGCTCTGGCTCTTTGTCTATTTCTGATCTCTGACTCCTGTTAAGATTGATTCTGTACAGGTCAATCTGACCCATAAACTATACAAAATTGTTTTTGATGTTTGAGGCTTTAGTGTCAGGTAACACCTAAACCTGCTACAAAAACCTGCCTTCTGCTTTGTGTCCCACAGATAGTAATCACTGACTTCATGCTCATATCCAAGTCTTGATATGCTGCGTTGTTTTAAAAATGCTAAGAGAAAAAAGAGCTATATATTTTTAATCACATAGTGTTTTTCTTTTAGAAATTAAATACCAGCTTAAACATAGACTTCTGCAATTTTTATTTTATTAAGAAAATTCCCCCGGTATTTTAAAACATTTGCAGACAGACAGTGTGAACCTTTGTAGAAAGGGTCACCACCACATAAGGGTGTGATGATCTGGTTATTTCTAGTTTGAAACTTTTGGATTGACCAAAAAGTCTGTTACATTTTTTCCATACAATGACTCTAGTAGTGCTTGGTTTTCTTTAACATCATTGAAAACAATTTTGTTACATTAATTTGTGACAGCTGTCATATCAGGGTACATTTTTTTAAAAAACTTAACCAGAATTGGTGAATTTTTCTGAAGCCATTTTAATATTGAAGATGGAAGAAAATATGCAACATGTATCCACATTTATGCTTTATTATTTCAACAAAGGTAAAAATGAAATGCAAAGAAAATTTCTGCAGTGTGTGAAGAAGGTGCTATGACTGATCAAATGTGTCAAAAGTGATTTGCGAAGTTTCTTGGGACTGTTGACATTGTGGCCAAATAATTCTTTGCTGTGGGGTTGTCTTATGCATTGGAAGATATTTAGCAGCACCCCTGGCCTCTACCTACTAGAAGCCAATAGCAGGAAATAGCTGACTTACTCAAAATATCCAAATCAATAAAGTTAGTGGTGAAAATGAAAAATATGTCTTTTATGGAAAAAACGTAACAGAATTTTCAGCCAACGCAATACAAACCTGGCTTCCAACCCAGTTTCTACTCAACAACTGAATAACTTGGACATATCATTTAGCCTGTCTGTCTCACTTTTCTCTGTCATAAATTGAGGGTATAGTATCAACCACTCAAAATGTATTAAGTTCAATGTACAAAAAACCAGCTGTCTCATGTTGGTATTCAGAAAACTTAAGCTTCCTTCCTTTCTTTGTTTGCACTACAGAAATCCAGTTTTATTCCAGAATATATCAAGTAATTATTTAGGTGTGATTTCTTTTTCCAAAAATTCTTGATACTGAAATCACCTTGGTACCAGCTTTTCCCAACATCTGAATGTTAGCATTTTACTAAAATGAGTGCTCAGTGTCTAGGAATATCCGTGAGGCAAAGCCCACAGAGCAAAGCTACAGCTGGGATCATGGTGTTCCTTCTTGAGTGGCATTTGGACACAGAGGACTTTGAATGTCTACTTTATACCCAACCCTTAAAGAGATACCAGAGCACTCTCCCTGTAGGAAAAAAAAAAAATACTAACAGTCAGCATAATATGCTCACATATGGACAGATTCTCCATTTTTTAAAAATTCACTTACTCCGTTTCTACTGAGAAATTGCCAATAGGCTGTACCTAATCTATGACATTTGGTGCAAGCTGACTGTGAAACATTTTTATGTATTGTTGGTGTTTAAGACATGTCTGCTTACACTCACTGTCATCTTTCTGTCCATAAGAAATAGGATCTAAGAGCTGTCCCTTTATTTAAAAGTCAAATGTTTTTCGTATTATTGCCACATCAATTTTATTCATAGACTTAATTCCCCAAAGCCAAAATGACAAAACCCACAGCTTAGAGTCATGTATTAAAATTAAGTGAAGAGAGCTGTTAGGGGAATCCCATGGTCTGTGATTTAAAGGCAAATATTTATCTGCAGGAATAATATTGCTAATTGAAAATGTTCCTTCTTTGCCTTTTGTATATGGCAGCTGTGATCTTAGAAATTCTTCTGAAGTCTTTTTCTGCCACTTGGTGACTCACACAGTAGATAAAAACCCACCATAACCCCAAAGGACAAAGCTCAAGGGAGCATTGCTTTGGGCTTGGAGCCAAGCCATCTATTTTTAGTACTTTCTCAAGAAGCCACACAATAAAAATGTAAATGGGATGGTGCTACTTTCTCCTCACACCATTTTCTGAGTAAGTTTGACAGTGTTTAAATAGTTTATTTCAGATTCTCTTCAAAGAATTCAGTTACTCCAGTTTGGGGACCTTTCTATCCTAATTTCACATTAATTATAATCCCATATTTCTTGCCCCTTTATAATAGCTTACTCAAAAAAACCTAAAGATCAATTTGAGATAGCTTCCTACCCCAGGCTGCTGAATTTGCAATCAGTTGGCTCCTGTGGATTCAATGTATTCCTGTGGACCCCCATCGAAGTCTTTTCCCCTTAACTTTATGGAGGTATAATTGACAGATAACATTGTGTACGTTTAAGGTGTACAGCTTATTGATTTATACACTTATGTACTGCAGTGCGGTTGCTGAGGTAGCGTTAGCAAACATCTCCATGTCACATAATTACCGTTTCTTTTTTATGGTGAGAACATGTAAGATCTGTACAGCAGCTTTCAAGTGTACAGTACAGTATTGTTCTCTATAATTGCAATACCACGCATAGATCCTCCAACTGATTCATCTTCTAAGTGGAAGTTTGTACTCTTGAACCAACATCGCCCCGATTCTCCCACCTCCTAGCTCCTGGTAAGCATCATTCTGTTTTTATGATGTGTGATATATTATTTGCCTTTTTCTGGCTGACTTATTTCACTTAACATTATGCACTTGAGGGCCATGTTGCCACAAAAGGCTAATTTTATTCTTCCTCATGTCTGAATAGTATTCTATAGATGCCGATATATACCATCTTTTTTTATCCATTCTTCTGTTGACAGAAACTTAGGTTGAGTCCATACCTTGGCTATTGTGAATAATTCTACAATAAATGTGGGAAACCAGTTCGTTTCAGATTATGAACGTTTTCCTGTGTGATGCTCATTTCAGTCAGCATCTCTGAAGGGTAGATGATTTACATTTCTGGAATACCACCAGATTATAACTATCCCTTGAACTTGGACCCATTGAGCATATAATAATAGGTAACACTTAATGAAATGTTGAATGTATGTCAGGCACTGTTCTATACTCTTTACATATGTTAATTCATTTAATATTCACAACTTAATGAAGTAGTTATTACAATCCACCCTTTATAACTGACTTAATCTGAAGTTAATATGAAATGCAGAGAAGGTGCTCTGGCTACACCCACAGGACTAGTAGGGGAGGCAGCAAAAATGTGAGCCCAAGCAACTTAAGTCCTACCTTATACAATTGCTGCTTTAACAACGTGGGTTTGAGCTGCACAGGTCCACTTACATATGGATTTTTTCCAATAAATACTGTAAGTAAATGCTCTCTTTTTTATGACTTTTAAATAATATTTTCTGTAGATTATTGTGAGACTACAGTATATAATATAACATGCAAAATATGTGATAATCCTGTTGGTGGGAATGCAGACTGGTGCAGCCACTGTGGAAAGCAGTATGGAGATACCTCAAATTAAAAATAGATTGCCTTTGACCCAGCTATCCCACATCTGGGAATGTATCTGAAGGAACCCAGGACACTAATTTGAAAGAACGTAAGCACCCCTATGTTCACTGGAGCATTATTTACAATAGCCAAGATATGGAAGCTGCCCAAATGTCCATCAATAGAGAGTGCATAAAACAAGTAGGGACATTTACACAGCGGAATTCTACTCAGCCATAAATGAGAAGGAAATTTTACCCTTTGCAACAGTATGGACGGACCTGGAGAACATTATGCTAAGTGAAATAAGCCAGTCAGTGAAAGACAAATACCATATGATTTCACTTATATATAACAAGCAAACTGTGGAATCTAACGAGCAAACTGAACTAACAAGCAAAATAGAGACAGACTCATAAATGGAGAGCAGATGAGTGCTAGTGGTTGGGGGAAGAGTAAGGGTGGAGGGATCGTGCAGAAAAAGGACTCATGGACATGAACAACAGGGTGGTGATTGTTGGGGGGGAGCATAAGGGGATTAAATGGTAATAGAAAAATATAATAAAGATTATTTTAAAATATGTTAATCTACTGTACATCTTATCTGTAAGGCTTCTGGTCAATCACAGGATACTACTAGTTAAGTTGTGGGGTTATAAAAGTTATACATGGATTTTCCACTGCATGCAGGGTCGATGTTCCTAATTCCTTGTTGCTCAAGAGTCAACTGCAGTGTCTACTAGTGGAGGGTACGAGTTCAGTGTATGTATGGAACTGAGTAAGTTTGTGTGGAACCTACGCAAACTTTAAAAAATCATACATGATGCAGCTAGGAGGAAGACAGAAAAATGAAAGAGAAAAAGACTAGAATTGGGAAGTTGGAGAGTAGTACCGAAAGCAGAACAGGAAATAAGAAATGTTGGTGAAGGAAATTAGCCCAAGTGAAGGAGTTCATGGTTAAAACAGGAGAAATAAGGATGTTAAATAGAAAAGGTCTGAGAAAACATTGGTGTGCTGGGAAGAGTATCACAAATTGAAGACGTTAAATGAAAAAAGTGTGATCTTTAAATAGGTACATGCTTGCTGCTAGATTATTGTCCCAGTTTATATGCCCTATGACCTCTTAGCCTCCCAGGCTTGGTCCCCTGTGAATCGGTATCAGACATGAAGTCAGGTCAGTTGCTAGGACAACCACTTCACTGAAGTATAGCTGTTGATGGCCTTTTACTAGTCACTGAGTCTTTACATTGTACAAAATCAGAAAGAGGTATATTCTTAGGGCTCTTTTTGGTACAGAAATACACTATCAATCCTTGCCTTGACTACCTCTCTCAGACTCTGTCTCATTCCCCATTTTCCCTCCCCAGTAAATACTCTATTCTGATTATTTGTAATCAGTTTTTGTAGAGACTAGGTGGTCAGGAAGGTGTTGAGAAAGCCTTGGTTATCATTTTTGTCATGCATTGTCTGGCCACCTTAGTGTGTGCCCAATTCACAACTCATTTTCACCTAAAACATGTGTGTCCCCTATATGCCCATAACCACTCACTAACACGAATATTCTTCCAAGGAGGGAGGGCTCCCCTTCTGAGCTGAGTGAAGTAATTTTGGAAATGTTTTCTTCCCCAGGCTGCTGCTTCTCCCCTTGCCTTTCTGTTAGATTATATTTTAAGGGTTTTGATTTTCTTTTCCCCACCCCTCTTTCTCTGCTTTTAGAAATTATATCCTGTTTTATTTTTTAACGCTTATCCATTATTTTTAAATTGTAAACTTGATTTAACAACATCTAATGTAGATAGAAACTCAGCCCTTTACCCGAACAATGCAAACATGCGGAATGCCTTTACCCCCGTCATCATGCCCTCCTGACTTGGTGGTGGTGGTTTCCCGGACTATTATACCCTCCTAGTAGTGTTTATGCTTCGCAGACTTCACCATTGTTACTTTTGTGTTAAAAGCTCATGCTTCTGAAATTTGATTAGCAAATTTTTTTGTCCACCATTTTTTCCTGCATTTCACTCCTTCCTATTGTACCAATTTTCTTCTGCTTAAGATACATTCTTTAGTAATTCTTTCTCCTAGCAAAGCCTGCTGCTAGAGACCTCTTTCAGTCTGTTTCTGAGCATGGTTTTATTCTTTGTTCAATATTAAATGATATATGACATAGCTTTTTCTTGCCTATTTTCCCCAATTTTAATTATATTTTTTTTGTAAAAATAAAATTCACAGATGAGAAATAAAACTGTTAAAATAGAGTTATGTTCTGAAACAAAGCCATGAATTTCAAGTGTTGGAAGATAGCCATTAATTATTTCAAGATTAAAACCTAAAGTCGCTCAAAATTAGAAAAAAGAAGAGTGTTTAACTCAATAGCCTTTCAGTGTAAGATATTTAATTAGAAATCAAGAAATTATCATGGAGGTCAAACAGTAGAGCTAATATTGGGAATTATCTTTAACTGAAACAGTAGAGACATGACACTGAAAAGTCTCATTTTTGAAGTAGTTTTAGGTTGAGTACAAGTATAGCGTGAGGTCACAAGTACATTCTCCATGTATGGTTTCACAGCTGAAGCCCAAGGTTCTCAGTGGGACCATTTGAAAACTGTCACTCATGCATGTAGTCAGAATAAACGTTCCCCAGCAAACCCCCCACTCCAGTCTCCCGTGCTTCCCTGTCACCATTCATGCCCTCTCCTCCTCTCTAGCAGGTCAACTCTTGCCCTTCCCCGAGGACTTGGATCCGATCTCAGTGTCTTCTGAAAGCTTTCCCCCTTCACCGTACCGTCCCACACTTTTTAGAGCGCTGAGTATTTATTCTGGCCCCCACAGACTGCATGGTTGTCAGGTGACTTTCTGTGCCTTATTTTGCCAGCTGCACTGTGAAAACATACTTCAGATTAGGAACTGTGCCTTTTGCTTCTCTGTAACTGCCGTGGCACTTCATGTGCTATGTTGCATGTGTGATTCTCAATGCAGTTTTTAGTACAGTAGTAAAAGTCTGGCTGATTTGGAAGCATGATGACAAAAGGATACAAATAAATCAGAAGGACAGTTTCTGGCCTCGTGAACCAACGAGGTAGGTAAGGGGACACATGCAGATGCTCCGCAAATAATACAAGCAAATGAAAGGGTAAACTCTGTGTTTTGTGTACTCACAACTGTAAATCTACCTTTGCCTACCCCTGTATACACACATACACACATAAAATAATTGGAAGACAAGTTTAAGATCATACCCGAGCATGAGGACAAAAATGTACAAGATAGGTTTCAAAACAATTTAAAGAGCAACAACTGCATAGAATACATTTAATCAGAGAAGGTAGACTTCATTGGTTTTATTTAGTATGTTTTCTAAATGTAAACTTCACCTTTGACTTGTAAGTAATCCCTATTGACAGTAGTTGTTTTGTTTTGTTTTCTGGGAAGATCATCTCTTTTCACAGTCTTTTCTGAGGGCTACAAATTTCTGTACATTGTGAGTTTCCTCAAGGAAGAACCATGAGCTACTCCCTGGAGACATGAAGGACCAAATTCCAAATCCATATCAAAGCTGGTTAACCTAAGCCTCGTAGTAACCTTTGTTGTTTATTATAGCCTTCTGTTTTCTTTCAGAAGCAGCCTAACAATGCAAGCACTTTTCAGCAAAAATTACAATACATACAATGATTTTTATTTTCAGTTACAGTTTGCATTAAATATTATATATTAGTTTCAGGTGTACAGCAGAGTAGTTAGGTAATCATATATTTTACAAAGTGATCCTCCTGGTATTTCAAGTATCTACCTGGCCACATACATAGTTACTATATCACTGACTGTATTCCCTATGCTGTACTTTACATCCCTATGACTGTTCCGTAACTACTAATTTGTACTTCTTAATCACTTCACCTGTTTCTCCCAGCCCCTCTGGCAACCTTCAGTCTGTTTTCTGTATCTACCTTTTTATTTGGTTAAGGATTTTGATGCATTATATCAGGCCTCTTGAAAGTATTTTTGCGTTCTCCCCTGGTGACATTGATTTCTATAGGGTTCATAAAAATGTCCCGCATAAGCTGAGTTAATGTCAATGAAAAAGCAGTTATCTTTTTTTGAAAAAATGTTCTGTTGATTCAACTGAATAAATGCACTGTCATGAGCTCGGAGATGGCTGTGCATGAACGAATTTCTACAGATAAATTTTATAATATAGACAACATGGAATTTATACTTTCTATGTCATTATTTTAAAAAATTCTTGCCTTGACTCAAAGCAGCAGGCGAAAGCATATTAATTACTAGAGACTTGCAATCTCTTGTGTCTAAACAATACCAAAGGACAAAAAATTCAGAAATCCCATATTTTTTTTGACTTAAAATTATCAAAAGTTTGCCTGAGGATAAAAAAGGTCTATAGTAACCAAGAAAACAGGCCATGTGCACAATTAAGAGAAGAAAAATGCCAAGTGTTGAGTTTGCAAAAGTCATAACAGATTTGCCAGAGGCAATAAACACAAACGTAAAATGGAAAATACTCCCTCCGCAAGAGATTCCCTGTGTAACTGAAATGAAACACAAGGAAATGTACCAAGATATAGCCCTGATTTAGTATTCACTGGGAAAGGAGGAAAATCACAGGGGCCAAAATTAAATGATAACTTGCAATCTCTTTCTTAGCAATCTTTAATGAAAAGAAATAGCTTCAGAAATAATGCTCTTAGTATTAATACACATATGTACATACATACACATATTTAAGTGTGTATGTATTTATACATGTGTATATACAAATCTATAATTGTAAATAAGATGCAAACTACTGGAGCTATAAAAATATTAGAACTTAAGATGTGTCATCCTGAGTGAAAAATTGATTTTTCCCCTCTCATATTCTAGAAGTATCACTGGTCCATCGTAAAATAATTTCTGGGGGAAAAGGTTATAATTCATGATGATAACCTCAAAAAATTTAGGAATGCAGACCTAACATCTGCTTTTCTCTATGAACATGTAACTTGTGAATAAGTCTTCTCTGTGTTGGTCAGTCCAGATGAACTGTTACCAATGCTTCCTGCTACAGCAATTTATATCCTGCCATGTTGAAGGGTAGTTACTTTATTTATATTAAATTCTTGTCTACTTCTATAGCTCTATACATTTGGAATTCCACAAACAAATCCATTTTCTTCTAAAAATCCCTTTTATGGCTATATTCCTCTCAGTTAATCTCTACCCAACATCTTTTTACTCCATTTTCAAAATGAAGATCTCTCCTTTTTTTCAGTCTTTGACATTTTCCTTTGACCATTTTAGTTCTTTGAACCATCTTCATTTCTTTTAGTAGCCAGATCATATTTAGAACCCAGAACTTTAAGTAAAAGCCTAATCTGTTTGTGTGTGTGTATATAGAGAAGACTAGTTCCCTTTCCACTTTGAGTACCATCTACGTCTTCGTGGCGTTTCCTGGTTGCACACACACATCATCTGCCATGAGTACATAGGATCTTCTTTAGGGCCAGTGATTCCACTGAGTTAAAAAAAAAAAAAAAAAAAAGACTTCAATCCCTCACTGTTAATTTGCTTTTTAAAAATGAAACATATTTCCAAAACAAATCTTTTCTTCAGAAATGTAGTAGTGTTTTTTTTTTTTTGTAGCATCTTTTTCAGCCTCTTTTTCAGCCTCAAAGATAAAGTTAAAAATGGATGACCCATGTGGTTCCTTTATAACTCCTGCATTCTGTGAGTGTGGAATGTGGATTCTTTTTAAAAAGATTTTATTTATTTATTTTAGAGAGGGGAAGGGAGGGAGAAAGAGGGAGAGAAACATCAATGTGTGGTTGCCTCTTGTGTGCCCCCTACCAGGGACCTGGCCTGCAACCCAGGCATGGGCCCTGATTGGGAATCAAACTGACAACTCTTCGGTTCACAGGCCAGCACTCAGTCTACTGAGTCACACCAACCGGGGCTGAAGTGTGGATTCTTATTGACAAAGTTTATAACTATCTAAAGTCCTTTCCCCCTTGTCTATACAGACTTGTTTTTCTTTTTTCTTTTTTTTAAAGGTGGGGTTTTTTTTTTTTTTAAGATTTTATTTTCTTTTTTCTTTAGAGGGGAAGGGAAGGAGAGAGGGAGAGAAATATCAATGTGTGGTTGCCTCTCTTATGTCCTCTGCCGGCAACTGGCCTGAAACCCAGGCATGTGCCCTGACTGGGAATCGAACCGCAATCCTTTGGTTCGCAGGCCCGAGCTCAATCCACTGAGCTACACCAGCCAGGGCCAGACTTGTTTTTCAATGAAACAACTATGTTACCCTTTTCCCAATGATTTTTATCCTTTGCTGAAGACTGCAATAATTCATAAAGTGGTACAGTAAACTTATGAAAATATACTCCCTGTGGTTAGTTGGTTAGTTTACATGAATGATCTTAATGGTAAATTGAAAACAAATGCACGCACAAACAATTCTCAGTGGCTTAAAACAGCATCTTCTCAAACTGTTAATAGTCACTATATTAGTTATGATATGCTAGTGGCTGTAAGAAATAGTTCCTAAATGTAGGATGGTTCAAACACAGTAGCTATCTCTCTCTTCCTCATGTTAATAGAATAAATTGGTGAAGAGGTTATCAGAACAGCCTCCCTACAAGCTATCATTCACCAGCCCAGCTGATGAACATGTTTCCATCCTCAGCAAGTCTTCAGAGGTTACATTGGGGTCATGTCCATTTCAGGCACCAGAAAGTAGAAAATAAGGTGGAAGAGCAAGTTGGGAGGTTTTAGTGACCCACGCCTAGGAGCAGCATCTAGCACCCCCTGCACATTCAGGTAGCTGAAACAGTGTTGCATGACCATTCCTACCTACCAGGAAGACGCCTGGGATAGGTAGAGGGTGCACTGTGTTCCCAGAAAGAAGAACAAAGATATTTGGAGAATACCTTCCAGCCTCTGCCGCATCTACTTTACTCAAAAATATTGTCCCAAAATCAGGAAAGGTGTAGCAGTGAAGTACTAGCTACAGGCAGTTTATGGTTAACTATTATTTCAAGGTCTTTAGTGTGCCTCAGGTATGTTCAGTGGCCATTGTTTTGGGGGCTCCAGCATAGCTATGTGATGGTTTTGATATGGTACCATCATTTTATCATCACAGGTTACCGAAAAACTTACTCAGTGGCAGCCAGTGCTCAAGAGTTCACAATATAAATGTGCAAAATGACAGAGTTAAAACAAACTTTAATGACCCTCAGCCTCCCATTTGTCTTTTTTTTTTTTTTTAATCAGTTCTTTCTTAGAGAAGGAGGAGGCTAAGGGTCAGGTTATTTGGGGTTTTTTTTGTTGTTGTTGTTGTTGAAATGAGTTAGCAGATACAATGAATTCTTTTTATTGTAGGTTACCATTATTTTTTCTTTTTTGAATTTCAAGTTAAAGAGATTTACAGTATTAAGTTTATGAAATGCTGTTAAAGAATTCTAATGAGGAATAAGAATATCCTATTATAAAGCTGACATTTGGACTAAAAGGAAGAGCTATATGATGAAATTCAAATCATAATTCAAGTGACTAAAGAAAGTAAAGGTTAGAAAATGTGAGAAAAATTTATTTATGCCCATCAGAAGACTCTAGAGGAAAATATTATTTTCCTTTAAAATTAACTAGTGCATGTTTCTATTCATAAAAAGCAGATCTTGATTTGTGAATCTACTTTAAGCCCAAGAATTTCTATGTGAAACCAACTAATACTGAGAAAAATGGCTCAGCATGAGATAACTGCCCTGCATGTGTGTGCGTGTGTGCACGCGCGTACGGTTACGAAAGCAGATGCCTTACAAGTCTGTCCCTCAGCACGTAGTGACCCTGGTATTCTGGGAGCGGTTCAACCCTCTTTTCATGCCTCTTCACTTCACCCTCTTGCCGCACCAGATACGGGGCTTCATCTCACAATCCAGGGGTCTTCTGGGTCTCACCCTTCTAGTCTGGACCCACGCTGTTCACCTGTAACAGGTATTCATCTCCCCTGTGCTGTAAACGCTCACCTGGCCGGGCAGCAGTCCCACAGGGCCTTGTTTCTGCAGGCTGTCGGATGCCAGTGGATGCCTGCGTGGCTCACGGATACTAAGATGGGTTCCTCAGAGCCCTATTGGCACAAAAAGTAATTGTGGATACAAGCATTTTAGACATTCTGCACTCAGATTTTATTGTGGGTGTCACTTCATCCCTCAACTTATGACATGCCTATTGGATAAGATTGCAGTTTATGTGGGGAGCTGTTTTTATTTATACAGTACTAATGTAATGAAATTATTTACATACATAAACCATATGTAGAAAGTTGTAGAGAAAGAAAATAACAATAGCTACCATTTTTTATATTATGTACTATTATTCACTTAGTATGTTACCTAAATTAATCCTCCAAAATTTTTTTCTGGATTTTTTCCCTTGATTTGCAGTTGATAAAGTTCAAAAATATGGAAATTGCAAAAGCTCACCCAGCTAATAAGGGGAGACAAGCTCAGAACACAGGTGTGTCCAGGCTGACACCCAGTGTGTTAAAAACAACTAGTTTATCTTGACTTCAAATACATGTTTTCACTTTGACTCTCAATAAGAAAGTGAACAAAGTAGAAACACTTTGTTTTGAAGAAAATGTTAAGATCATGTTATTTAATGCAGTTATACTGAGGCCAAAGAAGCAAACCACCCTAATGTCAAGGTTACCACCCTAATTTCAATAGGTTAGCAGCATAGCACAGAATAGAGCTAGAGTCAATATTCTTCCCTCTACCGAATGCTGCCTCCTGCACTGTAGCGCAGATGATTTATTGAATATGCTATTTTAGGAACTGACCTTCTTTGGAAACGTATTCCTTTAGTGTCTTTGCATCTTAGATGCCAGCATAACAACTTGGAAAATGTAGAAGGACTAAGTTTAATAGCAACATGCTAATTGACAATATTATATAGTTAAGTTTCTGCTCTGAACTCAAGAGCCTCTAATGCCTGGTATATAAAATTAGAGTAAATAGGAGGATTCGTGAGAACTGTAGCTGGATTCAGCCTTTCAAGAAGAACACAGAGGAAAAACAAACAAAGCGCGATCTTATTTAATCACATCCCAGATTAGACCATGTACATACTCCCACACAGAGAAGTCCCACTGAGAAAGAAACTCTCAACACAGGCCCCCGCAGACTTGAGACACTCGCACCCAGAAAGAAAATTGCTGTTCATCTGCCTTTGTTGTCATGAGCCAGGGAAGTAACCAGCTTTATTCCAGTTCGACTAATCATTGGGTTGCCTGGTGGGAGTACTAAGAGAATGCTTCGGACCCACTCTCAGTATGGCGTGTGCTCTGAGTAATTATTTTTCCATCCACAGTGATTGACTTGTGTGCCTCTGCCCTTCTTCTGACCAAGCACATGCATTTTCAAGACAGCTGGTCAGGGTTTGGGATACAGTCTGCAACTGTGATGCAGTCAAGGTACGAGCCCAGACAGAGAAGAACTCAGGCTCTCAACTTAATTAGCTCCCAGCCTTAAAAATGAAACTAAATGGCATAGAGCACTTTCCCATGAAGTGGCAGCTCAACTACAGATATGTAACTGATGCAGATCACAGAGGGCCACTGTATGTCCCCTAAACCAGTTTTTGAGACCACCCTAAGCTTACTGCCAAAGAGAATATGTAGGGGCAGATCAATTTAACCACTTGAAATCTTTTTCATGAGCGGGCCCTGGTTAAAGACATTGGATAAATGAAATACTTGCCTAAAGCAAAATCAAAGCATGCTTGCTGTTAGAGAATTCTACTTCCCCGCACTGTGTTAATGTGCTTGTTCAGCCGAGGATCACTGATTCTGAGCTCATCGACACTAACCTCCGGTCCCCGTGAAGCCCAGGCGTACTCCTTCCTGAACCTTTCTGTGCAACTTTAAGGCAGCATATGTGATCGTGCAGGATTCAGCTTCACATCCCAAACCTGCTACTTACTAGCTACGCAAGGGCAAAACCCAATTGTTCTTTGTTTTCATTTTATCATCTTAAAATGAAGTACTTACGCTTCATCATAACTCAGAGAGCCCAAATTATCAATCTCTAAAACTTTACAACCTGTATTTTTTTCCTTACCCATCCTATCAGATAACAAAGTTCCTCCCAGACTCTTCACCCAAAGTAAAAAAACTATGGCTTTACTACTACCTTCAGGTTCCACTTGAACTTCCCCCTCCCTGATTGCCTCTGCTACTCAGTTTCCTACAGTTCTCCTTGTTCTCCATACCACTCTGCTTGACTCACTTTTCTTCTAGACACCAGACACCTTACAGAACAACAGCAGCTGTGCTGGCTGAGATGCCTTCTCTGTAGACACCGGCAGGACTTGAGTTCTCATTTGTGTTAACTGTTCACTCAAGTGTCCCCCTCTGAGTGAGGCATTCTCTAGCCATTCTTCTGAAATAAACAGTCCCTGCCCCACACTGACTATTCCTATACCCCTTGTCCCATTTTCTTTATCCCCCTTATCAATTACTTTTCAAATACTGTATTATTTTACTTATCCTGACTCTTACTTGCTCCTGCTCCCATAAAAGCTCTGTGAAGGGTAGGATTTGTGTCTGTTTTATTCCCTGTTACATCAGAAACAGTACGTGGCATAGAGTAAGTGCTCTTTAAATGTTTAGATGAATAAGTGAAACTAATCTCTTTCTTAAATCCTAAGTAGGGGTTCCTGTCCATGTATTTCTGATACTGTGAATAGTTTTGCTAGTTGGTTATAGTCCTTGAAAGAGCCCAACCAAAGCTCATGAATGCATTTTACTTTTGTTTTTTAAAGGTGGTCTTTTGGGGGGGTGAGAAGAGAATAATCTAATGTCTTTTCAAGCTCTAAATTTGATGTTTATGTGTTGAAAATGCATTATTCAATACTTATTCCCTCAAAATAGATTAATCTCATGGAGCCACTGCCTCCTGTAGCTTCCAGAGCATCTACAGGAAAATCTTGAAAAGATAGTGCTTAAATTCACATCCCATATGTGACTCTTAAATGCAAGTTGAGTATGAATTACTAGAAAACATTAGTGGGATAAATGTTCTCCTAGTATGTAAATTTGCACATTTAATCTGAAGTGTGGAGCATTCGTTGCTTTCCAGAATATCTGATCTGTGATTCTGTAATTGGGAGAGCAGGTGGTTAATTACAGGTGCTGTTAGTGACTTGCCCCTCATCTCAAGAACACAGATAGCTAATTCTATATGTTCCAACACTCGTAGGGCAGTTGTGTTGGCTACACAGTTTTTTCTTTCAAAGATTTTATTTTTTTTTTAAGAGAGGGGAAAGGAGGGAGAAAGAGTGGGAGAAAAACATTAATGTGGGGGTGCCTCTCATGAGCCCCCAACTGGGGACCCGGCCCATAACCCAGGCATGTGCCCTGACCAGGAATCAAACTGGTGACTCTTTGGTTCACAGGCCAGCACTCAGTCCACTGAGCCACACCAGCCACAGTTGGCTATACCATTTTTAAATCCATGAGTGTGTTAAGTGCCTGAATCCATAAGCAGAACTGGATATGTGTTTTTGTTTTATAAATATTGAAATTGACCTTTCACAACTAATAAACACTTAAGAAAATTTTAGAGACATATTTATATTGATTTTTATATAGTAATTTACAACACTATTTGGTTTTATGTCTAAAAAAATTGGTGGAGCATATCTAGAAATTGGACTCTTCCATATATTTTATGTGAAAAGTCTAAATAAATTGTAAAAGGGGTCATTTATACTTTGCTCACCCAATTGAGTGATGTACAGCTTCACTGAGTCACTCAATTTCCAATCCCACTTCTTTTCTAGTAACTATTCAAGTTGTGGTGTTAAGTAAATGATTATAAAACATGTTCAGGTGCCGAGCTTGAGTCATAACCAACAACGTGTGGCCACAGAAGTGAATTCTGTATGAGATATCCTCCCAGATGTTAAAAGGACTGTCTCTGAAATGTAGGAAAACGAAGACACCCACATAAAGAGGTGGATTTTTAATTCTGTCCTCTGTTAAAAGGTGGAAATGTTCGAGAGAGCACGTGCACATAGCATGGGCACAGAGACTGACCCATGTCAAGAGACAGACATTATAAAGTTGTTGTGAAAGTCTCACCCTCCTGCTCGTAAACACAGCGCGGAGGTCCAGCCAGTTGTAGTGCAGTCTTTTTTCAAGCTTGATAACCCTGAAGACTTAAAGACACACAAGCACGTGGAATAAAATAGAGAAAAGGAGATTGGGGTGGGAGGGGATGCCTGAGAATCATTGTAGAAGAAAGAAGGTATAACACCATAGTCATGTCCTAAAGAAGAATTAGTCAGGTTCAATGTCATGCCTATACAAAAACGGAGGAAACTTCAAATGGAGTCCATCAGATAAAGATCATTTGACTTCTCTTGGACCTCCAGGCCCCCAGAAAATTCACTATTAGAATTTGATATGAATAACTTAAATTGCATTAGAAACATAATAATGAAGTGGGACTTACATTATTTTAATAAAACAAAATGAGGTATAATGATGTAATAAGGAACCTGACACCTAGAGCCACACATTAAAACTGGTCTCTGGTGACTTTGTGGTCACCTTTCCTATGTGCACTTCCTTTGCCCACAGTTCTTTGCTTATTCATTGCCTCCATAATAGATCAATGTTGGGACAGCTCCTACTTTTCATGAGAGACCTGTATTTATAATCAATAACTTCAGAAGGAGACATGATTTGGTCACCGGAATCCGTCTTCCATTTTTCTACCAGGAAATTTTCTCTTTTGATGGTTCCCCACCACCTCATTAGATAAAGTGCAAAGTCCTCAGCATGATTTATGAGGCCCTCCAAAACCCTGCCCCATCTCCCAGCGTTCTGTCTTCCCCTACTGCGCCTTTGATTTGTCATTCCAAGCAGTCAGCCATTTGTAGTTTCTTCAACACATCCGACTGATACACCTTTCTTCACGCTGTTCCATCTGCCTAGAGCTCTCTCCATACACTTTGTCTCTGCCTGGAAAAATTTAGATCACAACCTCAGTCCTCCTTTTTTCCCGGTGCACCTTTTATCTACCTCTAAATTGTCATGTAGCATGCGGTAATAAGCTTCCATGTTAGTGGCAGTCTTTGTTCTAGAGCACAGGTCTAAAGGTTGAAGACTTGTCTCTTTAATTGGGTTTCCAAGCACAGTGCCTGACTCACATTAGCCGCTCATTACCCACTGAGCTGAAATGAGCAGTATATGCGAGTCTGCCACAACAGAGGCATCTCCCCATCCATTCATTCAAACAATAGCTATTAGATTTCCTTTTGTTTACCAAGGCCCTCCCTACTTGCTGAGATAGCATATATTCTTATAAGTAAAAAATGGTCAGCTTAAAAGTTTTAAAATTGCAATAACTTAGATAGTTTAAAAGTAATAAACTGAACAGAAAACAGAGAAAATGCATTTTGCCTGTGTCTGGGTATTTAAGTACCACTGAAACGCTCAATGATCTTTACAAGAATTTTAAAATCTAAGACCTGATTTATTAAGTTGGATTTGAAAGCTAATTCTCATACGGCTAATAACCTAATGTGACAAATTGCCTCATGGGGAAGGATTATGTCCAATATATCTAAGAGGACGAGACAAAGAAATAAATTGAATACTTCTCGCCTTGGCAACGTTGCCCTTCCCGGCCATATCTCCCAAAACACTACCTCCATTAACTCTGAGACAAGATCAACACTTGCGTTTTGGTGGAGGCCACCAAGGAGGTTTTGTGTGCTTGTTTCCATTTGCCAAAACAGAAGTAACAATTTGATGTGCAGTATGCTTCCAAGAAAATCAAACAAAGAAAATCCCAAGAAAATACAAAATCTGATATTATACCGTCATGTGCCACAGTGAATACCTTTTATTCATTTTCAAGGTGCATTATAAATTCTAAATGATTACAAAATTTAAGCTAATAGTATTTTTCAAAAAATTATCAGATGCAGGAACAAATTAAATTATCCCTGTAGAGGGAATTAAGAACAGCTAGCTCCCGCCATCAATCCCAACCAGTCAATCTGCTGCTGGGCTGCTTCTAAGCAGATGCTAAGTACAAATAACCTCTATCATTTGAAAAATGTTCAGAGGCCAACCTCTTTCTAAAAAAAAGTACATAAATTTCAACAGCTTATAAAAAGAGAAAGACATAGTTAAGTAAAATGGAAAAAGGTTTGTTTCTTCATTTGAAAGCTGCAAATGAGAGAAATCACATAACAGAAAATATTTGAATACTGATATTTAGACAACCCCCAGGCAAATTAGTGTTTTTCACCAATAGGGCAATCTGACAGTGTCTGTATATGTCATTATGTTTCTTACACACATTTAATGAAAGTCATAAAATAAACGCAAAATATAATTAGAACACTTACTAATTTAGTTTTTTATGTGTTCATTCATCTAATTTAAAAGTGTTTGGGAACCTATTGTCAATTAAGCCCCAAACTATTTTGATTGTCTTTTACAGAAATAGGGAGCTCCTTTTCAACAAGGTATTCTTACTCTAGGTGCTAGTTTAAAAATAAGCATTGTCTCTGCCCTCAAATGAACAAGATGACTTCAGAAAAGTTTTTCAAATGCTGTAGAGTAAGCAAAGCCAGATAGTGTGATAATGGATGACTGGGTTAGCAGAGAGTCTGGCAGGGCCACAGTGAGGAGGTACCACTTGGCTTGTGATCGGAATGACGAGGAGCTCTATGAAGAGCTGGGGCAAGTGTGTCCCTGCAAGGACGCAGCGAGACAGCGGCCCGAGGTAGCAGACAGCTGGATGCAGTGAAGAAGGGAAGGAAGCTCCGGGAAGCTGGGGCTTAAGAAGTGAGAGAACAGAACCTCGGGTCAGATCATCTGGGGTGTTTAGGACATTGTAAGGAATTAGGGTTTCTTTAAAAAGGAATGAGAAATCATATAGGGCCCTGTAACTAAGGGGACAATATAACTGGTTTAATTTTTTTTACAAGATCCTTGAGGTTGCTCTGTGGACAATAGATTGTAAAGGGACAAATGGGGCAATCAGTGTTTCTAAGAAAATCAGAGGCTGACTTTCAACTTTGTCAAAGCTATTCCAGCTAATTGTCAATTCTGTCATTGAATGTTTAAGATGAAAATAGCCTTTGAGGGCCATGGTCAAGCTGTGTTATAGCAACATCTATTAATATTACTGAGATAAAGAGCCTTCCTTCCAGGAAGCCTGAGCTTAACTATCAGAATAGACTCCAGGTTTCCTCAAGCCATTGAGGAGGTAGAACAGTAAAGTGGTAAAGACACGGTGGATCCAAATGGCCTGCTTTTCGCATCCTGCCCAGCACTTACCATGCTGTGTTACTGTGGGCACGTTATGTAACTTCACTGGGCTTCTTTCCCCCCCACCTATAAGCAGAGATGATAAGAATAGCTATCCTATTTCCTAGGATTGGTGCGAGGTGTGCATGAGTTAGTGTTCATAGAACGCTAAGACAAGCACCTGATAAGTACTATTAAATGGTTATGACAAATATAAAAGAAGCACGGAAGTGTCAAATATTGCAAGCACGAGGTACCCACAGCTAAGTGGGGGCTTTCATATGCCAGGGCAGTACTTAGGAGGGCACACACGGTAGGGGAATGATGGATAGCATACATTGATTAAAAAAATTCCTGGAGGATAACACTCCTAAAAACACCCACTATTGGATTCCTACCTAAAAGCCATTTCCTTTTTCTTTCTTTCTTTTTTTTTTTTTTCTTTTTAGTAGAGCTCATGTATCAAAACAAAAGTTCAAATACCTTACATTCTTTCCCAGTCCGGGCTCGGTCATTTGATTCTGGTGAAGGACCACAGGTAACATGTATATGAAGATGGGGGCAGGGCGATGGGGCAAGCATCTGACACCAAGCTACCTCTCTGATAAAACAAGAAATCCTGCTGAGAAGATTCCCTTTTCTCTTCCATGATCTTAGATATTTCCGTATGAGGAGTTAATGTTTGAAATGGTAACAACTTGCGACCATGAGGAATAGTCTAAGTGTATTACTGTGCTGCTGAATTTGCCAAGCATGGAACTACCTATATCTGATGTTTTCTTTCTTTCTTTCTTTCTTTCTTTCTTTCTTTCTTTCTTTCTTTCTTTCTTTCTTTCTTAATAAATTCCTCTTGTCTAGGCCTCTTTGGATTAGTGTTCTGTTACTTGGAGTAGAATCATCCAGTCTATAAACTCTCCCAAATCATTCATTTTTTGCCAAAAAAATAGTAATTAGATTCATTTAATGACAATCTTAGTATAGAAGTAAAATATACGTGAACCCTAATAGCATTTATAATGATTTTGTTATTCACCATTTTCTTCTATGATTTTGCCCTGCTATGTAAATAATTCAAAGTCACATATTGCTTCTTATTTCTTTGTCCCTTCACCCCTCTACAACATAATGAAGTTCATTAGATATCAAATGCACTTGATTAATGTTTATTGAATTGTATTGAATAGCTTTGGATAATTGAATCTTTCTTTCCCCATTTCTTATAGCTCTAATTCCATATAACCTAAGGTGATTAAACTTAGATTGAAAAACACATATTACAATGAGTATTAATTTTCTCGCCCTCAGGTAAAGTTCAGCCAAAGGCAGCGATGCAAAAACAAAGCCAGAGCAGTCTGAGTCACTGTGAATAGATGAGTATTGCTCTAATGGAAAGACGTTCTGGCTAAGAATTATGCTTCACTCAAATTAAATACAGTCTCATAAAAGTAGGAAAAAATAAAATTTGTTTTGAATATACATTATTAATGAACTTTATTGATACAACTCATTGGAGGGTATTATAGGGGAAGAAGAAATGTTCCTATCTCATAAGGCTTTCAGAGTTTCTAAAGTATTAGGACAGCTTTTTTAAGAAAAATTGCTTGAAGACATTATTATTTTCATATGCTTCCACTCTGGTTTTTCTCATGTACTTCAAAGAGAACATAAGAGTGCTTCCAGAAAGAGCTGGTTTTCTCCCAACTCCAAAGTAAAGAATACGGTAGTACAGACTCTAATATCATTTGATTATCACAATTTCTCAATCTTTTTGAAGATATGAATAAGGCAGAATTGAATTCCCAATTCCAGTTTTCTTACAGCATTATTCATCTTGCCTCACTTCTCTGAGGTTCCAAAACCCCTCCTCTCTGCTGTATCTTGTGAAATCATTCTCAGGATTCATCAGCTGCAGAACACTGAGAAGGTGTGGCTTTAGTCTAAATGTCTGAAGTTTCAGCATGTCCCCTGGATTTCTACATAGACTATGATGTGTAGACACTCATGACTAGATTGCAGTTCCCGATACATCTCCATTCATTGTTCCTGAAATTTTTCCCATATACTGCCCCAATAGCTTCATAACCCACTTTTATGTGCTAATAAAAAAAATTATGATTAAGTAGAATTTATAGGCTTGTAACTAAAACTAGCATTTTATATTCCTTATATTTTATATCCCTTATGTTCTATAAATATTTTAATCATAGTCATCATATTTATGGATGGACTGATTGTTTTATTTTCTTACCTCAAGTCCTAGTAGAGTTGATTATAGTTAATAGATGGTTCAAAAAAACACAGATTAAGAACTATTATGTGCCAGGTACCTGAAATGGAAAAGTGAATGTAAATGGGCCCTGGCTTAATGGGCTGTTGCTCTAGTTGGGAAAGAAGTGAGCGGACAAACAGACTAAATCTAACGTCTGGCTGCTTTCAAGCATATAGTAGATATTTACTAAATGTTTAAGGATCAAAAGGAGTGAGGAAGGGCTATATATGAATATAGATATTTGTCTCAAGGATTTTTATCTATATTCATTCTCTTAATAATCTCATTTATTCTCATGGTTTTTAGTATTGTGTATTAACTGATAATGCCAGATTTATATCTCCAGTATCAACTGCAACTCTGTTTGTCTCTATATCGGATTTTCATCTGGACATCTCCTGTTGGACAGCTAATGCACTTCACACACTCAACATTCCAAACCCCAGTTCTCGAACCTTTCCCCTACACCTACAATTTACATACTCTTCCGTATCTCAGTGAAAGACAACTCTTTTTAGTTACTCAGACCAAAAAGTTAACTTCTTTTCTTTCACACACTATATGAAACTCTTTAGTAAATACTGTCAGCCCTGTCTTTAAAATGTACCCAGAATTCAATCACATATCACTTCCACTACTGTCATAGTGCCTCAGACTTCCATGATGATGATCAGTGGTCATTATTGGCATAGGTTTCTAATTACTTTAACTGATCTTCCTGCCTCCACCCTTGTCCATATAGTCTATGTGTATAGTCCATACACATCTACTGAACTATAAACTAATTCATGCCATTCCTTCATTTTAACACCTTTCCATCACCACCCATCCCATGCAGAGAAAACCCCAAATTCCTTACAGTGGATTATCAGGCCCTTGTTGATATCTGTCCTCCTTTCTCTCTCTGGCCTTCTATCCTGTCACCTGCTCCTTAACTCAGTCTACCCCAGCTGTGCAGGCCTCTTTGATATTCCCCCTATATGGTAGTCACTTTCCTACCTCTGGACCTTTCTACTTCTTCATATCTGGTTATGACATTCTCCCAGCCAAGCCACAAACTGCCTTCCTTGCCTACATCAGGAATTTACTCAAATGTTATCTTTTCATGTGAGCTTCCGGAACTACTATTGTATTTCGTATCAGAACTTCCTCCTTCTACCACCACCAGATTCTCTATATGCTTTCCTTGCTTTATTTAATGCCATTTTCTTATTTTTTAGAATAACTATGTGATTCTGAGTACTTCTTTTTAGGCTGTCTCCCTCAATCCTCAGTAGAATGTAAGCTCCAAAGCAATAATTCTTTGTTGGTTTATTTTCTTCTTCTAGTGTTAAATTTATAGCTGGAATGTTTCCAGGCATATAATAAGCTTTCAATAAATACAAATGAATGAGCGTGTATCTCAGCCAGAGAGACTTAGGGAAAGTATCATAAAAGCAGTTACCTCTGCACTTAGTTTGATGGAAGAGGCCTTGACACTTGAGAGAGCTTAGGGAGCTCAAGGAACTACCTGTGTGTTACGGGAGGCAGTGTGATCCATTGGTTCAATGTGCTTATTCTATACCCTGAACTCAAGAAATAATATCTATCATTACTCTCATAATTATTAGTAAATTGAAAAAGCTATGGAAGGGGCCTTTTAGCCTTAGCTAAGGATTTTAGACTTTGAACATGCATCAGAATCACTTGGAGAACTTATTAACACTGGTGTATTCCCTATCCCCAAAATTTCTGGTTCAGTATGACTGAAACAGATCATTAGAATTTGCATTCCTAACAAGTTCCTAGGTATAATCATTATCAATACCTACATAACAAATTATCCCAAATCTGACTGGCTTAAAACAACAAACATGTATTATCTCCATCTTTATGTGTCAATAATCCAGGTGAAGATTGTAGGCAGCTGTCAGGTAGGGCGGTGGTCTCATTTGAAAGCCTGACAGAAGGAGGATCGCATCTGAGGTCATTGGCAGGATGTAGTTATCCTCAGGCTGTTGGACTCAGGGCCTCAGTTCCTCTCAGCCTATTAGCTCAGACCTCCCTCAGTTCTCTGCCATGTACTAGACTCTCCACAGGGCAACTCACAACATAGCAACTGGCTTCCTGGGAGGGAGCAAGAGAGATCCCCAAGATAAAAGCCATGATCTTTTGTAACCTAATCTTGAAACTGACATCCCATTACTTCTACCACAATCTGTTTGGTAGAAGTGGGTTGCAAAATCCAGCCCACACTCAGTGTGAGGGAATAATACAAGGTGTGAATACCAGGAGGCAGAAATCATTGGTGGCCAAAGTGATGATGATGATGCTGGTTTGGGAACCATAACCTTAAAATCATTGCTGTAAATAATTTTAAGCAAGTGAGTGACATGCATGGATCCAGCATGGAGAGGAACTGAAAAGAGAGGTGATACTAGTTAGGAAGCTACTTCACTAATCTATGTGATGGCCTTTATGTTTAGGTAATTAACATGCTTCTATGTTTTGAAGCTTAATATTGTTAATCAACAACATATTTAACAATGTACCTCCAATATTTATTTGGTCTAAACATCCTCTATAAATGAGATATTTAAAAATAAATTTCAAAGTTATATTAAAATATCTATGTGGAGTTGAATTTTATTAATGGTTACAGTACCGTCTTGTCCCTTAGTTTACCATTATCATGCATTTAAATCAAGAGAGACTTCAGCCTGGACCATCAGAAAAGACACTTTGGACTTGGCCAATAACAACATTCTAAGGTGAAAGCAATTGATGATTCTGAATACATAAGTATACACATTCCAACACACCCCTATCTCTATTTCTCTGAAAGCTTGGACTGGACCATAAATTAATAATATAATTAAGAACATAATAACTGTGATGATAGGAGAATGGACATAAAAAATGGAGCAGCATTTCATAAAATGAAGGGAAAATTATTTTTTAATTTAAAGATAGAAGGTAAATGGCTTCAAAAGAGTAGGAAACTATGTAACATTAGGTATACTTGAATGTTATTTTAACAGAATCATTTTTGCATGGAAAAATGTGATGTTCTAGTCATCATAATTTTTCCAAAGCTTGACAGTCCCTTTGCACCAAGAAGCTGTCGTGTTAGCTGGGGCGGGCAGCCTGCCTCACCCCATCAGCCATTCCCACTCACACTTGGGAGTCCATGTCACCCAGTTTCAGCAGCTGTGTTTTGTGTTCTTTTGCTGCAACAGCAGGGGGCAGCTTAGCTTCTCTGGCTGGAAATTCTGTTCCACTGGCCTGCTTATTTGTCTGGAGTTAATTTACTTGCCTGCTCTCACCTCCTGGTTATTGACTTTGGCTGACATTTAGTTCATGTCATCAATTTTCTCAGTCATCTCAAAGAAAAGAGAACAGAGATGCCCTACTACCCATCACATTAGCCCAAGACAGCATTAGCTCATCCATTTCATAGACAGTGGTTCAAAGGTAGGTAAGTGTTTTCCTTAGCACTGTTTCAGACACAGCAATAGTAGTGGAGAAGTTAGCTCACGTGTCCAGAAGTATATCAAATTCTTGATCCTTTATTTTAATCAAGCATTTTTTTCTACCTCTATTGCAACTAGGTGTACCCCCTACAATATTACTCTGAGATAAATAATCCTTAGCAAAGTACAAGTGGATGTGATTCTGAAAAGGTTAAGTATTATTCAGAAAATCAACAAGTGAAACCTTGCAAACCATATGAAAAAACAAGAGACAGAGACAAGCTGTGTTTTAACATGGCCTTACAAATGCTAATGAGTTCAGTTAGGAATCCTGGATATAACTGGACTGCTTTGACATGAACCAAAGCCCAGGTAAGATAGGATGGCAGGCAGATCCCTGGAGTCAAGGCCATCTGAGTTTAGATTAAGAAGCTGGTTGAACTGTAAATAGTGTATAGCCCTTTCAATAAGTATCACACATAAAAGTAAGGGGTGGGCTGGGTGGAGGAGAGCAAAGTGGGAAAAAATGGGACAACTGTAATAGAATAACAATTTTTAAGTATTGCATTATTTAAGTAAATAAGTAAGCTGAAGTGCAAGTATTGCATTATTTGAACTCTTTCTAGTTTCAACCATGATCGAAACCATGACTCTCCTGATTTCTCCTAAATTTTAGATCAGTATTTCTACTTGCTGAATGAGACAACTGTACGTATGAGTCTGTTCCTCCTTCAACATGCCCTGCCTCTAAGAGCAAAATCTCCTTGTTGTTTGAGATCTTTGAAGGTGGAAGCAATGTCTATTTGTATCCCTAATGGACTTCCCACCCTCCCCCCACCCCAGGCAAACTAGGAAGGAGGCAAGCAGCAGTAATCACATCCAGATGTTGAAATGATTTCATTAAAAGCCTGAAAAAATGAATTATCTTGTAACTTGCAAACTTTTGGTTAGCGTAAGATTTGTCTCTCAAAACAGGGCCTTGTCATTAAAGGATAAGAAGACAAGCATCAGCACCAGCCCGGAAGCCTGCAGAGATATTGTTTATTGTCAGGGTCAGATTATTACTCAGAACAGGCCCCAGGCAAGGAATAATTAAGATATTAATTCCATTAGTTAAGCATTAATGGAGCAAGTCTTGTGGGCAAGTCTCTGTCAGAAGATAGATGAATAAGAAACAGACTCTGAAAGCTGGGAATTTCTATTTAAAGAGGAGGCATAGCACTTATCAGAATTATAATTAGATAATTTTCCATTGTCTGTTTCCTCTATTAGTTTCAAAGCTCTGTAAGGGATAGGACTTTCTATTTCTAGAAGTTAGCACAGTGCCTGTCACATACTAGGCATTTCACAAATCCCTGTAGAATGAATGAGTCATTGTAATACCAAATGGAGACTGGTCATCCTCTCCTCTCTAGGCCCACTGTCCCTCCTCACTCAGGCCCTTATCTCTGCCTGGACCATGAAAAGGGTCCTCACGTGTCCCTACAATCTCTTCCAGCCAGCCTTCTTTCACACTGCCACTAGAGGGACCTTTCTAAAACCGAACCTGATCCTGTTTAAAATCCTTAATGTCATCTCCAATAATAGTTGTCCCTTCATTTTGAGGGTAGAGATACTTTTGAAAATCTCAGAAAAGCCATGGAACCTTTTCCCACTTAAAGTGCTTCTACAGCCCTGGCCAGTGTGGCTCAGTTGGTTGGAGCATTGTCCCGTGACCAAATCCCTGGCCCAGAAGCCTATGAGAAGGGACTGATTGTTTCTCTCTCCTGTTGATATTTCTCTTTAACCTTCTTTCTCTAGTAATGGAAAAATAATGTCCTTGGGTGAGGATAAAAGAAAATGCATCTACAAAACAAGATTTTGTACCCAGTTTCTTGGTGTTTATGGTCTTCATGAAGCCCATTTCCTAAGCTCCAGATAGGTCTAGAAGCTGTAAGTTAAGTATATCAAGATAGGGTATAAACTCTTTAGTAGAGCACAAATTATCTGTCACTTCTATACCATCTGCTGGCACTGCCCTCTCCCTCAACAGCCAAATCTCCAACCTCACTTGCCACACAGCCACACCAATTGTTTACCCTCCCAAATACACTCTTCCTTCTGTACTCTGTGTACCTTACTGGTGTTGCTGTTCTCTTGCAAACCCATCCTTGGTCTGCTTGGTGAATCTTAGTCATGCTGTAAAAACAAGCTCTCATCCCTCCACCTCCAGGAAGTGTCCTCCAATAGGCCCTAGTAAGAGTCATCTCTTACTCCCTTATGTTACCTCTGTTCCTTTCACAAACTTCTGGGCTGCTTATCTAATCGTATTGCAATTATCTACACTTACCTGTCTCTCCTCTAAACTCTAGCAATACTACTGCTACTGATAATAATAATGGACAGTATTCACTCTGAGGTTATGAATGCATGAGGCCCTGTTCTAACCATTTTATATAATTTAAATCTCACAAAACGGAGGTAGGTATTATTTCTGTCTATATATGCTTTTATTTTTTTTATTTTTTTGTATTGTTTTAGTTGTCTCCCTTTTGCCCCTATTACTCTCCCCTTATCTACCACCCCCCACCTCCCACATTCAATCCTCCCGTCCATTATCTTTGTCCATGGGTCCTCTATACATGTTCCTTGACTCGACCCTTCCCCTTCTTTTCCCATTATCCCTTTCCTCCCCCCCTCTGGTCACTGTCATTTGTTCTTTATTTCCATGTCTCTGGTTCTATTTTGCTCACTTGTTTTGTTGATTAGGTTCCACTTATAGGTGAGATCATATGGCACTTGTCTTTCACCTCCTGTCTTATTTCACTTACATAATGCTCTCCAGTTGCATTCTACGCTGTTGTAAAGGGTAGGAGCTTCTTTGTCTATGCTGCATGGTATTCCATTGGGTAAATGTAGCACAGTTTTTTCATCCACTCATTTACTGATGGGCACTTAGGTTTCTTCAGCACTTGGCTATTGTAAATAGTGCTGCTATTAACATTGGGGTGCATAGGTTCTTTTGAATTGGTGTTTCAGGGTTCTTAGGGTATAATCCCAGCAGTGAAATTGCCAGATCAAAAGGCAGTTCCATTTTTAGTTTTTTGAGGAAGTTCCATACCGTTTTCCACAGTGGTTGCACCAGTCTGCATTCCCACCAACAGTGCACTAGGGTTCCGTTTCCTCCACAACCTTGCCAGCACTTGTTATTTGTTGATTTGTTTATGATGACCATTCTCACCAGTCTGAAGTGGTATCTTAGTGTGGTTTTTAACTTGCATCTCTCTATATTTTATAGATGAAAAAAGCAAGAGGTTTAAACCAAAGTTAAACCAAGAAGTTTAATTTTTAATTCCTTTAGTCAAAAAGCTTATCTGAAAACATGCTTATTTAAACAAATTGAAATGCAGTATAAGATATGTCAACAAATTGCTGAAACAATGCTCATAATAGCTGCCATTTGCAAATTGCATATGATAGAGAGCACTGGCTACTCTTATTGGGCACTCGGAATTTTACTATACATTACCCCTAATATTCACTACATTTCAGCAAGGCAGGTAGTAGTTTCTACCCTTAACAGTGGGGAAAAGAAGACCCTCTATTTAATTCCTTGACATTTTGCTTTCTATGCAGTCTGAATATAGAAGAGGGGAACCTTGGAAGACTTCTCAGAGAGGCTGGTCTGCGGTTGTAGATAATGAAAACAAAAACTTTGTCAGGTTCTGTAACTTGGAGAAAGTGTGCAGTGCGACAGAGGTGTGTCACAGGGAAGACCGCTTGACCTCTGAGGAAGATCTCAATGAGAAGGAGAACCAGGGTGTGATCACATAGTCTCACTCTGAGATTTGTAGATTTGCAAATGAATATTAGTGCTCCTAGGGGTCATCAGTTTTTAGAAGATTGATTTAATTTAAACAAATCTATCATAAATTAATGTATAAAAATTAAAATGATACTTTATTCATAATCCATTCATTGATAAGTACATTCATGTATTATTATATCTGTGTGAGTAGTTACATCGTAATTTTAAAAATTGCCAGGAGCACACAGAGTTGTGGGGGTTGGCAAGACTTAATTTTCCAACAAATATTAAGTGTATCTATATGCCACTCCTGGCACTGAGGAATATAACAATGACCAAAAGGAGATAAAACCCCTATGCTCAAAGATATTAAATACTGGGGTTGTGCACCATTGGGTCCTGTGTACCTAGCCTTCCATCGCATTAGAGTGGCAGCCTGTTATGTGCTAATAATAGTGGTTGCCAGGGACTCCTTTTTGAGAAGTACCCTCAACTCTGTTTGCTCCCCGACTTTCCCTTCTCTATCAGTGCTCTATTATTGCTAGTAAATCTACTTTAGATTTAAGAAAATCTTTCTTCAGCCCTGGCTGGTGAGGCTCAGTGAACTGAGTGCCAGCCTGTGAACCGAAAGTTCACTGGTTCCATTCTCAGTCAGGGCACATGCCTGGGTTGCAGGCCAGGTCCCCAGTAGGGGGCGTGCAAGAGGCAACCACACACTGATGTTTCTCTCTTCTTTCTTCCTCCCTTCTCCTCTCTCTAAAAATAAATAAAATCTTTAAAAAATCTTTCTTCAGCGATGTTTATTCTAATAATTAGATTGTATTCAAGTCTTGGTCTGATAACATTCTGTTCCTTTAAGAGTTTGCATATCTTCTAATTCTGTTGCATGCTCAGAGTCTAACGCTCAGAGAGCAGGCCTTAATTCTCTCTCCCCAAGTTCTCGGCACTCCAGTGCTTGTCCTATGCATCACCTACAGAACAGCTCGAGGAAACATATGCTTCTGTACATGTTTGCAAATTGGCAAATAGATCATTGTGTCTATAGCTTATAGTACAGAGAGACAGTTGGTTGAAAATATACCTTGGAGCCAAATCAGGAGGATTTTGAGGACCAGCATGAGGAATAAGAACTTTATTCTGTATTTGGTGCAAAGTCGTCACAAGTTTTAGAATAAGACGTGACTTTCGGGTATGTATTTTTATAAGGTACAAATTTCAGGGGAAAATTCAGATATATAAGAAGCTTTCTAAAGCTGATTCTCATTTCTGTTTCATGCCTCCATTCTTCTACTTGATAAACTTAATCCCAATTGGTTTAGGATCTTCCACTGCTGCTTTGTGAATTTCCTTGCCAAACATCTAAATTCAGTGAACTCTTTTTTTTTTTTTTCCCTCATACCAATTCGGAATAATGTCTTCCTACTAAGAGGATAATACATTTTCCCAGGTATGGTTGTGACTATAAAAGTGAAAGGGAATTATGCCGCAGTTCTGAAGAGAGCCCACAACAATAACCAGACCCCAAAGGTTTCGGAAGCTGCACCACAGAAATGGCTGGTCAGCCTGCACTGGAGCTGGGCAGGGGCCCTAAGTAAGTTCTCACAGAGATCATGGTTGGCAGTGCAAGCGGCAGGGGTCTAGCATTCAATTGGTTACTGTTCTTAGGCAACCTCAATGAGCTTCCCACAGCAATGGCATATTTCCTGTGTGCCCAGGAAGAGCTAGCTGGGAAGTAGCTGGGAGGGAGCTGGATTTAGAATGACCTTACAATCCAGAAGGAGGGGCAATGCCTCATCTGCTCATAGTAAGAGATTATGTAAATCTCTGAAACGGGTGCAGAATGAGGTTCAGATTAAAAATTAAATTTTTGAAAATTAAAGGCATTTACACATTGTCTGCGTCTGAAATTCTGACCTTTTGCATAGTTTAAAAGCCAATAGATTGAGTCAGTGACTCAAAGTCGTTGAAACAACAGAAATTTCAGTATGCCACCAATCAGGTGAGAACAGGGAAAATGCTGAGTTCAACTGCAACAGTTAAAAAGCGGTCTCAGGCTAACATGAATGTAGTTATCTAAACTAAATGTGAGTAAAAGCAGACTTCAAGCATGGGAAAGCAAAATCTAAGGGGAAGCCACAAATAACATTAATTAACTAGTCCATGTAGGGGCATGCTCATCCCGCAGGTATTCACTCCCTGAGTATCCAAATTCTGTTGCTGATAGAGAACCAAAGGTTGCTTAAAAGAAAAATGGTCTCCAATAAAGTAATGTTTTATGAAACTTTTCCCCCTCAAAACATTCAGCCCAATTCACAGTAGCATTTATTCCTACCAGTCCGATGAAAGCCTTTTATTACTTAGTCTCTCACTGGTTATGACTAATATTAAATATCCAACTTAAAATTCATTTTTTATGCAAATCAACTGCAAACTGAAATTTCCAATTTTGCAAGATTGGATTTTATGAATTCTGTAGGTAATGTAGAATTAGTCATATATCATACCAGAATTATTGGCAGAATGTCATTTTGTTCTATCTTGACTTTTTGTTGGAAAAAATCTGCATTTGATTTAGCCTATTGCTATAAGAATTGGTGCTTAGTTGAATTATAAACCTAATTTATTAAATGATAATTAAACATATCATAAATTTATTTTTTTTACTTGAAGATAAACTCCAAATTTAACTTCTTGTTGCTACTGTTGTCTTGTTATATTTACCATGAAAATCTGATGTGTTTTCAAGGGATTCACTTTTAGTGACTTTTTCTAACAATGTAATGAGTAAAGGGATGGGAGTTTATGCAGGCAAAACATCAGGTCCTCTGTAGCCATTCTGTCTACAGGACAGATACACTTTAAAATATCATCGGGACATATGTGTGATGATATCCCATATCATGCATGAAAGTGATGAGGGATAAATAAGATCGGATTGATGGATGGATTAGAAAACAAATGCCCATTTATCATAAATCCTCATTATACAACTTTACAGCTGACTACTGGAAATGCAGCTTGTTTTAAAATATATAACCTACATTTAGCAGGTATATAGATTTTTATGACATGCATGCTGTGCTTAATGTAATGTCATAGTAGAGTATATTTTCCTACTCTTATTTTCTTTGTCTGTTTCTTTACTTAAAATTATGTTGTACATTGCTGTAGGCTATCTCAAAACACTTTAGTTACAAAGTGTAGTATAAATTAAATACATCAGATGCAATAGGTATTATGGATCTTGCAAAAAGTCTACAAGTTGAATCTACTGAAGATGAAAGTTTTAACTGTAAATGTAATCAAGATCTTCTAATGAAAAAACTGAAGAAAGACAATATTCTATAACTATTGGTTTCTAATTTAAGTGCTTGGTAAGATTCAACCTTGTCTAATATAGTAACTCATGAACTTTTCCCTGGCAACTGTGGCCTGGTTAGACAATAATTTATCCCTTGACCTTGTGTTAAATTATCATGCACAGCCCCTGTTCTGTCTTAGTAGCCGTAGAGTCCTTGGCCCACTTAAGTGCAGAAAAACTTAGAAAAGGCTAGAAGGCTCTCTAGTGCACTCTTGAAACCAAATAATTCTACCTGGAAGTCAGCTCAAAAGACCATTCAGTCTTCAGAAAGCACTGCAATTTCTAAGTATCATTAACAGGGGAAGTTAACTCTAAGAAGCTTTGGATGGATTTTCTTTTCCCCTACTCTCAAAAAACCCTAGAATAGTGAAATGTCATGAACATTTTACTAGTGTATTAAACTGAATTGCTTTGAGATACTCAAAAGTAATTTTCCAAATTTTTATAATAAGGTCAAGTTTAAGACTTTTTCCCTTGAACCATCTGCAGTTCAAGTTTATATGGAAAATAAAGCATTTTGCTAAAAAGCCCCTAGATGTAGATTCTTTAAATGATGTGGATTCTCAACTGCAAATTTTCAGCTTTCACAGGAAGTATTCTTTTTCTTTATGTCACACAACTATTATTCCATCACTTTCAAAAGCCCTCTGGGCCTTTGCTTTTTCTCAAGCACTCAACTCTCATTTCTCAGCCTTTCTTTCAGAATAGACTTCTCTGTCCCATTTGTTTCTCACGGCAGCACTATTTATTCTCTCATCAACAGATATTTTTGTTAAGTGTGTATTACAACCGAGAGGTTAAGGAAAGATACGAAGATTCAGAAACAGAACCTCTGCCCAGAAAAGAAAGCATGAATTCTGTAGAGGGCTAAAACAGTTAAACAATTCAGTGTAATAAGAAGCAAAGGGTATTTGTTCTCTGTCATAAAACTGCACAGGGAAAGTGGTAGGGTAGTTAGAGGAGGGGGAGATGTGACTTGCAGTTGAAAAATGGGGCTTTATGGAAGAGATGTCATTAGAGCAAGAGCTTGGAAAGTAAGTAGGCGGTGGGATTCGGGTATGGAATTGAGAGTGTGTCAACTACAAGTAGTTCAGGTTTGCTCAAGGATAGCGGAAGCCAAAATGGAGAGTTCATACAAGGTAATGTCTTAGAAGATGATCAAACATATTTTGATTAGTGCTGTCTAATTTAAATATGATATGACCCATATGTAATTTGTAATTTTCTAGTAGCCAAGCCCATATTATATGAAATATTAAAGGGACTTATATTAAAAGAGATCAAAACTATGAACAGTAAAATGACAACATTAAACTCATGACTATTATGAACTGAACAACAGCAGCAAAAAAAAAAAAAACTAAGCAAACAACTACAATAGGAACAGAATCACAGAGATGGAGCTCACAAGGAGGGTTATCAGCAGGGAGGGAGAGGAGGTTAATGAGGGAAAAGGTACAGGGAATAAAAAGCATAAATGGTAGGTACAAAATAGACAGGGGGAGGTTAAAGATAGTATAGGAAATGGAGAAGCCAAAGAACTTACATGTACAACCCAAGGACATGGACTAAGGTGGGAAATGCTGATGGGAGGTGGGGTGGAGGGGAATAAAGGGGAGAAAAAAATGGGACAACTGTAATAGCATAACAAATAAAATATACTTTAAAAAAGTAAAATTAATTCCAATGTTATCTTTTATTTAACCCAATATATTTAAAATATTAACATTTAATATGTAATCAATATAAAAGTTATGAAGAAGATATTTGCATTCTCTTTATAGTCTTTGAAATCCAGTGTGTTTTATACTTACAGCACATATTAATTTATACTAGCTATCTTTTAAATGCTTAATAGTCACAGGTGGCTACTGACTCCCATATCAGACAGTGTATTGATTTTAGTTAATGAGGACAAAAAATAAGGAAGTAAATAAATTGAAGAAAACTAGGCGCACTTAAGAGAACTTTCATGGTAGATGATCATCACAGAAATTAGCTCACTGGATTTCCCAACCTCAGTCACTTTGACTTGGAAATATGGAAAAAATAAACTATAATATTTAATAGCAAGTAAGCACTGGAAATGAAAAGATGCATACACACAGATGCACACATGAGGCAGGAGGGATCTTGAGTAGTCATGTGTAAACCAGAGTTGTAATTCAGAATCACAAGCATAAACTATGACATAGAGAAAAGTTGACGAGTATGAGGAAAACAGTAGTGGGAAGATAAGCTTAGTGTGGCATAGAGATGCAGAGTGATAGCTGAGAAATCCAAAGCTAAGATTCTGCTGCTGAGGAACCTAGGGCTGCCTTGAATTCTGAACCACTGATGTTTGAATTATCATTTCAGTGACTCTCCTGGTTCTTTACTATTTAGTTCTGTTCTTGCCATTTGGCCTGCAACTCCTCTTGGCCGAGAGTAATTTTCTGCTTATTCTTCCTGTCACCACCATAATTCTCCTCATAATTTGAGCAAACTAAATGAGTTACTACTCCCTTACAACTGAAAGAGCCTAGCATAGAAAAGAATTGGATATAATATATCGGTAGTATACAGGTAAATATTTAACAGCTGACTCTCATAATTTGTAGCTCTAGCCGATTCCTATAGTGTAAATACTCCCACCATGATTGATTTCCAGCCACTAAATTATGTTATAGAACAATACAGAATCGGGAGAAGATGTGCATAGTCAACTCTTTTTGTAAGTATATTTTATTGATTATGCTATTATCATTGTCCCATTTTTCTCCCCTTTATTCCTCTCTGCCCTGCACCCACCCACCACCCCACCTGCCCACACTTAGTTCATGTCATGGGTCATACATAAAAATTCTTTAGCTTCTCCATTTCCTATACTTTTCTTAACCTCCCCCTGTCTATTTTGTACGTACCATTCATGCTTCTTATTCCCTGTACCTTTTCTCCCATTCTCCCTGCTCCCTGCTGATAACTCTCCATGTGATCTCCATTACTGTGATTCTGTTTCTGTTCTAGTTGTTTGCTTACCTTAAAAAAAAAGATTTTATTTATTTATTTTTAGAGAGGGGGAAGGGAAGGAGAAAGAGAGGGAGAGGAACATCAATTTGTACTTGCCTCTCAGGTCCCCCTTGCTGGGGACATGGCCTGCCACCCAGGCATGTGCCCTGACTGGGAATTAAACCGCAACCCTTTGGTTCACAGACCCGCACTCAATCCACTGAGCTATACCAGCCAGGGTTATTTGGGGTTTTTTTTAGGTTCAGTTGTTGATAGTTTTGAGTTTGTTATCATTCAATATTCATAGTTTTGATCTTCAATTTCTTAGATAAGTCCCTTTATCATTTCATATAATAAGAGCTTGGCGATGATGAGCTCCTTGAACTTGACCTTATCTGGGAAGCACTTTATCTGCCCTTCCATTCTAAATGATAGCTCTGCTGGATAGAGCAATCTTGGATATAGATCCTTGCCTTTCATGACTTTGAATACTTCTTTCCCAGTCCCTTCTTGCCTACAAGGTTTTTTTTGGGGGGGAGGGAGGGGGGTTGTTTTTTTTGTTTGTTTTTTAAGAAATCAGCTGATTATCTTATGGGAACCCCTTTGTAGGTAGCTGTCTCCTTTTCTGTTACTGCTTTTAAGATTCTCTCCTTATCTTTAATCTTGGCTAATGTAATGATGATGTGCCTTAGTATGTGCTTCCTTGGATCCAACTTCTTTGGGATTCTCTGAACTTTCTGGACTTCCTGGAAGTCTATTTCCTTTGCCAGATTAGGGAAGTTTTCCTTCACTATTTTTTCAAATAAGTTTTCAATTTCTTGCTCTTCCTCTTCTCCTCCTGGCACCCCTATGATTTGGATGTTGGAACGTTTCAAATTGTCCTGGAGATTCCTCAGCCTCTCATTTTAATTTTTTAATTCTTGTTTCTTCATTCTGTTCTAATCAAGTGTTTGTTTCTTCCTTCTACCCCAAACCATTAATTGAGTCCCAGGTTCCTTCCCTTCACTGTTGGTTCCCTGTATATTGTTCTTTATTTCACTTTGCATAGCCTTCACTTTTCCTCTATCTTGCGACCATACTCAACCATTTCTGTGAGCATCCTGATTACCAGTGTTTTGAACTGTGCATCTGAGAGGTTGGCTATTTCTTCATTGCTTCGTTCTGGTTTTGGATCATTGCCTGTTCTTTCATTTGGGCCACATTTCTTTTCCTCAGTGCACCTGTTATGTTGTAAGAGGTGGAGCCTTAGGAATTCAACAGGGCAGGGCAACCCACTTTGCTGCATTGTGGCATGTATGTTGGGGAGGGGTCTGAGAGGGAAAAGTGCCACTTGCTGGGCTCTCAGCCAGCTTTCAGACATTTCCTCCACTACCCACAAGCAAATTGGGCCCTTCTGGTGCTGATTCCCAGGTGGTGGGTTTATATATGTTCTAGGACCCTGTGGTTCTCCCCAGTGAACTCTCCTGTGATGCTGGGAGTTTCACTCACCACCAAGACGCCCACAGGTTTTTACAGACAGAGGTTCTGAGGCTTTCTTTTCCCTCCTAAAACCCTGTGTTGCACAGTCTGTCTCCACCCCCAGTTGTTCCTCCAGGTTTATATGCACACAAATGTGGCACTGCCCTATCTGGGCCACCAGCTGCCACCTTACTGCACACATCTCCCTGCCCTGGCTACCTGTCTCTGCCACTCCTACTGGTCTGGAGGAATATTTCTTCTTCAATTCTTTGGTTTTTGGACTTCCATACAGTTTGATTTTTCTGGCACTTCTGGTTGGTTTTTGTTTTTAAGTTTGTTGTTGTCCTTCTTTTGGTTGTGCGAGGAGGCAAAGTGTATCTACCTGCACCTCCATGTTAGCTGGAAGTCCAGAGTCAACTCTTGTGAGCCTGTATGAACTGACTGCAACACACCACTGCATAAAACATTAAATCTTAGCATACAGAGTTTGTTATTTTTTAAATCCATCCTTATAAAATTCTGTTACTACTTTCAGAGTTATTGTTTTAAAAATTTGTTATTATTACATGGACCTTACCTCCCCCCCAATTTCACTATTTTATGCCAATTAATCTGTAGGGCAGTTTAATTTCCTTTTATATGTTGGTGGACACAATTATGTTTATATTTTTCTTTAACCACAAGCACTCTATTTTTGCCATACTTTTGGTGAAATTTGAAATCACTTAGTGCATTTTGAATTGTTACATTATAGCTGCTTTATTCAAATGAAACAGGAAAACTTGTAAGTATGTCAGAGCATTAAATTTGCCCTGCACTATACCCAGTGATTTGAAGTTATAGTGGCACTTTCCTCTTTGTTATAAGTGCCTCTCTTTATAAGTAGTGGGGACTCTGAACTTACAAAGTAGAAACAATTTAAAATTATTAGAGTGCTTCAGGTTTTTAAGAGAACTTCATTCTTTCAAATTGGAATTTCAATTTGTGAAGTGCTCCAGTAACTTTAAATTGCTGAAAGTTGTGACCCAGAGATTCTGATACAGAGTTTCTGATATATTATTATACATTAAATATTCTTTAGCTAGGCCCTGGCAGGGGGCTCACCTGACTGGAGCATCATCCAGATGTGCCCAGGTTGTGGGTTTGATCCCCAGTCAGAGCACATACAAAAATCAACCAATGGATGCATGGATGGGTGGAACAACAAATCGATGTCTCTCTTTCCCTCTCTGTCAAATCTCATATCAACAACAATAAAAATCCTTCAGCTAATTCTCAGAGGACATGGCCAGATTATTGTCTCATACCTTATCCATATTTTAATCTTAAATGTTAACTCATATCTTTACATTTTGCTTCTTTTAAGATATAGAGCTTTGTAGCAAACTTCCTGAAACATTATACAGACTTCAAAAAATGAATGAAAATAAATTTCATAGATATGGGCAAACTTTTTTATAAAAGAAAACATTCTAATATTATTCCTTATGCCATATGGATGTGGACAATGTAAATAGTTTTTTTTAATGTGTTATGGTAACAGTTATTATGAAAAAGGAATTAATGGCATTTTATTCCAGTTGATATAAAATTACAATCACAAAAGTTAGTGTAATAACTATAAAATGTTAGGGCACATAGACAAAGGACAATAAAACTGTTTAAATCTTCATAAATCAAGTAACGACTGAGGCTATTGACCATGATGGTCTGTATTTGTCCATAAAAAATGTATTTAATACTTTCAAGACCCTTGTATCTCCTTATAGCCTTAGCAAGTCATAATCAAAATCAGTGATGCTTTGTGGTCCGTCTGTAACAAAGAAGTAGGTCCCCATTCTCTGGCTTCTGGTGCTGTATCCATCACTTGATATACTTGTCTCCTAAGCGTTGGTAAGAAATGAATGTGACAGTTTGCTTTTTCTCATATGACTTGGGGAAAAACATAAATATAATTTGCTTTACTCCAACCTAAATTTAAAATACCCCACAAATATTACCATCATAGCTGCCACCACTAATAAAAATTAGGAAGTTACAAATAATTTAGAAGAAAAAAAACCTTAGAATGCATTCCTTATCTGTGCATGTACATTACCTGTACATGATATTTTCTAATTGTCTATAGCATTTGAAATTTACTGTCCTAAAACATGTATAACATCCAAAAGTAGCATTATTTTCTTTAAACTATAAACGGGTTTGGCATCATTCCCTTACTGGAGGAAGCTGGCCTTTTACAACACATTTTATTTCATTGTTTTCTTTTTTTTTAAGTGCACACATGAGACTGTGGAAAATAAAAAAAAAAAATTATATGAACCTAGAACCCAGAAGGGAAACTTCTAATGGGAAAGGAAATGACATAAATTAAAATATTCTTGAAAATTATTCTTGTTATCCTAAATTCAAAATTTTCATGTGGCATATTTGTTGGAGTAGAAAATATGCCCTAAAACTTACTTGAAGATTGTTTGAGAATTTATTTTTAAGTTTTAAATTTTCCTCAAATGCAGTTTTTAAAACATAAACACTTAGAAGCCATTTACTAAGAAGCATCATATACACATAGAATTAAACTTGTCAAAGAGTTCACATCCTTAATTCATTTTTAACATTTTTATATTGCATAAATCCTTTTATGACTTTCTAAACTGGGGTTAGCCCTCAAATGCTTCCTGACAGGAAAATAATGTATGGAAGAAATAAGGGCAATTGTATATCTTCATTTGTATAGCCATTTTGAAAGTTAGGTTTAATAAAAATTCAAAAACCTATATTTATCGGTAATGTACAGATAACTTGCCTCCTCTAACTGTAATATTGGTAACAGGCAGGTGACCCAACCAGAACAGAGATGAATTTAGTATGAAAACCCTTCTTGTAGATTTACAAGCTTTTATTCACTGATACAGTGTTTAAAAGTTTGGAGTCCCCTTGACCACAGAACTGCTAGGAGAGTGTATAATCCCCCCCCACACACACACACACACACACACACACTCTCTCTCTCTCTCTCTCTCTCTCTCTCTCTCTCTCTCTCTCTCACACACACACACACACACACACACACACACACACCCCTTTCATGATAGGAAAACTGCTGTATAACTGAAGCGCCAGATTAGCCCAGATCTGGGAACATTTTCAGCTCAGTCAGAACATAGTATATTGGTACAAGTATGAGGACACTTTTTTCTTAGAATTTCTGTTTTCATTTTATCCACCACTGTTCCCTGTATATGCCCTCCAAATAGTGAAATCCTTTCTGAACTCTTAAAGGACCTCATTCATTCTAACCACTTCTTTTACAAGAAGCATACACTGATTTTATTTCAGGAGACTCTATTTCGGTCTCTCTTCATGTAACTGAAGGAAAGAAAATTTGTGTATGTGCCTTATTTTTCAAAGGCAGAATCTACTTATCATTGACTTTTAAGTTGCAAAGAATATACAATGACTTCCGTATGTTCTGAGAAGCAATTAACATATTGTGAATTCCCAAATGTGAAATGACAACCTTATACAAGAATCTGGCATCTGATACACTTTGAATTTATATTCCCAATAAAACATCTATATTAAGTAGCAAAGACATCAAATCAGAATAGGCTAAAAGGATCAAAGTGATTAAATTGAGTAAAAGATAGGAAATCATAATTCTAGATGTAAAAATACACAGGGTGTGTGTGTGTGTGTATCTGTCTGTCTGTCTCAGGAGCAGAGTGGGTAAATCAATTACCCTTGCTTGCAGTTTGTCCTGACAGAGAGAGTTGGGTAAAGTCTGCTCGTCAGGGTAAAAGAAGCTGGCTATCCTTTGTTCGGCTTTCAAGTAATTCTTCAGATGTGCCACCAAATAAAACAGCAGCAAAACAACAGTCAATGGGGCCTCAGTCCTTTACTAATCAGTGGGAATTCTTATGTTGTCTTTCTTTGACCACAGCTGGACAGATAGAACCCATGCTTCTTATTTTAAGATTAATAGCTCTAAACACATTTTATTCATCTTTTCCATAGAAGAAACATAGCACTATCAGTTTTGTTGCCACTCAGAAACTTGAAATTCATTGTGAGGATGTGACACACGCTTACTTCAACAGAAGCTCCCTTTTCCCCATCACCACCCGTCTCAGTCAGTCCCTGCCCAGCATAGAACCAAGAATAGAAGAACCACAGAAACAGCATGTTTGTCCGTCTTCTCATCATTATATCCCCAGCACTTAAAAAAGTTGCCCAGCCCAAAGTCAGAGGTCAGTCACTGTTCTTTAATACGGATTTGAATAAATAATTGAATAGAATAAACTAGGATCTCCAAGTTATTATATTAACCTTCAACCGAAATTCTGTTTGCCCAAATTTGGCCATAAGGCCAATACCAGAACAATCTGAATTTTAGTCTGCAAAAATATGAAAAAATCAGAGCCAGTTCTCAACTATGTCTGAATTTGTGTGTGTGTGTGTGTGTGTGTACACATGTATTTCGTTAACCAAATTGTGCTTTTACCATTTGCATGGTCCTCCATTCCATGCATACACACAGTAAGATTTTTTTAAGAGGGTATACAACTGAATGAATTCTTCAATATCCAGGTTAATTTATGAGGTAATAATTAGGATAGTAAATAGGATGGTAAAAATAACTTTGAAATAAGATTTTTTTCTTTCTGATTTTTCCTCCTTTTCTGAAACTGTAAAGGAGGAGTCAAAAACAATACATCATAATGTTAATATTGCTTGTGTTTTGCAACATGTGCATGCATGTGTGGGCATGGGGTGAGGGAGAAAGACTGATTTGCAGAATGAAATCATTTTTGCTTTTAAAAATCTTCTAAATTTATTCAAATGAAAATTTTGCAACTAAAGAAAAAGGCTATTTACCCATAATGTTAGATCTGAAGCCTTAAAGATAATGTTTTTATCTGATACAAGGCTTAGGGCAGTAACAGCTGCTACCCTTTGTATGTGGCTATCTGGTGACCTACTAAAATTGCGAGCACAGCTGTATAATGATGGCTTCTGACAGAATTAATGGACAGTAACCTGCACTGGATCAGGCTATTACTGAATGATGTTTTTATCTTTAAAGTGAAATTTTGTAACTCATCTAATATTCAAATTCAGGCAGTAATGTACCATCAGTAATAATTTCATGTAGCATTTTTCATTTGTGACCTCTCCTCCCTTTTGAAGTTGTTACCTGGTGAGTTTTGTTTCCCGGAGCTTCACCAATTTAAAAGTAGAATGGAAATCAGTTACTTCAGTTTCAGCACAAATCAAAGAAAGATGTTGTCTAGGTACAATATATGGTTTACATATAGGGAAGTTCAAGAGCCCATCTTTCTGTGAAGCTTCCGTAGATAGCTTATGACAGAGCTGGCTCTTGAAAGGAGAAAGGAAGCGGTGTCTGGGAAGAGGAGAATCTGCTAGGTACAGAGGATGAGCCAGCATTGGCTGGTCCCCAAGCTCTGCTTGCCCAGAGAGTCCCAAAGTCAGCAAAAGCGAGAAGGACGTTGCGGCTGTCAAGGCCCTTTGATCTGGGGTCATTCAGAGAATAAATTGTTCTATGGTATGTACAAGGGATGGCTCCCTGCTAGTAAACCGAGGGTACTGGTTCTTTGCAGAGATCATGTTGAGATCTGATTTCCTTTTTTTTTCTATTTTCTCATGTAATTTTATTCAGTATTTTTTCTTCTTTTATTGTTGTTCAAGTACAGTTGTCTCCATTTCCCTACCACTACCTATGCCCACCCCAACCATGCCCACCTCCCACCCTCGATCCTACCCCCACTTTGGCTTTGTCCACGTGCCTTTTATACCTTCCGTAAGATGACTCCTTTTCTCAAATTTCTATTTTTGAATAGCTGTTTTGTGATCAATATTGCCTTGTTCAAGATGTGGTTGGAGGATGGAGTGAGGTCCAGGGACAGGGAATTACTTTAATGAAACTATAAGGTCATCTTCTTATTTTTTGCATTTTTACTCTAATAGAAAAAGAAATATTCTATATGAAATGTCATTTTATTTAGGAATCATTTATGTCTTTATCCTGAAGTCTCAAACTAGATTTAAGATTCATGACTTTCACAACAGATTCATTTTTGTGTGCAATTGTGTGTCCCAGGGCTTAATATTAAAAACAGAAAACATAAAACTTATTTAAAAATCCAATGTGTCTTGGATTAATTTTTTAATTTTTTGAATTATAGCCAACAAATTTGTTTGGGATATATATATATATATAAAAGATATATATAAAAGATATATATAAAAGATAGATATATAAGATAGATATATAAGATATATAAAAAATATATATATAATATATAATATATATAATCATTTGTCCCCACTTATATTTATTGGACTACACAATTAACTAAAATTTAGTTCTAAATACCTCTTCACATATAATAAAATTAAATATATAGAATAAGGTAAAATAAAAATAACGTCATAAATACTCTGCTACTTTACAGTAAAAGGTAAAGTTTTAAACTTAGTATAACAGGAAGTATTTTTAGATTCTTTCCCCACACAGTTACTCTTTGAAATAATATCCATTGAATTTAACATCACTTTTTTTCAAACACTGTATATAATTTAGAAACACTTAGAATTGAAAGCAGTACTACAGTTCTACAGTTTGGGGACAGCACATGAATGTCAAACTGTCAAAGTAAGTTCCTCGGTAATGTGTTTTCTCCAGTGGACTCAACATTGAGACTGAAGTGGTTCAGCAGTAGTTGGTCCATACTTATGGGTTAATACTTTGGGGAACTATTCACTTAAAAATTATCAGTTCAACTATATTTTGATATTTGTGTTTACCCCAGCACTTTCTCTGCTTATAATTCTTTTTAAAGGTTTTATTTTTAGAGAGAGGGAAAGGGAGAAAGAGAGGGCAAGAAACACTGATTAGTTGCCTCTTGTGCATCCCCTGACCAAGGACTGAGCAAGCAATCCAGGCATGTGCCCTGACCGGGAATCGAACTGGTAACCTTTCTTTGCAGGATGACACCCATCCAACTAAGTAAGCTGCACCAGTCAAGGCTCAGCTTAAAATTCTTACTACTGTTTGTGCACAATGGTGCTGTTTCATATTAAAGATTTTGCATCAGCAGTAAACAATTTCAGGATTTACTATTGACTCAGGTTGTGAAAATGCATAGATATCTTTTTATTATTGCTTTGTTAAGAATGTTATAGAATTATTAATGTGACTATAATAAGAGTTAACACATATTAATATCCACTTTAATTTCTGTGAAAAAGAATTCTGTCTGGTAAAAATACCATTTAGTTCAATATGATTCTCCTTTGGGAATCTCTCAGAATTATAAATAAGCTCATCTATTATAATTTAGGCCAATTTCTGCTGCAGTGAGTCATCAGTTGACCTTAGATTGCTCATCAATAAAATGCTAGTCTCTTCACTCCGTAAGATACATACAGCATATTGAATCTTATTTACTATCACATCCAATCTTGTTTTAGGATAAAGAGGTTCTTTGCAAAATGTAACCATAATAATGTCCTATAGTTTTATGGTGCTATTGAGCTTACAAAATGTTTTCATTTACTTAATTCCATGTGATTCTCTCAACAAGTATTACTGTGTTCTTGGAAGTGAAATAGCCTCCAACTATCAAAAATCTCATTTGAATTAGCAGTGGTGAATCTGTTGGAACCCATGGCTGCCCGCTCCCACTTCAGTGTTTTTTTCCACTCTACCTTGCTGATTGGAAAGCAGGCTACATGCACTTCTGGGACAACAGTGAGGGAATGCTTCTTTTTCCTAAGTCTAGAGTAGGGAATTGAAAACTAGGTTGGGGGGAGCAAGGGAAGGACAACTTGGCAGGCAATGTCCTGGTGGTCTAATAATCCTTAGCTTTAATCTTAGCCTTGTGAATTTTGGCCTATAAATTCTCTCAACAGTATAAAGTGGTAAACTGGTTCTAAAACTTGGAGTGTTTCAATGGTTTGTTGTTATTTCAAAGTAGACCAAAATGGGTTAACCATTTCTTTGTGTGTAAGATGCTGATCTCTTCTTTGGATCTCTTGCTTATATTTTGAAATCTGTGAAACTTACCTATATTTTACTTCATACTATTTTATTGATTAAACAGAAGGTGTTGAGGGCCTTTTATGTTCTCCACTAAAGTAGAAGAAGGGTTACAACGGAGAACAAGACAGACATATCCCAGCTACCTGGAGCTGTTACCCACACATATTTATCATAATTTTTGCAGCTGACAGCAACTTTTTTTTACAAATTCATTTAGTTTGTAGAGGAAACATATGCTTGGCTCAGTTATTATTTTCTCAAAACCTAAATGGGGGAAACTAATGTAGGTGGCCATTCTTTCTCTTACTTTTTAACATCATGAGTCCAAATCATTGATGAGTTACCTTAAACTAGACTTCTTTTTGCATTTGAGAAACCTTGAGTTTACCCTTCAAGATTCTTGTGTGCACTCTCTGCCGGTTTCTCAGGAAGACTGCCTGCTCCTGGCATCCACGTGCATCCCACCCCGTCCCACGGCCAGTGTCTCCCTTGAGATCTTGTCAGGTCTCCTTCTTTGGACTCAGCATTCTTCTCCTTCCTCCTCCTGCCAGCTGCCCTCTTCTCAAATTAGGCAGGAGTGCTGAGAAGGAACCTCATGGCCACATGCAGCTACTGGCCAACAGGAAAAAGTACCTGAAGCAAAAACTATGTTCTGTGGTACTTTTTTTTTTCGTGGGGGGGAGCCTTGTTTGCATTTGTTGTCTTGATGAGAAAGAATTTTATGAAGAGAAATAATGTCTATTAATGGATACAGATGTGCTTCGGTATCTACTTTTTTAAATTTCATTTATTGATCTTCAGAGGGGGAAAAAGGGAGAGAGAGAGAAGCAGAGATCGAGAAAGAGAGAGAAACTGATTTGTTGTTTTACTTATCTGTACATTCATTGGTTGTCCTGTATGGGCCCTGACTTGGAATCCAACCTACAACCTTGGTGTATTGGGATGCTGCTCCAACCCACTACTCTACCCAGCCAAGGCCCACTGTCTGCTTTTATTCAGGCCTCTCTTTTCACCTTAATCTCAAAGAAAATTGGGGGAGGGGAAAGGAAAGGACAGGTGGAGGGGTGGGAAGGGAGAACAGAGAGAAAAGAGAGTTGGAGCTATCAACATGCCAAGGGCCGAAAGAAGCAGAGTTACATCAACTTTCCTCATTCTGAACAGGTGTGTCAAACTCACTGGGGGCCACATCAGCCTCATGGTTGCCTGCAGAGGGCCAAGTATAATTTTAGGACTGTGTAAATGTAACTACTCCTTAACAGTTAAGCGAGAGCTCAGCATTGCCGCCGGGCAGAAACAAGGTGCCGGGCTGATAAAACACGGTGGAGGGTCAGATTCGGCGCCAGGACCTGGTGTTGGCCACCTGTGGGAAGAGCGCACTGCAGCCATAGCATCATGCAGTACAAAGAACGCTGAGTGTGGTTAGAGCACCTGGGCTCTGCAACTGATTTAGCTGTGTAGCCTTCGGAAAACAACTTAACCCCCTGAATTCAATTTTCCCACATAGAAAGTAAAATAATAAACTACTTTGAACATACAAGGGGGGACCCAAAAGAACTGGAGTTACTTTCTGGAGGGCAGGCCCCTTGTAGTATAGACTTCTGCTGCTACGTTGGTGTTTTAGGAACCCATCTGTATCAGCGTACCAGCTGGTGCTGTTGTGAGAGGCTGTCTGTGTTCAGCTTCAGTGAATTTTTTTGGAAGACTCTTTTAATGTGTTTGCCCATTTCATGATTTGGTGATTTATAAGCACACCTGCCCACGCTGTGATGAGAGTTCAGCAGTTTCTGACCAAAAATGGCACGATCCCCATTTCCCACCCTCCCTATTCATCTGATCTTGCCCCAAGTGACTTTGTTTGTTTGTTTGTTTGTTTGTTTCCCTGGATGAAAAAAATTCCTCAAAGGGAAACAGTTTGCTTATGTGGAAGTAATGAAAGAAAAAAATGGTAGAAATACTAAAAGGCATCAAAACTGACAAGTTTAAAAACTATCTTTGTGCAACAGAAAAATGTCCCAATAGGTGTATTGCATCAAATGGAGAATACTTTGAAGGAAAATGAAGTTTAAACATATAAGAATAAATACACAATTTTTAATCCATTTTGTGGGGTCTTTTTGCATCCCCTCTCACATCATAGGATTGTTCTATGAATTGAGGAGCATGGAGTGCTACATGGACTATGACATATAATACATATTAAGGTGACAATATTTCAGCACTTGAACTATGAAAAACCTAGGGCAGGTCTGACAGAAGAAAAACAGAGCCAGGACAAGAGATAAGCTTTGGTTTGCTCTGTTCCCTGATACGTAGTGCTCATTTTCCTCTCTGCAGCTACCATTTTATCATTCATCTGTCTATTCTGTCCTCTCTATTTTCATTTTTATAATGTTTTCTTCTTTATCTCTTCATCTCACCTCTCTAAATCTTCAAACTAGTGAGTTCCATTTTGAAATATCTCTCTTTCTTATTTCTCTACTTACCTCCAGAGTTGCCATAAACTTCTAAAACAAATTTAGATTTATTTTAATTTTATTTTAAATGTAAGTCATATGACAGATGGTGGAGCAAATGAAGGAAGCTCACTCAGAATCAGAGTAGTGGGATACATGTCTCCAAAGATACTGGTTCTGAGTGTGTGGCAGTTTTACTTCACTGTGTCTTACATGGAAGTTAGCACAGTGCTGTGTCCCCCGCAGGGGACTCATCCTCGTACATACTGGGAATGGTGATGCTGGCCAGGCTGTAACCTTGGCTGAGGAGGGCTTTAGCTTTGGGGCTGGATGCTACCACTAGATCCCCTGCCGGTTTTCCAGAAGATTGGCATACTTTCTTAACACCGCTTTGCTTCCTTCTTCATAAGAGCAGGGTTCGGCAGAATAAGACAAAGAGGTGAGTTAGTGCTGAGTTCCATTCTCCATTAGCACAACAGCGTTTAATTGTGTGAGAATGAGTCTCGAAGTGAGATGTATTGGTTTCCAGACCTGGCTGTACTATTTATGAGTCATGTGATGGTGATCAGATCATTTCACCTCCAGTAAGGTTAATAAATTAATTAGGGTTACTTACTGTCTGAGGTACTTGGGATTGGAACTTCAACATGTGCATTTGGGTAGGACAAGATTCAACCCATAGCATTTAATATAATGGAAGAGAGAGAAAATTAATTTATTAACCTTACTAGAGGGATTTTGGCGCCCAAAAAAAGAGAGCTTTATTATTATTAGAATCCATAGAGTTGAATGTTTAAAAGTGGAGCCTCTGGAGTTGTATTGCCTGGCTTTGAGACCAACTCGATGCTAACAGGCTGTGCGACTTTGGGCACTCTGTATCTTTCATCTCGGTGCAGCAAAATATAAAAATCATACAATATAATGAGACTTTAATATGCTCTTACATCTAGAGTACGGAAAGCAATGCCCTTACACATAGCATGTACTCAATATACATTATTTGCTCTTGTTTTTCATCTACTGTGTGGACAAATAGCTGGATTTCGTTGACATCAATGGGTTTCTGTTTATAGAGAAGTTGGAGTTGGCAGCCACATTGGTCTCACTATGTTTGAGCCGTAGTGGAACTGGAGAGAAAGACATCCCAAATGTTCTAGAAATTAAAGGATGAGTCTCCGCACTTACACCTACTTTTCACAGGATCCTTCTTGTAAGCATCATACTTGAACCCTTTCAGTATTCAGAGTTTCATTAATGGAAATATTTCAAAGCTGTACAAGTTGCAGATACTGCTGTCAAAAGTTTAAGAGATCGGCTGGATCTTCACAGAGCATGAAGCAATTGAAGTCCTCGATTTCAACCATTATCTCCCTGTTCTCCTTCCCACACCTCCGTGCTTTTTGTCAGGGAGGTTAGGTTTTCCTTTATTGGTTTTACATTAGGAGAAACCAATACACATAAAGACTTTATTTACACAAGGCCAGACAAAGCCAGAGTAAACAGAGCCCTGGCAACAATCAGTCTCTGTCTCTCTCCTTGGCCTACACCACCTTCCTAAACGTCAATTTAAATAAACTCTTTTTTGCTTTATGCTTCACCAAAGCACAAATATGTCAGAGCAAGGCCTTATTTATTGTTTGAAATTTGGAGTTTAGGAAACAAGTATTGATTTCAAAGGAAAAATGAATATGCTACTGATAAAAGTTGTACGTTGCCCAGAGAATCTCAAATTACTTCTAAACAGAAGTTACCATTCATCTTATGATATGTATAATGTAATACACAGGTATAGAAGCTCAAACTTTTTGCATGGCAAAAATCTTCCCCCTTGCCAATTTTATGTGAATTAAAGTCCTAAATATAGTTCCATATAACAAATCTATCATGTTAGTCTTCATGAAATATCAAACAGGTCAACCTGACTGCATTAGTTTGTTAGGGCTGCCATAATGGACACCAAACTGGGTGGCTTAAGCAATAGACATTTGTTTTCACACAGTTCTGAAAGCAGGAAGCCTAAGGTCAAGGTATAAGCAGGTTTTGCTTCTCCTGAGGCCACTCTCCTTGGAGGGCAGAAGGCTGCCTTCTCACCGTGTACTCATATGATCTTTACTTTATGTATGTACACTCCAGGATCTCTCTTTCTTATAAGGCCACCAGTTATATTGACTAGACCACCACTTAATAGACTCATTTTAACTTAATTACCTCTTTAAAACCTTTTTTTCAAATAGGGTTGCAGTCTGAAGTACTTGGGAATTGGAACTTCAACATGTGAATTTGGGTAGGACAAGATTCAACCCCATAACATTTAATATAATGAGAGAGAAAATAATGTTTCTGTTGTTACTGTATTTAAAGAGGGAGTTTTATTTAGAGAAAAATTTTAGAGGCTTGCAGCCAAGATAGAGGCGTAAGTAGATATACTTTGCTTCCTTCCTCAAAGAAGATAACCAATTTAAAACCAAAAAGCAACCAGAACTGCCAGAATAATCAAACTGTACAGTAGTCCGACAACCAAGGAGTTAAAGAAGAAATATTCATCCAGTATGATAGGAGGGATGGAGATGGGCAGCCAGGGCAGAGAGAAGGAGCAGTGAGGTAGCAGCTGCCTGACTGGGCAGTCCTACATTTGTGTGCAGATAAACTGGGAGGAATAAATGGGAAGGAAGACACACCATGCCACCCAGGGTTCCAGCTCAGGGAAAAGAAAGCTTCTAAACCTCTGGGCGTAAAAATCTGTGGGGGTTGTGGCATTGGGAGAAACTGCCAGTCTCAAGGGAGTGTTCATTGGAGGGGCCCATAGGATCCTAGAATGTACACAAGCCCACCCACCTGGGAATCAGCACCAGAAGGGCCCAATTTGCTTGTGGATAGCAGAGGAAGTGACTGGAAGCCAGCCGAGAGCCAAGCAAGTGGCGTAGTTCCCTCTCTGACCCATCCCCCACAGACAGTGCCACAACATAGTGAAGTGGATTGCCCTGCTCTGGGGAATACGTAAGGCTCTTCCCCTTACAACATAACAAGTGCACCAAGACAAAGAAACATATAGGGCAAATGAAAGAACAGATCAAAACTCCAGAAAAAGAACTAAGCAATGAGGAGACAGCCCACCTATCAGATGCAGAGCTCAAAACACTGGTAATCAGGATGCTCACAGAAATGATTGAGTACTGCCACAAAATGAAGAAGTGAAGGCTATGCAAAGTGCAGTAAAGAAAAACACACAGGGAACCAACAGTGAAGGGAAAGAAACTGGGACTCAAATCAAGGATTTGGAACACAAGGAAGAAATAAACATTCAGCCAGAACAGAGTGAAGAAACAAGAATTCAAAAAAAAAGAGAGAGAGGCTGAGGAACCTCCAGGACAACTTTAAACATTTCAACATCCAAATCATGGGGGTGCCAGAGGGAGAAGAGGAAGAGCAAGAAATTGAAAACTTATTTGAAAAAATAATGAAAGAAAATGTACCAAATCTGTCAAAGGAAAGAGACATACAATTCCAGGACGTACAGGGAGTCCAAAAAAAGTTGGACCTAAAGAGGAACATGTCAAAACATGTCATAATTACATTAGCCAAGATTAAAGATAAGGAGAGAATCTTGAAAGCAGTAAGAGAAAAGGAGACAGTTACCTACAAAGGAGTTCCCGTAAAACAATCAGCTGATTTCTCAAACGAATCCTTACAGGCAAGAAGGGACTGGAAAGAAGTATTCAAAGTCATGAAAAGCAAGGACCTACAATCTAGATGACTCTATCCAGCAAAGCTATCATAAAGTACTTCCCAGACAAGGTAAAGTTCAAGGAGTGCATCATCACCAAGCCATTATTATATGAAATGTTAAAGGGACTTATCTAAGGAAAAGAAGATAAAAAAACATGTATAGTAAAATGATAACAAACTCACAACTATCAACAACTGAACCTAACAAAAAAACCGAAAAACTCTAAGCAAACAACAAGAACAGGAACAGAATCACAGAAATGCACATCGCATGGAGGAGCATCAGCTGGGAGGGTGGATAATGGGGGAAAGGGTACAGGGAATAAGAAGCATAATTGGTAGGTATAAAATAGATGGGGGGAGGTTAAGAATAGTATAGGAAATGGAGAAGCCAAAGAACTTACATGTATGAGCCATGGACATGAACTAAGGGGATTGTACAATGCTGGAGAGAAGTAGGGTACAGGGCAAAGGGGTGGGGGGGATAAAGGGAAGAAAAACTGGGACAACTGTAATAGCATAATCAATAAAATATACTTAATAATAGAGAATTTTTATTTAAACATTTCCATGGTCTATCACAAAGGATTATTTTTTGTCTAATGAAAGATGGCGAGGCATAGTGATAGAACCACAGACTGTAGGAAAGGAGACCCCCCCCAAAGCACCAGCAATATCTCCTGGAGGGTGGGCCCCTTGTAGTACAGGCTCCCCCTGCTGGGTGAGTGTTCTAGGAACCCATCTGTTACCAGTTTACCACCTGACATTACTGTGAGAGGCTGCATTTAGTTTCAGTGAGTTTTTTTTCGGAAGACTCTTTCAACATGTTGGCCCATTTCATAATGGCTGATTTATGAGCGCACTTGAACACACGACACTGAGTGTTCAGCAGATTTTGAACAAAACCAGCATGACCCCCATTTCTCACCCTCCCTGTTCACCCGATCTTGCCCCGAGTGATGTTTGTTTCCCCAGACGAAGAAAGTCCTTAAAAGGAAACACTTTGCCGACGCGGCAGAGGTGAAACAAAAAATGGCAGAAACGCTAAAAGGAATCAAGATCGCCAAGTTCAAAAACTGTCTTGAGCTGTGGAAAAAATGCCTTGATAGGTGTATTGCATCAAATGGAAAGCACTTTGAAGGTGACTGAAGTTTAGACATGTAAGAATAAATACACTTTTTTTATAAATAAATTCTGAGTTTCTTTGGGTCCCCCTTTGTAGGGTCAGGCAGATCTGAATTTGAAAACATTATTGCATGCAAGCTACTTTACCTATCAATGCCAATATTTCATCTGGAACATGAAGATAATGCTGCTATTCTTCTAGGTGGTTGTGCAAACTAGAAGTAATTGTACTTCTTGTTCTGCCAACCTTGTCTGTGCATATATGTGTCTAATAGCTCTTATTATTACAGTGTCAATACTAACAGTACATACACTGCTGTCTCTTGAGTGTAAGTTAGAAGACATAGAAACTATGCTAGTAAATTTTAATCTACATTAAACTTTTACTGACTAACTTAATATCCTGTGTTCATCTTTAATAGTGTTAATATTCAGCTAATTTATTTGCCATTTTCTCAAATAAATATCTTAGCATTTTTATTTTTGAAATATATGTATTTTACATATTATAGTTTATAATATTGCATATATATGTATATTAAGTATCTGGATTTGTATTTGGCCTAAATTTTGAAAGCAAAGTGCTTTATTTGTCTCAACCATTTTGTTGACATATGATTGATATACAAAAAGCTGAATGTATTTAATATATCCAATTTGATGAGTTTGGAGATAAATATAAACTTATAATACCCTTAGCACAATCTATGCCATAAACATATTCATCATCTCCAAAAGTTTACTCCTGCCCTCTTCATTTTTTGTGTGCATGATAAGAATACTAAATATAAGATCTGTCTTCTTATGATCATTATTCTAAAGGTTGTTTTTCATACTGTTAAGAGTTTTCAGTTACCCATGTAACCTGTAAGTAAAAAATAAAATATTGACTTATTTCAGCACTTCAAAATAAAACATGCAAAAACACATGTATCCTTGAATAAGCTTTTTCATGGAAAAGGTATAAATATGATATGTCAGGTACTCGATTTGACTCTCCACTGATTTTTACAAGTTTAGATTTTTATTCACTTGTTCTGAGTGTGGAGCTCCTGATCCCTGTCATTCACATCATGTTCCACTACGAAGGCAGAGAAGAAATTTGGAATCGGTTATAAATTAAACCTTCATAAGGGTGTTTTATTGATGTGGGTATAATGTAGACGAAAGCTAAGAAGCTAAGCAATTTATAGCTGGAAGGAAAGAGAACAATCTGCAATCAGGGCTCATAAAGTACTTTGAAGAAGGTTTACTCTCCTGTTTTCTATTTGTAGTCATCTGTCCACCCCATGTGTCCTTATTTAATTCAAAACTTAACTTCCTTTTAATTCCCTAACACCCTTACCCCTGCTTGAATGTTTCTTTGTCTTTTCAATTTGATTATTTTGTATATATGCAAATAATTATGAGTTTCTCAAGTAGGATATTATTTTTACTTCTGTGTTTCTGAATCCTTTTTTTTATTGTTCAAGTACAGTTATCTCCATTTTTACCCCACCCATCCCTGCCTCCCACCCTGGTACCTACCCCCTTTGACTTTGTCCCTGTGTCCTTATGCATGCTCCCTGATGACCTGCCCCCTATTATCCCTCCCCACTCCTCTCTGGTAACTGTCAGTTCTTTATTTCTGGATCTCAACAATGATATGTCCTATAGGTATTCAGTTCATTACTTCATTACCATCTGACATAATGATTACTTTTTTAAAATCAGTCTTCCCCACTGAAATATACACTCTGAGAGCAAGACTTTGTTAGTCCTGTTAATCATTGCATCCCAGAATTTAGAGAAGTGCCTGGAAAAAACTAGGCACTTATGCACCTGCAACAAGCCAAGTGCCTATAGGAATGGAGAAAAAATGGAATGAGCACACAGTCACACACTGGGTCACCAGTTAGCGTAAGTAGCATAGAGGAGAAGCAGTGTGAAGGTATAAAGAGTGGGGTGGTGGGATGATGTCTGAGATAAGGTGATGGGGAAGGACTCTGGGAAGAAGTGGCTTTTGAGCAGACACCTAAATGAGGTGAGCAGCAGTGGATGGAGGGAGGGGTCAGGATATTCTGGCAAAGGTAGCAGCACCTACAAAGGCTCTGAGGCAGGAATAAGTGTGGCATGTCAGACAACATTAAAAAAAAAAAGCAAATAAGGGAGCACAGAGAAAAGTTTTAAGAGACAAGTCTGGAGCGATAAACAGGAGCCAAGTCACATAGGTCCTTATAGTCATCCAGAAGGAGTTTGGATTTTAATTTGACTGTCCTTTGAATGAATGAATGAATGAATGAATGAGAGTCAATGATGCCCAAATATGGTACATTCAAGGACATTTTCTTAGGAACAGTTAAGTGATTAGTTGCTGTAATATCATGTTATGTATACTAATTACATCATTTATCAAAATCCAAATTAAACCTCATAATTTAATATGAATCTAGAGCAAAGGCTTGGCTCATTGGAGCAAGTGATGAGAACCGTAGAGCCGCTGAGTATGTGACTCAATGCAGATCTGTTACCTGGTCCTGTCAAAGCCAGCGAGGGTTCTGGTGGCGGTGAAGCAGAAATGTGCCCCTGGGTGATGTGCTTCCCAGCAGTTGTGGGTATGGCAGTTTATTTGTTTAGAGTGGATATACCTTGGAACTTTATTTCCTCATGCTTTTTTCTTCATCGTTTCTCAGCACTTCTCGGCCAACACTTTCTTAGGTGCTACATTACTGTTCTGTAGAAAAAGCTTTCTCAACAGACCACTAGCATTCCAAGTATTTTAGCTGAAAGGGAGGGAATATGTACAGAGGTTAATCACACAGGCTCTGGAGTCAGACTTCTTTTTAAATCAACTGGATAATCTTTGAGCAATTTAAATTGTCATTGCCACGATTCCTACATGGTAAAATGGGGATAATAATAACCTTCATAATATGTTGTAAGGATTAAATTAGGTAATTCACTTAAAGCACTTAATAGAGTTTCTGGTATGTGATAATTGTTCTAGGGACATTAACTTTTTTTATTATAACCATGAAAAGGTGGACTTTTTCTGACATTCAGCCTTATCAAGATTACTCTTGCAAGGTTCTAAAACTAAGTTTGGATTCACCTCTTTCTAGGAGAAGAAACAATTTCCAGTGGTTCTGGGCACAGTATTAGTATAATAGAAGCCATGAACATTCTTGGAACAGTTCACACGACTTGGAGGTGATACGGAATTATAGAAAGACCTTGAGGTCTGAACCCAAAAGACCTAGACTTGGTCCTTAGCTCTGCTACCTGCTTTATAGATGAGCTTGTGGAAGTTACTTGAGTTCTCTATTCTTTAAATCTTTGACTGAAAATGAGGGTGATAATAATTTCCATCTTGAAAGGTTTTTATATGAATTAAATGTGATCATGTACACAAATGTTCTTTGAAAACTTTATAGCCCTATTCAAATGCAAGCTTTTGTTATTAAAGTTCTTGAACCTTTCAATATTGACCAAAAGAGTTACTTTTTTAATACATTTTATTGATTATGCTATTACAGTTGTCCCATTTCCCCCCTTCCCTCTCCCAGCCACCTTGCATACCCTCTCCCACCCACATTTCCCACCTTTAGTTCATGTCCATGTGTCATACTTATAAGTTCTTTACCTTCTGCATTTCCCATACTTTTCTTACCCTCCCCCTGTCTACTTTCTACCCACCATCTATGCTACTTATTCTCTGTACCTTTCCCACCTCTCTCCCCCCCCAATCCCCTGTCACTAACCCTCCATGTGATCTCCATTTCTGTGGTTCTGTTCCTGTTCTAGCTGTTTGCTTAGTTTGCTTTTATTTTTGTTTTCGGTGTGGCTGTTAATAATCATGAGTCTGCTGTCATTTTACTCTACATTTTTTATCTTCTTTTTCTTAGATAAGTCCCTTTAACATTTCATATAATAATGGCTTGGTGATGATGTACTCCTTTAACTTGACCTTATCTGAGAAGCACTTTATCTGCCCTTCCATTCTAAATGACAGCTTTGCTGGATTGAGCAATCTTGGATGTAGGCCCTTGCCTTTCATGATTTGGAATACTTCTTTCCAGCCACTTCTTGCCTGCAAGGTCTCTTTTGGGAAATCAGCTGACAGTCTGATGGGAACTCCTTTGTAGGTAACTGTCTCCTTATCTCTTGCTGCTTCTAGGATTCTCTTTTTCATTTTAATCTTGGCTAATGTAATTATGATGTGCCTTGGTGTGTTCCTCCTTGGGTCCACCTTCTTTGGGACTCTCTGAGTTTCCTGGACTTCCTGAGAGTATATTTCCTTTGTCAGATTGGGGAAGTTCTCCTTTATTATTTCTTCAAATAAGTTTTCCACTTATTGCTCTTCCTCTTCCCCTTCTGGCACCCCTATAATTAGGATGTTGGAACTTTTAAAGATGTCCTGGAGGTTCCTAAGCCTCTCCTCATTTTTTTGAATTCTTATTTCTTCATTCTTTTCTGATTGGATGTTTCTTTCTTCCTTCTGGTCCACACTGTTGATCTGAGTCCCAGTTTCCTCCCCATCACTATTGGTTCCCTGTACATTTTCCTTTATTTCACTTATTGTAGCCTTCATTTGTTCATCTAATTTGTGACCAAATTCAGCCAATTCTGTGAGCATCCTGATCACCAGTGCTTTGAACTGTGCATCTGATAGGTTGGCTACTTCTTCATTGCTTAGTTGTATTTTTTCTGGAGCTTTGATCTGTTCTTTCATTTGGGCCATTTTTTTTTTTTTGCCTTGACATTCCAGTTACATAGTGAGGGGCAGAGCCTTAGGTGTTCACCAGGGCGGGGCAACCCACAAGGCTGTGTTGTGACATTGTATGTGAGGCAGGGCTTAGACAGGGAACAATGGCACTTGCTCCGCTTTCTTCCAGATTTCAGTCCCTTCCGCCACTTCCCCCAAGTGAACTGGGCCCTTCTGGTGCTGATTCCCGATGTGGGTGGGCTTGTGTACATTCTAAGACCCTGTGGGTCTCTCTAATGAACTCTCCTGTGAGGCTGGGAGTTTCTCCTGCTGCTTCCTCAACCCCCATAGGCGTTTTCAATTGGTGTTTTGAGGTTTTATTTCCTTTTTATTTCCTTGCGCTGGGACCCTGGGTTGTTCAGTCTGTCTCACTCCCTGGTTTTGCCTGGTTTATCTGCATGGAAATGTGGGACTGCCCAGTCCGCCAGCCACCTTGCATGCCGCACCCCTCCACAATCTGATGCCTCCCTGGGTACACCTGCTGCCACCCCATGCACCCAGGTTCTCCAGCCACCGCCTGCATGCTGGGATTCACCAGCTGCTGCCTTGAATGCTCAGGGTATGCCAGCCACCACTTTTTTTGCAGCAACCCCTCTCTGCCTGGCTGCCTGACTGCACCCCTCCTACCGGCCTGGATGAATGTGTCTATTCTAACTCCTTGGTTGTCGGACTTTCATATAGTTCAATTTTCTGTCAGTACTGGTTGTTTTTTCATTTCGAAATTTTGATTGTCCTTCTTTTGGTTGTGCTAGGAGGCACAGTGTGTCTACCTATGCCTCCATCTTGGCCGGAAGTCTCTCAAAAGAGTTTCTTAAGATGAAAAGACATATAGTTCTGGCATTTGCTTTCTAAAGTAGATGTGTTGTTTCTCTTGATATCACTGGAACTTGATGTCATTGGTTTTCTGGCTAATGTATACTTCTCTTTTTATTAATTTTTAATTAGAAAAATAGAAAAGACTATTGGATCTGGTATTCTCATGTTCAGAGTGCTGGGTTTACAATATGAAATTAAAAGAAACTGAGAGGGAGAATCCAAAGAGTAAGAGTGGTGCTGGTATTTCATGAAAACATCTATTTGGGTAGTGATAACTTGAAGAAAATCTGTCCATACCCTATCCTTGACATTATTTTGGCAAGCATATAGCACAGATGTGGCAGAGAGAACATTAAGGCTAATTTTATAACATCAATCTGTTGTCATCAGTATACAAATAAAATTAAACCCACATTGACAGACCAAATTACTAAAGAGAGACATGTGTGGATTAGAAAGGAGCAGAGGCCTGAGAACATAAATCTGAAACAAAATGTTGAATGTCAGAGTCTGAGCCTCCAACGAGGTGTTATCTTCTTCCAGTTCTTATTCAACTGAAGATTCTGACCAAAGGTGGAATGTTTCTGTTCAGAATTGGATTCTAAGCATCTGTGGAAAGGCAAGTGGCAGTTGTGGCGTGAGGAAAGCCTCTGTGAGGCCCGTGGGGACCTCTGCAAGCCTCCTCTTCTGCGTGTCTTTGGAGGCTCATGTGGCTTTAACAAGTGACACACCACCACCATACAACAGAAATCTACAAGCAGGTGGCTTTTGGCAAATTGGAAGAATCCAACTCCTAGATTCCTAAAGCGGAATTTTAAAAGCAATCAGAAATAAAAAAAAGGAAATGGAAGAGAAGTTTTTCTATCCCAAAGCTAGAACTCATTATCTCTGCAATTTCAGAAGGATTTAGAGCATGTTGTTCTATGGTTATTGATTTGTTAAAGAAATGCAAAAAAAAAGTGCAGTTGCATTTATTCAACATATGAGAACAAAAAGGCTTCACAGAACATGTAAATGCTTAGCTTTACTGCAGCAGCCACCACTCTCATCCCATTCTCTTTCCGCATAGGACCTTGCCCCATAAACCATGCTCTACCACCCTTTCATCCAGATTCTTTTCCTCTGAAGGAACAACGACAGATTATTATTTCTCCTTTTACTTTAACTATTTCCCGGTTCCTCTTGAGCTAGCACCCCATCTTGAGAAGTGCTTTACTGAAACGTCTTCACAGAATGGTTTATATGTGCTATCTTCTTACTCTCCCCACCCTGGATCTCCCCACCCTGGATCCTACTTCCTCCTGACCTCCAGTTAGTTCCCAGTCCTTGCTTTACCTGTTTATTTCTGGACCTTTCTTTCTGTGACATTTGGCACTATTGACTACCTGGCTTGAGCTTGAAATTCTCTACAACTTTTTCCTAGCCCTCTTTGTGTGTGGTTGTGTATCTTGCCTCATTATTTTCCCTCTGATCCATCTATCCTTCTCATTTTCTTTGATTTTTTCCAATTTATTGTTTCCTAACTTCTGGAAGTAATCATCTTCTAGATTTCTGTTTTGGCTCCATTCTCTTCTATACATTTATCCTTTATTGATTTAAAATATCAGAAGTAAACACTTTTATCTTCCTTATATGCCTGTGTTATTAATGTCATGATTGTCAGTATTACTACTCGCTGCCTATTCCAGAATTATAGCTACACAGGTAGCAGTGATGCCAGGTCCTTCCTTTGCTGTCTCTCCTCCCATGAGACTTTCCACATACCAGACTTCCCACTTGAACCCTACTCTTTCCCTGAACAGGCTCCTCCAGCCACCTTCAGAATATCCCCACTACTCTCCAACCTAACCTGTCATTTCATCAAATGCCAATGTCTTCCATTTTCTACCCTTGTGATTTAAAATTACACAAATAAGGTGTGCAGAAATAATGAGAGTATGACCACTACTCAAAAATCGCATCCGGGTGAAAGGCTGAGATCTGCCATACAGCTCTGTGTGTCTGGAACTCTGTTCGAGGTGTGCCTGTGGGGCATGGTTCCTACTTGCCAGCTTGGTCTGCCAGGCTGGTTTGCAGTTCTTCATGAGTGTTCTGCATACCAGAAGTTGAACTCAGGCATGTCTTAAGCATACACTGCTTCTGTTAATTCACAAATGTTTAATCTAGTGAGACTGTGTTCAGTTATAAATATATTAATGCTGACAAGGCAAGTTTTCTCATTAAGTTGATGTTTAAACTTCCTATTCTACTTTTCAATAGTGAGAATAACTGTGAGATTGAACTAATGTCCAATTGAGAAGTTTTCTATGATATCTATGATAGATTGCAAAGCCTCTATGCTTTTTCTATATGCTGAAGTGGATCCTACCTCTTTTCTCTTGCATTGAGGGCATCGACCGTTAACCAGTTGCATTATTCCACTTATCTTAAATTCTACAACATCCGTACATTCAATCCATGCTTTCTTCATTCATTTACTGCAATAGGTTCTCCCTCTCCTTGTCTCAAAATTATTGGGTTCGCCAAAAAGTCCATTACGTTTTTTTCTGTGTGATGGCTGTAGTAGTGCTTAGTTGTCTTTAACTTTATTCAAAACAAGTTTGTTACATTATATTGTGACAGCTGTCATATCAGCATGCATTTTAAAAATCTTACCAAAATTGCTGAACTTTTGTGCAGCCATTTTAATATTGAAATGGTAAAATCGTAACTTTTTGTGTTATGCTTTATTATATCGAAAAAGTTAAAAATGCAACTGAAATACGCACACAAAAAAAGTCCATTGTATAGAGAAGTTGCTGTGACTGATGGAATGTATCAAAGTGGTTTGTGACGTTTCTTGGTACTGTTGACCTTGAGGCCAAATAATTTTTTGCTGTGGGCCTGTCTTAAGCATTGGAAAATGTTTAACAGCACCCCTGGCCTCTACCCACTAGAAGCCAATAGTGGGAGTTAGCTGTTACACTCAAAATATCCAAATCAATAAAGTTACTGGTGAAAATGAAAAAATGTCTTTTATTTTATAGAAAAAAAACATAGTGGACTTTTTGGCCATCCCAAAATTCTATAAGCCACAATTTACACCTGCAATATAATAGACTGTGTCCTAGGTAGAATGGCAAATATTGTTCTAATATACCTGAAATTATATAGTGAAGTGTTCTAGTTGGGATTTCAAGTACTACTTGGAACTTAAGTCAGTCTCTAACAGATATTCGAAGGTTGAGCGCATAGATAGCTGAATGCTTATAAACACCATTTCTTACAACTACTTAATTAAGTAAAGGTGGGTATGAGAACAGAGGGCATTTGAAAAATCAGATACTTTATTGGCAGCCATGGAAATAAGTAAATACTTGCTTCAACTTGGCTGGTTGAGGAAGTGATAAATTCCACAGAAGCCTGAGAAGTTGCCAGAAGAAAGCCTCTCCCTGGCAGAGCATGCAGAATGGGATCAAATGCTTTAACAGGACATTGCAGCTACATGACCTTCAACAATAATAGCCAAGTAATAAATTAGTCTTCCCAGCTGCTAGTGCATAATCATGGCAGCAAATATTACATGAACATTAACATCATGACAGTAATCACAACGTAACATATTGATCACAGCCGCTTAAGGTTAGATACCGAGGACTGAGAGGAATTCAGTTAAGAATATAGATATTTAATAAAAACCCTCTTGTGCAATTAGCATGGCATTATGCAAAAAGGTTGTGGAAACAGTTTTAAACCACCCTTTAATCCTGGCAAGAACAAGGGCATAGACTTATACATCAGGTTGCCATCGCCATAGTTTTAGCATCATTACCATTATGTAGGTTTTGAGCAGCTATTCCTTAGTCTATGTCATTCATCAGCAAAACAGGCATGGTTGGGATTGAGTAGAAACCTTGACTTTAAAGTAAAAAATCGACAGAGTCCATTCTCTTGTCCTTACTTCCTTTACTCCTTTGACTCTTTCTTTTACCCGTAGTTAATTATACTAATTTGTACACATTAGGAATTACTGGATTTGGTAGAAATCATGTCATTGTCCTTCAAAGTCTCTTAATGTTGTCCCATCATCTGCAGGATAATGGCCTATCTTGTAAATACCCTTAAATTTCTCCAGCCACACTGCTTTTTTCTTCCTGCCTCGCACATTATCCTCTGCAGCATCTACCTACCCTCATCTCATTGCATCAGTCTTTCAGCCTAACAAACACAGTAGTATTGTCATGTCTAACTCACACAAACTGAGCGTCACCTGACATTCTGAAGACCTGGAAATCCCTTTTAATGAAGTACATCATTTGCAATCTCATGGTTTGATTTTCTTCAGCTCACTACCCCAATCTTGTCTGAGTAATTCCGTAGGTCCCTCTGTTCTTATGTACAGAGGCTGAGAGAGTTGCCATGAGTTTTGCATATATTTTACTTCCAGTTTTTCATGTGAGAGTCTTCTCAGTTTTCCTTAAGATAATAACTGTTCTGATAAGAGAAACAGACCTACCATTTATTTTTTAATGTTCCCAATCCTGTGCCCTGAATGCATGCAGTTTTCAGTAAATGATGTTGACCAACTGGCTGGGCATCACTAAGTATTCTTATCCTTAGTGATGTACTAAGAATAAGCACTGAGCATAAGCACTAACCTTTATTCTGGGCACATGAACTTTAATTTTCAAAGCCTCTCTGAGACTTGGCATGGTTTTCCAGCCTACATATTCTGTGTGAAATATAAAACCCCCAAGCCCTCAAAATAAGTTTCTCTTTTCCTAAGGCAAAAGTGTTTTTATTGGTCATTATATATTTTAATTGACACCTAGATCATATTTTTTTTCTGTAAAAATAGAGAAAATTATTAAATCCTTATTTTTAAAAATTCCAAAGTATTTAAAGACTTAAACCACTCATACAAAATTGAGATGTTTTTATGTATACCACAGTAACTGGATATCTTGTGTGTTCTTTGCTCTTGAATTCAGTTTTCTAAGGATGGTGGTAAGAGCTGGGTTTATAAAAGTCATTTCCTTGGCTACTTTTTTTCTAGTTCACAATTTTTGTTTCTTTAAGAAGAAACTCATCTAGGAACTGGAAGTCTCATCTCCAAGCTGCCCCTGGTAGTTGTTTTCCCCTCAAGCAAGTCCTTCATCCTCCCCAACCCCTGGTTCCCCAGACTGCAAAATTACGGAGGTTCTGCAAATTACCACCAGTTCTTTTATAGCTCCTGTACTAACTGACAAAGTTAAGGACATCTAAACGTAGATAGTAGGTTTTGTGGACTTTATAGAATTTTTCATTTTTAAAAATCATGGTGTGCTTGTAAACTTGTTTCTAAGGTAACCTTCAGAAAAATCTAGTACAATAAAGCTGAATTAATTTTATACCAGGTTAAAAAATCTTTTCATATTGTATACTCTTCCTCATTTAAAATATTACTAAAGTAAACACTAATTTGGTAAAATTTTTAACATATAGGAAACCCAGCCAGAAATAAGCCTCATGAAAACAGTATTGTGTAGGTGGAATGGAATATTTCCTCTACTGTTAAAATCAAAATATTGACGCAGTTAGCTAATGTCTGCTCAGTACAAGAAAGTTGTATTTAACCCAGATTATCTGAGATCCTCATTGTTGCAACACTTCTCTTCCCTCTTCCATGTTAGAGAAGTTTCAAAACAACTCTAGAGCAAAAGAATCTCCTTGCTTGGATTATTATATAAAGGAGATAGAGCATAGTAATGCTGGCCCCATGTACCTGAGACTGCCGCTATTATTCTCCCTCATTTTTATAATAAAATAACGACTTTTGTTTTTATTTGGAATATACCCTCAAAGCTTAAAAACAAATAAACAAACCCAACATTTCCCTGCCTCCCTTTCACTTAAATCCAGACAAGTTCTAGTCAATAAAACAAAAGCAGAAGTTATATACGAGGTCTGTCCAAAAGGTATCCAGCCATGTAAAATGAAAAATAGAGAGGTTTATTGAAGAAGATACAAGATACAAGAAACATTGAACACAGGGCAATGACACATCAGTCCCCTTCAAAGTAGGCACCTTAGGACCTCATACACTTCTCCCAGCTTCCATTACCTGCCCCATATTTTCCTGAATCTCATGAACAGTCTGAAATCCCTTCCCTTTCAAAGGTGATTTTAGTTTTGGGAAAAGCCAGAAGTTGCAGGGTGCCAAATCTGGGCTGTAGGGGGCTGAGTCACCTCAATGAATTGATATTTCACCGAAAACTCTGCACAAGATGTGATACATGAGCGGGTACAGTGTTATGACAAAGCTGCCAGTCACCAGTTGCCCATAGCTGCGATCTTCTGAATCATCCAAATAGACCTCATATGTAGCTTTCAGGAAATATCCTTAATGAAAGACAGGAAGTTCTTCCCTTTTTTTTTTTTTTCCATGTTGGCTGGAATGGAGATAGTCTCCTTGGAGCTGGGTCAGTCAGATTGGTGCTTGAATTGGAGGCCACAAATGTAGGGCAGTAAGAGAAGGAACCTGGTCAGCCTGGTCCTGACCCAGTGGGGCATCACAGCAGTCCTGAATTTCATGTGAAAGAGAATGTTATCTGGGGTTTTCTGCCAAGTCTAACTCCATATGCCCTTAATATATTTATAGTGCATCTAAGTGCTAGGCATTTTACCTGCATTATCTTATTTAATCTGTCACAACTCTATGAGAAAGGCAACATTATAGAAGATGTAAAAACTGAGCTTAAAGAGGCCAGTTTACCCAAGTAGAAACCCTGGACCCTCTCTGTCCCTGACTGTGTTCTGACTTTGTTCTGATTTATATTAATCAGGTATTTACTGGTTTGTGTTATCATCTGCTTCCCACTCGAGTGTATGGGCAACAACATTGGTTTGTCCACTGTCATATCTCCAGGGCTTACAACTGGGCCTGAAATAAAACCTGTTAAATACACGAGTAGATAAGTCAAGAACCCATCTTACCCACCAAAATATATTGCTCTTCACTGCTAGTCTTTTATGAAAAATTCTGCATGGGTTACAACTAGGCTATGTGTACTTAACATATTCTATCATTTTTTTTATTAGAACATGAACACTTAGAAGTTGCATGATCCAAAAAATGTATAAAAAGGGGAGTTAAACTCAAGAATATATTTATTATTCTACCTAGTGGACTTATTTTTATACTTAAATATAAAAGAAGTTTAATGTTTTCTGGCCTCTAAGTTCTGATGTAGGAGTTCAATTCATTCCCCGTATTGACATAAAGAATTTGAATGAACTCAAATAAGGTTGCCGTACCCACGCTTAGAAAAATAATGCATCTGAGGAAGCATCAAAACTCATTCTGCTTGTTGCTTATTTGCCTGTGAAATGTGCTTGATGGTGGCCTTTACGAATATTTCCCTTTAACTTGCTTTGCTGAATTAGTGAAAACACAAATCACATGCAGATACATTTAAAAAATTAAAGTGGGCATATGAGTTCATTCAGCCTGAAATAGGAGAAGCAAAAGACTTTATTTAAAAGTAATTCAGACCACATTATTTTGGGTTCCCAATTTATGTGGAACACTGAATTTTTCACATAATGAGCTAACAAGAAAGCTAATTTACAACTTTTCAAAATGAATTTAAGGGTAAAGGTGATTATGTGTTGTATTTTTTTCTATATCAGTTTTACTTGAAAATGGAAGAAAAGGAGACTCCCTAGTAGAAACTGACATATGCCCTTTTCTTTTATTCCTCCAGACCAGTGAGCTATACAGTTCCTTCCTTGATTTAGTAGGTAGAATATTTGAAAATTTTAATTGGCTAGGTTTTCCTATTTCAAATCCCATTGAAGACAATGAAACTCCTGATTTGATAAGAAAACTTAATGTGTTAGAAAACAATGAGTAGTGTTTGATTAGGGTTTTTGCAAGTAATCTTTATCAGTAAGTCTGAAGTGGTTTTTCATCTTTCTGGTTTTGGAAATTTCTCATTGATCTGTCAGCTTGAGATGCTTCTTTGCATCAGTAAATGAGTGCTGGGAGAAAGTAGACTTTATTTTTAAATTTATAAATAAATGAGGAAAAAATGTGATCTATGTAACAAAGCTAATACATAGCTTGACAAAAGTGTTCCTATAATATGACCAAATAATGTTTCAGTTTAACCCCTAATCTAATGAGATACCTGAGTAGGTACAAGCTATAGATAAGGTATTCATTAAACAGAGAAGTCACTTCATTTTTTTTTTGATGAATGCAAATACTTAGTGCAAAATTAAGGTGCATGCACATGAACAAATTCAGCTATTTGTTCACATTTCACTCTTGCATTCCCCCTCAAAATAGCATTCATGTGATCTAATTTCCTTTTGTATATATTAGATCTAGGGAGGAGAAAAATCTAACGAACAGAGTTAATTTGCTCTTACTTTACACATTGAGTTTACCTTATAGTGTCATACCTTGCCTTAGTTCCTAGGGAGCTTTGTTCCAAAATCATAAATGTGAATGGGAGGTACATGTGTGCATTGCTTCAACAAATTTTGACTGGCAATCACTAAATATTTTCACATGGCTCAAGATTATTGCTGAGTTTTGTTTTTAGAAATTAATATTTACAGCCTTGGCCATGTAGTTCCATTGGTTAGAGCATCATTCCATCCTGATATGCCAAGATTGTGGGTTTGATTCCCAGTCAGGGCACATACGGGAAAGAACCAATGAGTGCATCAATAAGTGGAACAACAAATCAATCTCCCCTCCCTCCCACATTCCCTCACTCTCTCACTCCCTCCTTCCCCCTCTCTAAAATGAATATTTTTTAAAATTTTTTAAAAGAAATTACTATTGACCATATATTGGCTTTTGAGTAAAAAAATCATCACACTGAATATTTTCTGGCTATACAACATGGTCCCTTAGGTTTCATGGCATTTTTTGAGCCATTTTTTAAATATATTTATTTAGACCTCCATTCCTAATAAAATTTCAGAACATTATATAATTAGACTTTAGAGGAGGTGAAAAGATATTGTGAAGAAAACCATTAAAATACTTAAAATAAGGTCAGCATTTAAAAGCAACCTACAAATATTTGGGGCAGAATAAACACTTATTTGAATTATAATCTATTTTACTTGATACACTCTTGGCTTCTTCCTTCCAATCCTAGTTTTTCATATCTATTTTTCTTTAATATTATTTTTATCTTTCATTGCAGATATTTAAATGCCACCTTAAATCTTTTTATAATCAAAATGGTAAAGCTAGATTAGATAGATAGACAGATCAATAAATAAATCAATAAAGAGAATATAAGACATTATTTGCAGTTTTAATGTTCTTGAAGTTTGTAGTTCATTTACTCAATATTTACTAGCCAGTATGTTCAAAACTTCATTTTGTGTGGTTCCAAGAAAAATAATATGGTTTCGAAGTTGAGGGCCTGAAAATTGAGTAGGGGTGAAAAAAAGACCCCCATAACCAACCATTGTACAATATACTATTTGCTGTAAACAAAGTATAAAAAATGCTGTTAGAACATAAAAGAGTCACAGCAGCCCTGAGGTTTGACCTGAGCTCAGGGAAGAAAGGATATTCCGTGGAGGGGGGAGAAGAGGGGTAAGCAAAGAACAGCACAAGCAAAGGCACAGAGACATGAATGTGAATAAGCATTTGAATATCTGTATTTCCATTTTTATTTCAACTGTCATTGGGTGTCAGCTTAATAATAAATGAGACATACGGTACCTGAAGCAGGTTCTCGGCAACCCTTAAATGCTACAGTGTTGCTCGACTAGCTACTGATTTAAAGCATCCTCTGTGCCCGCCTGTGCAGATCCATTTTAGTTTTATGCTAGGCAGAAGAGACTGTCTTTATCTCATTAGGCCAAGCATTATATCCAGCCATATTTGTGGAAGGAAATGCTGGCAAAGATCAGCCTAAAAAACTATTAAAACTACAGCCAAAGCGGTGACATTAGCTGCCCAGACTTGTCTCCCCACATCTACTAAGGTTCAAAACTAACTAAGCTGAGCACTCTCCAGCAGATCAGTGGGGAGATGCCTTAAAGTATAGTGGTGTTAAGAAGGAAAAAAGAAGCTTCCTATCCCTGTAAGAAGTCCTTAGAATCACCCATGTCTTAATTTCTCAAAGAGTACATAGCCTCAAAAGAAAATACATCGCCACAAAAGGTACTTCATAATTACAAATGGGGAAAAAGTGGAGAAAACTAATAGACACAGCTCTGACCAGGTGATTGGAGTTAACATCACCAGAAATAAGGCTTCCTGCATATCATGTACTTTCTGATAAGATGTCCCAAAAAAGGTAAAACATCACATCTGTGGTATTCCTCAATCCAGTCTTAAGAAAATGCACACACACCTAAACTGAGGGGCTTTCTACAAAATAAGCAGTCAGTACTCTTCACAGTTGTCAAGATCATGAAAGATAATGAGAAATGTCCCCAGTTGGAGACTTTAGCTATAGGGACCACAACTCACTCAGTGAGGGATGGTGGATTGGATGGTGCATCACAAAGGGAATATTAGAGGTACAATTGGTGGATTTTGAATAAGGTTTTGTGGATTAGTTAATGGTATGTGCTGCTGAATAACCAAAAAAAAAAAAAAAAAAAAAACTGAGTAAATTGTAAAGGTCTAGTTGGCTTTATTGAAGGAAGCATGAATCCAGCAGCATTCTGTCTAGTAAACAAAGAGTTGCTCCAAGAAGTACAAAATGGAGGGTTTTAATACCTAGAAATGGGTCAGGACAAGAAAGTTATTAGAGGGAGGGAGGAAGGGGAGGGAGGAAGGAAGGAGGGAAGGAAGGAAGAAAGGAAGAAAAGGAAGGAAAGGATTGTTTTAGGCAAAGTCACCTTTCTTTGGAGTCAGGGTAGCAGGGGTCTAATCTGCCAAATCACCTCATTGCTATTGATCAGAAAATTCCAGGACGATTGGTTTATGGTCAAGTTCCATTCCCAGGAGGAGCTTAAAAGGCAATGGAGTGTCCTGGGAAGGAACTATTCCACCTTGGGCCTGTTATTTCTTTTTCTTAATAGATATAATGTTAATTTCATGAGTCCGATTAATTGCACTATGGTTATATCAAATTAGCATATTAGGAAAAGCTGGGTGAAGGAGATACAGGAATTCCACATACTATTTTTTGTAAGTCTTTATGTCTAAATTTTTTTCAAAAGGAAATGTTAAAAAATAATATATAAATTATAATTCTCCATTTCATTTCTTTCTTAGTCCTAACTTTAAAAAAAAAGGTAACAAAATAAACCTTTTAATCTATGAGAAGTCTCTTACTTTCAAAGTTAGGTGTTTGCCTTTCAGGAAACAACTAAACTCAAGGGATTTTTTTTTCCTTGAATAAAGAGTTATAAGACCTAGAAGAGACTAATGTAGCCTATGTGCTGAGTTCTCATTAGAGGCATTTTAAAGACTTAAGGAGAAAAAAAATCCAGAACATGTTAGTGGTGGCCTTGTCCATTCTCTCATAATATGTTTTTGGCTGATTTAAAGGCCTCCTCTGACAGTTAAACTTTCTCTTCTTGTCAGAAGGGGAGAAGTGTGGGTGGCTGTCTTTCACATGATGAAATACATTTCTAGGTCCTGATAATCATCAAGGAGAATGTTCCTAACCCTTTCATTCTTTTTCCCAGTTGACCTAGATTGTTCAAGTTAATTTGTACCTCCTGAACTGATTTTTCTACCTTGACTACTTTCTAGACTGAAAGGTTATTTTCAGAATGTTCTGCTAGGAAAGAAGATTATAATCTAAATAAATGTGTATTCTCCCCAACACATTTTTAGGCTGCTTCTGAACATTGACCTTTATTTTAAATATTGGCTTGGTCAAGAAGTCCGTTATATTTTTTCCATAAAATAAGACTCATTTTTCATTTTCACTGATAACTTTATTAATTTGGGTATTTTGAGTTTGTCACCTATCTCCTGCTATTGGCTTCTAGTGGGCAGGGGTGCTGCAAAACATCTTCCAATGCGTAAGACAGTCCCCACAGCAAAGAATTATTTGGCCAAAATGTAAATAGTACCTAGATACTTTGCAAACCAATTTTGACACATTTAATCAATCATAACACTTTCTCCATATATTGTATGAATCTTTTTTGTATGTTTGTTGCATTTTTACCTTTCTTGAAATAATAAAGCATAATATGCTGAAAATGTTGTATATATTCTTCCATCTTCAATATTAAAATGCCTACACAAAAATTCACCAATTTGATGGCTTTGTTTTTTAATGCACGCTGATATGACAGCTGTCACAAAGCAGTCTAACAAAATTGCTTCCAATGGAGTTAAAGACAACTAAGCACTACTAGAGCCATTGTACGGAGAAAAACAAATGAACTTTTTGGCCAACCCAATATTTTAATGGTTTCCTTACAGTATCTTTTTCATCTCCTCGAAACTAGTAAATCTTGAAAATAGTTAACACTTTATTTGTAAAGTGGATGGATACGTGGTTGGAAAGCCCTAGAATTTGCTTGATTGAGAGGCTCTAATGGGCCTAAACAAAGCTACTTTCTGTCTCCACAGACTACTGCCTGTGGTCATTTGCATTTGAATACCCAGAATTAGTGAAAAGATTTGCTTAAGACTGATTCAAGATCCAGGTTCCTATGGAGAAGCTAAGTAATTTGAAGGGCTTTTAACACCTTATTAAGGGAAGTGTCAGGGAGCCTTGTTGGGATTATCAGTGGGTGCTTCAGAGGCCTCCACCCAGACAAAGGAGAGCACAGATACAAGCGAGGCTAAGCCCGCATTCCATGCAATGCCTGTGGGTGAGACTAGGACTGTGGAGAAGTCCACAATGATGAAGTACTCTGTGAGAAACCAGGGGAAAGAGAAAATAGTGAGCCATCCCAAGAACGCATAACATGAAGCCCTCATGGGTATCAGTTCTGCAGAAACAGAAAATGAGTCTAGCGGGAGCCCTAGAAGGGTCCCATGGAGCTCCAAGGCACAATAATGACAAAGAGCCCACCTATCAGTGGTAGAGAATCAGATTTCAGAGACAGAATCCCAGTGGCTTTGGTATTTAAATAGTGGTCTTCAGTGGGATGATGTTGTAGCTGTCAATCAAAAGAGGAATTACAGGCCTTTGGGTTTGGAGATGAGGGGGCACAGAGCTGCCCCCCCCCCACCACCACCACCCTCACTTCTACCTGCAGCCTGTCTTATCCTGAAACCATGAAGGCACTTGGTGAGGAAAAAAGAAAAAGACACTCAAGGAGCATGATTCTTATTCCTGAAACAACAGGGGTATATTAATCACCCCAGTTCTGGATTCAGTCCAACTGAGTGACTGCGAAGAGGGAATCTTTAGCTTTGCTGAGTGTGCAGTGGGTGGTTGCAGATGTCACATCCAGGAGTGGTCTCACTAAAGACCCCACCGCAGACAGCAACAGGGTGGTCCTCCTCAGCACAGAAAAGCCCTCTGGAGGCCCAGTGGGCGTCCTGGCAGCAGTCACTGAGAAGGGATGGGGCTTTACCAGGACTGTACTGAAGGCCAGGCCTGCGAGAATGACTGGCCTCTCCACCTCAAGTCACTAAGACACATTTGCACGAGGGCAGTGAAGTGTGTATAGGGGGGAAAGAGGTTTGTATGAAGCAACAGGCAGTGCACAAGATACAGCTGGCAAAACCTGGCCTTGAGCATCTGCTTTTCCTGTCCCTTATCCGGAGTGTTGAGGTCATAAATTATCTACACTTCAGTAACATGGCTGCTAAGAAAGGCCTGGTGGTGCAGCAGGAATGCAGAGCTTTGCTTGAGGTGGCCTGGCTGCAAGGGAAAGGCAGCAGTGTGTCACCCACGGTCCTGTGGGCTGTGGCACGTTGCAGTGCTTTGATTCCGCTGAAAGGTGCAGTGGGAGGTGGATGATTTGGTGTGAGCATGTTTTCTCCCTTGTGCCACTAGAATGGTTAAAAACCCTGACTTCTCTTCACAGGCCCCTTGGCTGTCAGGTGGAAGAGTTTTCTCTCTTGGAGTACTTCCTGGGGTATATCAGAAAGTAAGATTTGAATCTGGCAGAATTAAGAATAATGTGGCTGTAGCCCTTACCCACCCTTATTCCATTGATGCTAGATGGGTAGTTTTTCCAAAAAATGAAAAACAGTTTATTCTATACAGGTGATGGGGAATTTGGCTCCAAGTATCTGACTCACATAGGGATGCAAGGCCCTCTGATATCCAGGAGTTGGTCTTGACATACTTCTTTCTTTCACTTAACATAAATATATTTGGGTGGACACATGAAAACCTTATCTGCATCTAAAAAAAAACGTCAAGGTCATTTAAGAAATACATTGAAAAATAAAGCAGTTGTTGCTATATTAAAATGAAAACTTTTGTCCAAAGTGGTCCAAAAGTACTTATAATAGGATCTTTGAACCCATTAATTTCAGGACTGAGTCTGCTAAAAGGAGCTACTCTTATTTTAAGTAACAGTCCAATATTAAAATCCATTAGTATTTTTCCATCTTTAAAGCCCCATTCATGTCTGGATTCTCTATGAACTGCAGCCCTGGGCAGCTGATGTCCTGATGTGGATATATAAACTGGATCGCTTCAGTCTGTGCTTTGGCAGTATGGGAAGGAGGACAGGCGAAGCTGAATAACAGTGAGCAGGTCTGTTTTCTGTCTCATTATATTGTTACAGAACAGGGCCAAGGCGGGTACGATATACTATCACCGAAAGGACCCCCCACTAGGTTCGTTTGTCTGCCGCCAGAGGAAAGACGTCTCTTAATGCCAGAGATTTGTGGAAAGGAAAGGAAATATTTATTTAAAGCTATACAGACTTTACTGACCTAATGTCTTCATTAAAATACCAAAGTCCTTTAGGATACCCACAGACGCACACAATCCTTCCTTCTCCCTCTGCCCTAATCGGGGGTACCGTATCTCAGGAAAAATAGAGGTCTGTGATCCAGGCTCCTGGCACCATCATCTGTGTCTCAGCCAGGATCTTCAGTTAATCCAAAGCCATGTGGCACCTTCTCATGGCCCACCAACAAAAGTCCTTGCACCCTTCTTCCAGGCAAAGTCTCTCCTGCTTCCTAGGCCATGTGACCAAAGGGAGCACCCCAAAGCTGCGTGGTCCTCTTCTACCAAAGCTGCAGGGGTCCCCACTCTGGCCAAAACCATGTGGTTCTCCCCTCAATGGCTGTCATGTCTGGGTTTAAATCCCCATGCTAATCTTCCTCTGTACCCCATTTCCGACTTTTCCTACAATCAGTTACACCTGTCAGCACTCCTGTATTATTCCAAGTTTACGGGGCTGCCATCGTGAGTCTGGGCAGGTGTGGCCCCATGTCATGGAGCCAATCATCTCCAAGCTCTCACATAGGCGCTGTAACCAGGGGGACCTGCCCCCCAGTTACATCTTGGGTGGAAGTCACTTCCATCCCCCTGGCTCAAAGCATGGCCACAGCTATTTAACACATCTGCGCAATCAGTTAAAGGCTATAGACATGTTAAATGACCATGCCATGGATCCGCTGCAAAGCTGTGGCTGTACAAAACAGCTCTGCGTGTTCCTGCTCCATCTCGCTTCCCCCAACTCACACCTGTGGGGGGGAGGACATCCTAATACTTCCTGGACATCTTGAGTTCTGGACCCCATTCCAAATCCCTATTTGGGGGACCCCTTGGCTGCACCCTATATCAATATGAGATTTAAAAGAAAACCTAATTCAAAGGGATATGAATAAATAAATTGCCATAAGGACATCTATACTCAGAACCTAAAAGAAATTACATGGAACTATTGAAATCTAGACAGGGGACCCCAAAAGTAATCTCTTGCCCTTTTTCCTATTCTTTTGCACTTGACTTTCTATGGAAAATCTGTTGCCTCTATGGGAGGCTTTGTAAGGCAGGCCAGGTAGCAAAAGGAGCCTAATTAGATGAAGATAGCTCAAAAGGGGGAGGAAAGTGGGGCTCAGTAGACAAAGCTGCAGACATTGCAAATTTGTGGGGTAATACACAATGCATTTTCTGTACATCTGTCACAGGTGGACACAGGTAACAAGGTTCTTGGTGATCGTGGACAAAGAATTAAACTGAACACACAAAGTTTATAGCAGAAAGAAAGAGCACAGGTTTATTAAGCGATAGTACACTCCACAAAACATGGGAGCAGGCCAACTCCAAGCAGAGATTGACCTCAGGCACTGGAGGGATTGGATTCTTGTAGGGTGGCTATTTCCTGGCTAGTGTTGGTGGGCTTTTATTGAGCATCTATAAGTAGTTGTACTACTTTAAAGCTACTGTATGTGGTCTCCCATGATTTTCCTTGATTGGCCACTGGAGAAGGGGTCGCACAATCTTAATTTATTACCATGCTATTATAACGAAGCAGGGGTCATGTAGCATCTTCTGCACAGGTACATTCATGATTCACCATGATTCAGTGCCTTTCCAGAAAGGGAACAACTGCTCTTACAACAGGGTCACTGTACTATATCGATGTCCTTTATCTTAGTCCTGGGGCTCCTCCAGAGTTTCCTCCTTCCTGACTCTCTCTGACTCACATCTACTTATTTCTTGAATGCTTTTCCGAAGCAGCACTCGGTTTATGGAATACCATCACTGTCTTGGAGGGCAGGGGGTATGGCTTTCTGTCGGGATTAGTGATAAAGGTCCAGAAGCCACCTTAATAATATGAAACTACTTCTCCAGAATGTGGTTGTTATACTTCCCACTGCTGAACTTGAACCCATGTCTGTACCTCAGAATGGACCACAGTTAAATTCTAGGACATGGAAGATACATTTAACAGCCTGAATTAGAGAAGTCTGAACATAAAACTGCAAAGATGGAAATTGTGCAAAGTAAATTTTATGTGGCATTCCGAGAATAAACAGTTGTCATACCAGTCTTCCTAACTGTATTCTCCATGGGAAAATTTCTGATTTCCTGGGGTTTTCTATGGATCCTTGATAGCTGGCTCCAAAGAGAGGCTGTTTATATTGTGGAACGTTATGTCGATGCCTGATTCTCTTTGGAGAACTTGGAGCTCTCTTCTCCAGATGAAATTTACCTCAGTGGCAGACACCATGTGACAACTATTCTTCATAAAATTATTCAACTAAGTATGGCAGACATTTTCATACTTTAACTTTTTAAAATATCTTTGACTATGCTTAAAAAGAAAACTGAAGGACAATGAACACAACTGGGGCCTGCAACCTGGCGAAGAGATTGTGTTAACGCATAGGTAAATGTGCACGGTGTCCTTGGTTTTATGACTGACTCAGTAAGCAAAATTTAATGTGGTGGTTGAACTACTTCAATATCTATGTGGATTATTAATCTTCACATCTTTAGAGATAACTTGAGCTATGCTTTCTTATCACCAAGAAATAAATGTCGAAATTCCCTGAGATTCTATAGCCTTTGCCTAATAAGAAAAATAGTATAGCAAATATCGTGCTCTACGTGTAATGTATATTATAGTAATGGGTCTGCGGCAGTCAGAAATGAGATGTGAAGACAGGAGAAGCAGCCCAGGTTTTGTATTAGTGGTGCTATATTGATTATGGCAGAGGAAGTTTTTGTATCAAAAGCCTTGTTTTTTGAGATGCTGAAAATTTTCCCACAGGAATTTTTCTCACGACAGTTTTGTGGGATTTTGGGTTTTTTTTTTTTTTTTTTGCCTTTTAATGAAAATAAAGAGGTGTTTAATGTATTTGAAAGATTTTATCTGGGAATAAAAGTATTTTTCTGTCTATTAGAACACTTTTTATATACTTTCTGAAACCTCAGAACAACTAGCTTTTTAATGATCTTCAAACTTGTCTTCAATGAAGTTTAGTGCCTTTGGTATATCAGGGAAAGTTGATTTGCAAATAATGAAATTATGAGCATTCATTGCTTCCTCTGCCCACTGTCCTGTCCCCAAATAGCAGTTTTCCCACTGCACCTTACAAATGAGGGGACTTGGCAATTAGTGGGTCAGTTACTGAAAATTAGCCACTGTTGGAATGTGAATGCTGTGGATAGTTTTTGTATATGCTAAGAAAGGAAACCAGGGCGGAAAGCTATCTTTTGGACTCTGACGTGGCACATTGAAACACAAGTGAGCCCTGCTAACAAAGCAGAGAGCAGTATCAAGCTGAAACAGTTGCCTATATGATCTGCTTTTGTTTAAAGTCTCACTAATACAGAATCATCTCACTAATACAGAATCACCTCATTCTCTGAACGCGACAGATTGAGATCCACTGGGGAGACTCAGGGTTGAGATCTAAAACACAAAAGGCCTTGACTGCTCATTAACATGTTAATTATGCCATTGAGGGGTCAGTGCTGTCCTTCAACCATGAATTTTCACCACTTGCCTTATTAATGTGTTAAGAAGCCACGGGTGCCAGAGGAGCAGCAGCATAAGGAGAAAGAATGCACGTTTATTGAAATACCAGGCAACGTGGATTTCTTCCAATGCAAAGCTTTTGAAAAGTGGACTCGTGCAACATCCCCTTTGTCCTCAGCACTAGACACACCCCCGACACATTCTAATGGTATGACGTAGGTTTGGGCATTTTCTTTGGGGATGAGCATAAACAAGCTGTATATTTTTCTCCACACTATGCTTGAGGAAAGGAGCTATATTTATCTTTTAATCTTTGAGGCCACTATGCTTAGTACTCCACCAAGCACTCACGCACCCGACAAAGGCACTAAAACATTTTACTTAAGTGTACAATGTATGAGGTTAAAGCAAAATTTTATATTCTCCAAATTATGAAAGTCAGTATTTTAGGGTCTCTAAATCAAAATCAAACCTGAAAGGCTTTAATTTTACCGACCCATAAATTCATAGAAGAATACTATCTTTTCCATCTTGAATCAGAATTTAAAAATCAGCTTAAGCATTAAGCATCATTAAGCGCTGAACTTTAAAAAAAGCCGTGTTGCGTAATTCATTCAAAGGTACCCCTGCCTCTTCATTATCCCTTCCGCATGTGCTTTGCTCGAGGAATGGAGCGCAGACTTCCCATGCTACTTCTGGTCAGGTTGCCACATGGTCAAGAGCGTACAGTTTGGCAAACGCGTCTTAGAACAGTGCTTTGTCTGTGAACACTGGTCGGAAGTAGCAGCTGCTTTTCCCTCGCTTACCTAATCTCTTCTGTTTTTGTGGGCTGTAGATAACTTATGGTTTCTCACAAAAGAGCTCTGTCTCCAGTTCCTTCAAAGCTAAAAGTTTGTAGAAATCACAACATGTTTGTAATTTTCCATGATGTTACTGTTGGCCGTACCTCTCAGGGCATTTATTTTAAATACTTAAAATTTTCAAAGAATTTACTTTGGGAGGTTTTCGTTGATAATTTCTTGGTGCAGACAGTGTTTAGGAGATAGAAAAGATTACAGCCTTCGCTTATCATCTCAGGAGATGACATAGATTCCTTCCCTGGTGGTACATACTTTTGCTATTTCACTAACCACCCACAACTTAAAAACAGTATGTGGTTTAGCTGTGGGCTGCGTGTCTGTGTAATCCCAAAGTTTTGCTAAGCCAGGACTTTGTTTCTGCTTCTTAAAATCTTTACAGTAACAACAACAATTAATTAAAGTCAACTTATATCATATTTTTCTGCTTCATGTAGGATAAGAATTACTTTCTTTCTTTGAACCTCTGGTCTCCCGAACTAGTATTTCCTGCAGATGTCCTGGTGCCGCCATGATAGAGATCATCTTTAATGGGTGATGTTGTTCATGTCACTTAACTCCTCTGACGTGGTTTTCTTGCCAGTAAAATGGTATATCTGATTACCATGGCACATTGCACTTATATAGAACTTTTAACTTCTATTATTTTTTTATTTTTAATATATTTTATTGATTATGCTATTACAGTTGTCCCATTTCTCCCCCATCATTCCCCTCCACCCTGCACACCCCCTCCCACCCACATTCCACCCCTCTAGTTCATGTCCATGTGTCATAAGTTCTTTGGCTTCTACATTTCCCACACTATTCTTGCCCTCCCCCTGTCTATTTTCTACCCACTGTCTATGCTACTTGTTCTCTGTACCTTTCCCCCTCTCTCCTCCTCCCACTCCCCTGTTGCTAACCCTCCATGCGATCTCCATTTCTGTGTTTCTGCTCCTGTTCTAGCTGTTTGCTTAGTTTGCTTTTGTTTTAGGTGTGGTTGTTAATACCTGTGGGTTTGCTGTCTTTTTACTGTTCATAATTTTTATCTTCTTTTTCTTAGATAAGTCCCTTTAACATTTCATATAATAAGGGCTTAGTGATGATGAACTCCTAGAACTTGACCTTATCTGAGAAGCACTTTTTCTGCCCTTCCATTCTAAATGAAAGCTTTGCTGGATAGAGCAATCTCAGATATAGGTCCTTGCCTTTCATGACTTGGAATACTTCTTTCCAGCCCCTTCTTGCCTTTAAGGTCTCTTTTTAACTTTTAGAAAAATATTTTCATTCCCATAAATAATGCCTGGCCCATATAACTAAATAAATAAATAAATAGTGAGGATATCTGTTTTCTTGGATTTTATCAATGCTATATCCCTATAAGACAGAAAGAACTGACAATTGTCTAAGTTTATCAATGAGCAGATTGAGTCACAAGGTAGGCTAGGGATTTCCTGCAGATAACAGCACTCTGCTGATGATGCAGCTGAAACCAGAAGCCAAGTTTCCCGGCTCCATAACTGTGACTTTAAAAAAAATATTATAGGCAGGATAATGATATTTGTTTTCTCATAGATTCTATAGCTGATGTAATGGGAGGAAAATTGGCAAGCTCTTTTGACACCAGTCACAAGCAAATTCAAAGTGTCCTTTTAATCAGAAGAAAAAAAGGTGAAAACAATTTTTTTAGTATTCCCTGAAGCCATTATAAAGTTTGATTTGGTGAATGTACTTATCTCTTTCATCACATAGGCACAAAACATTTGCAGCATGGCTGTTATTGAGTGAGCCTGTTCACTTTAAACACTGCAATGTTGGCACATTGATTAGTTTTTAAAGAATCCAATAGTTGCTAATGAGTGGTATTGGGCTGGTGCAAAATACGTGTTAGTTGAATAAATATGGTTATGAACCACTTGATTGATGTGAACAGATTTTCTTTGTATCTTAATTGAATCCAGTGTTTTATGTATAGACCATTTTATCTCATTTTTGTACATTTGTGGATAGGAATACTTTGTTCTACCACTCCAGTCATGTTTGTTTTCTTTCTTCTAATGTCCAATTTTCCAAATTACATACAGTACCCTGAGGAAGTGAGCGGAGATGTATCCCCAATACTCAGGGCTCTCGTTTACAGAGTTCTAACCATATCATATCATTCAAATAGTCACTTAAGCTATATAAATGTGCAATGATCTCTCCTTTTTTAAATTTTCTATGTAAGCGAAGATGAATCATATTTTTAAAGTATGATTCACTCAAGATTTAAAATTTCTGTTTCTCAAAGCTCACTCAGATATCACATATTCCTACCTTTATCCTGGAAATAAAGTTATCAGAATTTTGAGTAAATTAAATCAACATCTTATTGTCTGCTTCACATCTGAATGGTAAATTGTGAACTATTCTCCAATTTAGGTTAAGACTGCAGTTATATACTTAAATTTTTAACTTAGAAAACAACTACCTGCAAACCAGTGCCAAAAGCTTGACTGGATCAGTTTACAGCCAAGCCACATCATTATGATAATTTCAAATGGAATGGGAAAAAATAAAGTTGAATAATACAAATAGCTCTCTAAGATGCTTATTCAGTGATTCTGCTGTTGAAAGTTTTTGTGCCAGGGTTTTATCCTATAGAAAACTGTTGCAAATCATACATGTACAATATCTTTTCATAACATTTTTACAAAATATTTTTGGTAGATAATATTTAACACAACAATGATCTGACTTACAGTTGTTGGGAACAATGGAAGAAATCACAATAGTCATAATCTCTTTCCCGAGATAGGAAGTTTAAATTTTTAGGGGAAACAGTAGACCTTCAACTTGCAGGCCTATGACTACATGCTTTCTTATAACTTGTCTTTTTACTGGGTCTTCTGCAAAACAGTGGTTAAAGCTTAAAGATGAACATTATAAGTCAGTGGTTACATATCAATTTGCAAAGTCTGTCTTATCACTACAAATCTGAGTTGATTATTTGACTCGACTCCTGGATCCCGGCTCCTGGGGTCCCAGGCATTATGGATGAGATGAGACAAATTCACACAGACTACTGAGTCCTCTGGAGAAAAAGGGACGGCCCGGCTTCTCTCTCAAGAGGAGAGCAAACCTTGGAGCGCCTCGGCCACCCTCTCAAGAGAAGAGCGCCTTGACCTTTACCTTGACAGGCTTTTATTGGGTTCAATTTGTACAGGAGTACAGGGTGTGTAGTAAAGCTCATCAATCATTGTCAGGCAGAAATGATTAAACAATAGATAACATTCAAAGTACTCTGAGGGCTTATTCTGAGTCAGGGTCAGATAGTTAAAGGGCCATAAAACTTTGGGGAATAAACTCATTTCCTACTTGGACCCTTATCATTTAAATTGAGGGTATTAGCAAAATAGGTTTCATAGGATTTTATGCATTCTTTTTTAGGTCTGATATGCCCTAGGGAACCCACCCTTTCCAGCACAGGGCCACATCCATCTCTAGCATTGTTTCAAGCTTAAGGCATTGTTTAAGGCTTAAGTCAGGCAGGGAAAGTAAGGCAGCTAAGAGATTAGGAGACTTCTTGCAGACAGAATGAGGACTCAGGCTATGTCAAAGCTTAGGGGCAAGGGTCCATCACCCCCTTTTTCTATAGACCCTCAAATCCTTCCCTGAGGGCCTCTTCGTGACCATGCCTGTCTTAGGTCTTCCCTCTTTTGAGGAATCTTACCTGTCATTAGCTAACTAGTCATCCACCCGAGGCCAAGTAGGATGAAGAGAGAGGGGGCAGAGGTGGTACCCCCTACAAGGAAGATAAGCTTTGATTCCTAAGTGGCTATGGTCCCAAGGTCCTTTACTCAGCCTCAGCCACAGGGCAGTTCCCAACAATTATTTGTGTGAACTTTTGCAAAAGATTGCATAAGATTGCTTCCTTGCTAAATAATGCAAAGTAATGAAAATGAATGTCAGTCTATGAATCCAGTGATTATTAATTCAATTCCTGCACCATAATGCTACTATAGCGTAAAAGAAAATATTAATATGCCACAAAGCGACTTTTGATGGCCAAGAATAAAATACTTGGAGACTCCATTTGAAATAAGAACTCCTATATTCCTAAATCACATATAAATACGTATATATTTTGAAAGCTACACATAAATTTACCTGGACATTATCTTCTTTAGTTTTCTGGTAAGGGAGATATTTTGGTTTAAGTATAAAAGCACTTAATGAAGAAATTTCCATTTCCAACAAATAAAGACTATAAAAGAATTAATCTTCTGATAATCATGACAGCTTGATATTATTTCATATCATTTTCTTTCTGAATCTCAAAATATTTCTGATTATAGAGGTAATGTAGTAACATGAGAAAAAGCACAGAAGTACAAAAAATATAAAGCTGAGAAAAACCCACCCATCATTCAATACCCTAAAACAAGTACTGTTAATTACTTTGTCACCTATGTCCAATCTTTTTTCTATTTGTATTTTACACATTTTGGAGTAATCCTCTACAAAAAGAATATGAAACAAAGCATTAGAATCATGAAATGAGCAAGGTAACTTTAAATTGGTAAACTATTGAAAGCATGTGGTTTTTATATAAATTTTATAGTGGTCTAGCCATATCCCAGGACAGGCTTTAAGCTCATATTATCTGAGAATTAATGTGGAAGGTAACATACAAAAGTAGGTTTACAGTTGTGAGTATGCAAAACACAGTCTATTTTGGTATTATTATTAAGTATTATTTTTCCATACAAGCTGTGAACCTACTTTTGCCCACCCTGTAGGTCCAGATTTGCTCCATTTTATTTTGGTAATCCCTTTTTTCAGATTGTGCTTCTCAGCTGTTGCATGTTATGTCAAACTGAAGGTTGGTTACAAGCCCAGATAAACAGCTTTTTTAAGAGAAAAATTATCCAAATAGAATGAATTACTTTGTGCTTTTGAGATTAACACTCAGTTTTCACAGCATTTAAAAGCCTTTTAAAAAGAACGAGAAAAAAAAAATCAAGATTGCCTTTACCTACACTCAAAACTGACTTTGAAAATCTTTCTTAATCTGGTTATATACAGAACTAAGATGTATTTTTTATTTTTTAGACATACCATAAAATTTTTGGAAAATTTCTGAGGAAGAAAGGCCTAACATAATATAAATGAAACTTTATTCTAGGATTTTCTTCTATTATTGGAAGAAACAATGCTTTTCCCCTTGGAGTTTCAGTACAGGATTTTTTTCGTATCTTCATTTTCTGAGATCCATGCCCTCATGAACACCCTGAATCAAATTGTGGAACTTTGGTGTCACATCCTGTATAATCTCTCTCCTTGTGGACCTTTTAGGTCTACATTGGAGGGTATTAGGAGATTCATTCCCATTTCAAAGCAGTAGCGTAACTGACAAAATTTTATTTTTTCTGTGCTACCTGACTTGCATGCAGTATTTTTTCTTTCATTGCCAAACTCTTCAATATTACATGGGTCCTTTTTTTAACTTCTAGATTCCATCTGACCCTTTTTCTATAACTGTTCTCTCAAGGGTTCTCAGTGTCCTCCCCCCTACCCACAGTGATTATTCTCAAGCTACAACTTTTCCTTCTTATTTTTCTTACTTTCGACTAATCGCTATTTCAGGAGATCCATCCCACTTATTTTCTGTGAGATTTTAATTCCCCAAATACCATCATTCCCTCTGAGCACTCTCCCTGCATGTTCTCCATTCTGGCTGTGCTCGCTCATTGTATCTACCCCTCACTGAGAAAACAGAGGAAGGGGAATCTGCTTTGAAGTCATGCAGACCTGGGCTCAATTCCTGGTACAGCCCTCTATCAGTTAAATGGCCTTAGGAAAATCATAGTCTCTCAGTTGCATTTGTTTCTTTTAAGTATATAATAATAAAGCCAAATGTAGGAAGCCCAGGGCTTGCATGGATGTTACACAGATTGAAATATCCAGGCAACTTTCAACCCCATCTCTCGGCTCTTTTATCTCTAGGCTTCTCATAATTCTGCATGGAAGCAGGCATTACCTTTATTTATCTCAATTTTTCTATCTGGGAAAATGACAATAATATCTACCTTGATATTTGTTTTAAATTTTTAAAAAATTGTGTATAAAGTATCTACCACAGCATCTAACATTGAGTAGATACTCAATAAACATTAGCTGTTATTTTCATTAGTGTAATTATTATTATTTGCCTTTTGACTAATTAATGATGGCAGCTAGCATATTTTAACCTTTAATTATTAATAAAGCATGGTGAAGATATTTATACATATTTATAATGCAGTAAATTGGCTTCCTTAATGTTATTCCTTCCCATACTTCTTTCTACTCTACTTCCAATTTAAAAACAACAACAAAAAAAAAATACTTTGCTCACTTTTTAATCCATTTTTAAATATTTTGTTTTGGTTTGGTTTTTGCTATTGAATTGTAGCAGTTTCCTATATATTTACATTAACCCTTTATCAGATAGATGGTTTGCAAGTATTGTGTCCCTTTTTATAGGTTGCCTCTTCACTCTGGTAATTCTTTGCTGTACAGAAGCTATCCATCTTGATACAATCCACTTATCTTTTCTTTGCTCTTGTTTCTTGTACTTTTGGAATGTTGTTGTCAGGAGCTCAGAGGAGGGGAAAATGGGGAGTTTCTGTTCAACAGGCATTAAATTTCAGTTGTGCAAGATGAATGAAGTTCTAGGGATCTACTGTACAACATTGTGGTTATAGTCTATACACTGCACCTAAAAAAAATGGTTAAGAGGGACCCTAATTGGTGTAGCTCAGTGGGTTGGACATTGTCCCACAAACCAAAATGTCACCAGCTCTATTCCCTGTCAGTGCACATGCCTGGGTTGCTGGCCAGGTCCTTGGTTGCTGATCGATGTCTCTCTCTCATCAGTGTTTCTCTCCCTCTCTTTCTACCTCCCTTCCCCTCTCTCTAAAATAAATAGACTTTAAGAAGTGGTTAAGGGAATAGATTTTAAGTGTTCTTACCACAATTTAAAAAGTAAATAAATGCAAAAATATCATTGGCAATAAAACAGGTGCTACCTTTCTTGCAAATGATGTTTAATGACCCTCAAGAGTGATATGTTCTTGGTTTTATCATGTCTTTTATAACAAAGAGGCAGTGACACCGCACCTGCAAGATAATTTCCATCCAGACTCTAAAGCTCCAAAAGGCAAAGTGCTAACTTAATGTGTCCACAAAATAACCTAGCACAGCACCTGTGTCATGTTGGATGCCAAATATTTGTTAAATAAATAAATGAACGACGTGGGGAATAAATTAACGACGTGGGGAAGTCTAACTGTAAAAGGCCAAAATCTGTACCAGGCACTCATTCAAGAAATATTTATTAAGCACTTACTATGTGTCAGGCACTGCCTTAGGATCTGGGAATCCTGAAGTGAACATAAAGAACATCTCTGTCCTCATGAAGCTTGCATTGTAGTAGTCAAAAATAAGCAAAAAAAATGCATTTAAAAATACATATATATCAGGTGTAGTAAGTGTTATGGACCACAACAAATCAGGGTTAAAGGCAAAGGGCATGTAGGAAATTCTTGGAAAATGTTTCATTTATTATTTAACAAATGATCTCAAAGTGTAGTGGCTTAAAACAATAACCATTTTATTTGCTCGCAATTCCACGGTCAGCTATTTGGTTGAGTTCCACTCGTTGGTTCTTCTGTTGGTCTCACCTGGTGGAATTTATGAGGCTGTAGTCATCTGACAGTTCACCCTGAGACTGGGTGATCTAACATGGCCTCACTCACCTGGCTGGTAGTTAGTGCCAGTTTCTCATCCTCAGTGAGGCTAGTCTAGGCTACCTCTCAAGAGAGCAGAATTTCAAGATGATGAGAGTGGGAACTGTAACCCTTGAGGCCTAGTCTCGGAAGTCATACATAACTTTTCACTGCACTCTGATGACCAAATCAAATCACAAGTCTTGCCAAAATTCAGAAGGAGATGAAATAAACTCCACCTCTTGATGAAAGGAGTTACAGGGGGTTTATGCCCTTCTGTAACCTACTACAGATGGGGAGTTACTGTAGTATATCAGATAGTCAGTGACATCTCTGGTAGGATGACATAAAGGCAGAGACTGAACGTGATGTGAGGGTGTACTCCATGTGAATAGCTTGGAGCAGGGCATTCTGGGCCAAGGGAATTTCCAGTACAAAATGCCAAGATGAGAAAACAAGCTCAGTGTGGTTGAAAAAGGTGGACAAAGTGTATTAAGAGAGAAAGGTAGAGAGGCAATGAAAGGCCAGGTTACAAGAGTCCTCCTTCGCTGTTACAAGGACTTTTACTCTAAGGTTGGAAGAACCATTGGCAGAGTTTCGATCAGAGTGGCATGGTTTGACATGTATCACAGGATCTCTCTCACTGCTGTGTTAAAACTTAACTGTAGGGTAAGGTGACAAGGAGCCTAGGGATGAGATTTAGCCAAATGAGAGATGATGGTGGCTTGGAATGTAAAGATAGAACAGCCCTGGCTGGTATGGCTCAATGGATTGAGTGCTGGCCTGTGAACCAAAGGGTCACTGGTTCAATTCCCAGTCAGGGCACATGCCTGGGTTGTGAGCCAGGTCCTCAGTAAGGGGTGTGCAAGAGGCAACCACACATTGATATTTCTATCCCTCTCTCCCTCCTTTCCCCTCTCTCTAACAATAAATAAATAAAGTATTTTTTTAAAAAAGGGTAGAACTAACAGCATTTTTTAAGAATAATTTTTAGAGCTAATAAGGCAGAAAATATTTTTGGATCATGCAGTTTTCTCAACCAGAAGCTTCTTTAAGAAAGAAACTGTTAACTTTATTTTCATGTATGTCTTCTACATTCGCATTCAAAAAGCAGTCACTAAATCATGATTGGCTGGTTAGTGAAAACTCAGGCCTAGCTTCTGGATGCTGAGTCTTTAATGAGTTCATTATCTAATGATTTTTGAAGACCAAAACAAGTAGATGAGCCTATTAAGATCTACGGGTATTCTTCTGATAGCATTTCTGTTAAATGCTTAAGAATAGAAAATGAAATAGGGCTGAGACAATCCGGATCCAGTAGTATTAAAAGTATCCATTGAAATCTAAATAATTATTAAATTAATGGAACAAGCATTTATTATTAAATTCCTACTTAGTGAAAAGCAGTATGTCAGAGATTCAAAGTCAAACATGATACAATTCTCAAAAGCACTAACATTCTAGTGTGGCCTGGAGAGTGTGAACTTTATAAAAATGAAGAAAATGAGGTGAATTTATCAACTAATATTGGAGTGTTGGATGAGTTTCAGGCACATAGAAGTTTGGGGAAGATCTAGGAGTAGAGTATTCCTGAATCTAGTTCATTTCTAAGTCAACAAATTAGCAATCTGGTGTTATAGTATGGAGGGGCCATGATTAATTCCAGGCCCAGTGTAGTGAGCAATCAGAGTTCTTCCTGATGGTGGCAAAGTACCTGCTTCTAAATTTCCTCCCAGTGAATGAAGTTTATATGCTTTATGTTGGTGTTACTCTTTTATAGTTATACACAGGAGTTGGCAAAAGCAGCTTTACAGTTGTGAGTACGTAAAACAGTTTATTCTTATATTATTATTTATGTATTAATTTGTATTTTTCCATACAAACAACTGTAAAACTACTTTTTACCACCCCTGTATATATAACTGTATATATACATGCTAAAACTAGTATATAATACTAGACATTATGATAATTGGTATAAAAATAACTGAATCACAATCATCCATTGAATCAAAATATAGAGGGTATGATTTTTAGAAGAAAAGAAGAACTTTAACTTCTACCTATTCTCTTGTTTTCATAATTTGAAATTTAAGCCTTTGTATCAACTCCAGCAGTAAATGATCTCACTGAGAGGTGGAAGATACTTTACGTCATGAAAAGTTGGTATAAAATCAATGCTTTTTTTTAAATATCACAGGGTTTATCACTTTAAAGAAATAGAATGTAAACCTGGAGTCTGGGTATCTCTTTAGCTCATTTTGTCTATAGTTGTCATACTTTGTTAAAACTATGACTCTAGTGTCACAACTTTTTTAGTGTAAATAGGCATAACATTCAGATCAGATCTTCTTATAAATTCATAGGACATATTCATTGCATTCTGTTTTAAAACAGGTAACAGTTAAAATTTAGCATTAAAAAAAATCTCCAATTTGGAAACGAGAAGCCCAGCTTTGCTTCTCACTCTGTGAGTTAAATCAAGTTTTCTAAATTTGTGGCGTTTCACTTTCCTCATCTATAAAACTAAGCGGTTGGGATAGATCAGTGGTTCTCACCCCTGGCTGCACACTGGAATCATCTGGGGAGCATTAGAAAAGTAATGCTGCCCAGCCCCCACCCAGAGTTTAATTTTTAAAGGTCTCCAGGTAACTTGAATGTACAGCAAGTGTTGAAAACCAATGGGCTAGATGATCATTAAGGTCAATTCCAGCAAAACTTTGTGATTTTATAATTCACTCTGCTCTCGCATAGTAATAGTTCCTAGAGAGAAGTGTTTGCAGTATTTGCAGCGTCCTTTTAGTATTTGAAATTACCCTCAAAGACTGTTTCTACTCAAAACTGGTAATATCTAAACTCCAAAGGGTTCTGTATTTTGAGAATAATTTGAAGCAAGAGCCATATATGTGCATTAGAAATAGCATTGGTTTACCTAACTAACACTGCTATTGTTGGGAAATAACTACTTTCAGTGTGCACACACTGTAAGGATTGTATGCTAAGAAGCTGTGTGTAAAATTTCTTAAATTGCTATTGTAGCTATTTTGATTTTGAATGAATGGACCATTAATATCCTAAGAGATAATAAACCTCCTAAAGTGTATAACTTATTCATAATAAATACTTTACACATTGATTTATTATGAAGCAGAATAGACAGTTTTGTAAAAGACTGATTTGAATGGAATACCTAGTACTGGTATTTCAAAAGATAAGTTTGATTTTTTTAAAACACTTTTGAAATGTGTCAGAATAAGTTTTTGCTCTGCTATTTACTAAACAACTTTTTTTTAAGATTTTATTTATTTATTTTTAGAGAGAGGGGAAGAAGGGAGAGAGAGGAAAGAAACATCAATGTGTGGTTGCCTCTTATGCTCCACCCCCACCAGGGACCTGGCCCACAACCTAGGCACATGCCCTGACCAGGAATCAAATCAGTGACCCCTTGGTTCATAGACTGACAGCCCACTGAGCTACACCAGCTAGGGCACTAAACAACTTCTCATTGGGGTTAATGGATAATTATTTCTTTAAGCTTAAATACTGGAGAATGTAGCAACATGCTATATTATTTAAAGTTCTCATAAAATCAAGAACAAGACAATGTACTCAGGTCCATAAAGAAACTGTGTAGATTCTTAGGAAATTGGGGAATGGACTCAAATATTAAGCTGAGAAATAATAGATTTTTGTTTTACATTTTTATACAGTTCTGTGCTTGTGGGTATGCACTTTTGAATCCTTGGGACAGGCAGACTCTTTTCTTCTTTTAGCCAGTCTAATAATAGGCAGAAGGAGAAGAGGGGAGATGACAGCTAACATGGGTGAATGTAGGTGTAACCAACACAGAATGTGCTGGTTGTATGAAATTTCTTCAGGCCTGGTTATTTTTGAAAACTATTTGAAAAAAAATTTAGTGTCCAAAAAAGACACTATGAGAAAGAAACACCGTATGTGATTTTTAATGTAATTTTTATGTCTGTATCATTATTCTGTGTCTGTGTTTGACATTGTCAATCTGTTATTTTTATCTTTAGTTTTCATACATATTTTATTGTATTTTTGCCTTACTGATGACAACCTAAACTCAATAGCTAAGATTAATTTACAGATATACCATTAGTCACAGCACGCAAAACTGTGACATGGAAGAATAACATGACTGCTGGAATAGTCCACACTTGGGTGTGCAGACTGGGGAAGCTGTTTTGCTTCCTGTTACCTTTACAATGTATCAGTTTGCTTTACAAGGTCTCCTGAAATCAATCAAACACATGTACCATGCTTTGAAAGAATTTTATGCAGTAGGAACAAACTATGAAATGTTTGAAAATACAGGTGGCATGTGCTATAGGTTTTATAATAATAGTGACATGCATGCTAGTGATTTAAAAACTACTTTATAAAAGTTTTATATGGTTTTAAAATATCAAGTTTTATGAAACAATATTAAATTTAGCATCGGAATGACATCACACTTCTTTTTAGTCAACTCTTGGGAGTTGAGTAGACATTAGTTGTTACCTCTCACCATTTAAGATCTTTTTTCCTCTTCAGCTCCAAATTCTGGTGTTTTCTTATCAGATGCATTTATCTGATGCATTACTTTGCGCTTTATTTCTTGGTATAAATAAGCTCATGAATGACTGAGCATAGCTTGATATTATCCATTAGTTTATTCAGATAAAGTCAACGTCAGGCTAATAATTCCAAAGAAAGGTAAAGACAGAAGTCACGTAGCCTCAAGAAGGTTTACATGGAAAGGGGATGGGCGTTAGATGCGTTTCATGCTGCAGGGAGTGAAAGACTAAAGCGTGGAGACTAGCATCACTGCCCAACTTCGCCTGGGGCTGGCCCGGGTCAGCAAATCAAGAATTGTACAAAGTTAACTAAACTGACCTACTTTTTAAAAGATGGCATATAAGGTTCACGTGATCTTAAGAGTCTAGAAATATATTGAACATAGACTTTATATCTGACAGACAAAGTGTAGTAATGCTGACATTTTCTTGAGTAAATAAACTTTCATTGCCTGGATATAAATATATAGCTTTGTCTTAATAGAGGACTTATTTACAGTGAAGATTTTTTTTCCCTTGTTAAGACTTCAGATTACTTTGTTGGTCATAACCACATAATGTGAAAGTGTAAGTACTGGATTCAATCCTGAAAGCACATGTACTGCATTAGAGGAAAGCTGCCATCCAGGATGAATAATGTAGATGATTATATTTCAAAATATGTCAGTTTCTCTTAAATGAATCTCTTTTCTTTAAATTCTAATCAGTTAAGGTAAATGTTTTTCATTTGACCTTAAGTGTTTGTCACAAGAAAATAAGAGACAGATAGCTAATGAAATAAATCAAAGTTGTATGTTTAGGTAGAATTGGAATTAAATACTGTTGCATTTGTGAAGGTCTGATTTTTTTAAAAAGTGGGCATGGTTGCATGACATCAAGAGAAAGAAAAGAGACTTACCAAAAATTGGATTGGCTGATACTTAGAAGTATTGGGGTAAACTCAGGTATAATTGTTATGTAACTCTGCCCAAATACAGTATATTTCATCTTAAAAGAGGTTGTAAAGAGTATTTTGAGTCATGAATATTAATAGCTTAAATCATGAATATTAAAAAGGCATTGCTTCTAGATACCAAAAAGATTATGTGAGTTATATTCCGTAGCTCAACTTGGAAGTCCCACTGTCACAGAGAAGCCTCTTTCATTGACTGTGTGCATATTTAACCCAATAGCTTTAGGCATTCAGAGATGAAGTAGGTGAAATCAAAAATATCATATCAAAATTAACATTAAGCCATGTGTTATCCTCTCTGAGTTTTAGAGTACTTTTAACACAGATAGTAACTTGATTTTAGATTTAAATGCACGCATACATAGGTTTGCTACTTGGAGAGTTTCCATGCCTGGGGGAGGGGAGGCAGCATTTGGTGCAGTCGGTATACAGCACGTGTAATGGTAATAAAGTTGATTGGTTAAAGTGATAACTCTTTTTTTTTTCTGCCTCTTCCTGTAGAGTAGTTTAGCTTGAGTGGATGGGTTCTCCCCCATCCTTCCTCCCTACCAAGGAGTCGTAGGTTGATACCATTTTTATTGTTCTGCTGGGGTGGGAAATAAACCATATGCTTTAGAATTTTGAATGGCTACACCAAAGACAGAACCGAAACAGGCCCTCTTTCCACCTTCCTACTGGACTTGGGGGGGGGGACTTATTCCAGCTGACTTGGAGTTAGCTTAATGCTTTACTCTCCAGGGCAAAGAAGTGGGACAGGGAAAGAAATGTCAAAGGCTTCAGAGGCACTTTGGGCTGAGCAGAGTGTGGAGTGGAGAGCTTATGTCTGAAACCCACCCCGCCCCTGGATACCAGGCATAGGCAATGAGAATCGGAACCAGCTGATGCCGCTGCTGCTGTTTCCCGTTTCCAGGGTGAATTTTTCACAGCAGCTAATTCTAAAGGAAGGAAAAATCCCTAACCAGCAGCGAAGAAGATCCTATCACCCAATTCAACCTATGTAACCTTTTTAGGCAGGATTTTCAGAGAAATCCGCATTTCAAAAGCAAGCAGTCATGATCCAAAAATACGGGACGGGAATCAGAGTTAAAAGCCTCTTTACACTCTGAGTGTTTGAAATGATCCGATGAGCATAGGAAGCGGCTGCCAATGCTCTGGCGGCTCCTCGTGCTGCTGCCGCTGCCGCCGCTGCCGTTCCTCGCAGAGGGCTGGACAGAGCTAGTCCCTGTTTCAGCACCCCCGGCGCTGGACAGCTCTCTGCACGCACGCCGCACCGCCGCCTGCTTGCTTTTTCCAAACACTCTCGCCTTGCATTACTGGAGATGCATCTAAATTACGTCCTGTTCAACAACAAGTAGATTTTTTTTTTTTCCTGTACGAGAATTACAGTAGACAATTCTCTTAATTAAACTGCATTTTCTTCTTTACGGATTTGGCCGTCAGGCGTATTTATCCCGATCTCCCCCCCCTCCCCACCTTTGCAGGAACGAGTCTTTGGGAACGTGGTCCACCCAGGGATGTAAAACTGTGCTTACCGATGCATCCCATACGAAATGCTTATGTGATCGTCTCTCTACCTTCGCCATTTTGGCTCAGCAACCTAGAGAAATAGTAAGTAACAAAGGGAAAACACGGCTTTAATGCAAAGGCAGGGACATTGTGGCAAGTGTTTCTCCAGGGAACTGCATTTTAATGGGGAAATGGAAAATGTTGCAGGGTGGCAAAATTGGGTTCTCCTCCTTAGGCTACAGTAGCTTGGTGGAATGAATTGTAGTTTGTGTGCTATAACTAAATTCTACTCAATTTTATATCTTCTAACTTGAAATTTCTGCAGTATAGTTTTGAGGATGTACTTCGATCATATTGCTAATATGTTGCAAACTTTCAAATAAAAATAATTGCCAACTTAACCTTTATTTTAGAGCTGGAAAGCTGTTCTGGGGAATTTTTGAGGATACTGTTGATAGTAGAATGAAGACCCCAGACACTACAGCCAAACACATTGCCTATCTGCATTGAATATTTTCAGTACAGGTTTTCTGGGGGTGTCCTTGGGTATTTATTTTTAAATAATCAAATGAAGTTTTCCTGAAAGCATGGGCTGTCAAAAACGGTAAAATCATTCCTTAAAAGTATATAGGTTTACAAAACTAGTTTCTGAATTAGGTGTATAAACTGTCTAAAAGAAAATATCCTCATCAAATGTATTTTAAAAATTAAAAGCTGAAATACTGAAAAATAATTATTAAGATTTCTGTGACATTCTGTTTAAATTTGGCCTAAATATGCATCACTCTTATTACTTATTTCAATGACCAAAAAAAAAAACACTTAATACAATTTAATGTGCATGTCTAAGGTTTGGAACACTTTTGATCTTAAAGTGCATTTCTTCAAACTTCCAATATTAAAAATATGAAAGACAACAGATTTCATTAGTTAGTATCATGCTAGTGTCTATGGAAGAAATCTCTCATATTGTGACTACTTGTAATCTTGATATATATTTTTAAAGATATAAGGCTTATTTTTCAAGGTCATGTATTTCGGGACTGATGCCGGCATTGTGAAAATTATCTCTACATATTTTGTTCAGAGGAAAAAAAAAATCACTGAATACATTCTAAGATCTTGCATTTAAATTGTATTTTCCTCTATATCCTTAGAGACCAAGAAAGTGAAATTAAGTAAGAGAATACTGGACTTAGAATGAAGTTGTCAAAAGTCAGAAAGTTTGAAAATTTTTCAATATATGAGGGCCAGATTCAGGTCACATAATGAGTTGTAAATGGGAGGATCAAAGTAATTTGTACCAAAAAACATATTGTGAAATAACTGAACTGTAGTTAGTTGAGGAACAGTGAATGATAATTCAAATTTTAGCTGGAAAAATTTAACATGTGAATGTTAACCAAGTTGTAGTTTAGTTTTATTTATTTATTTATTTATTTATTTTATTTTAGAAAGCCAAAAGTGAATAGTAAGTCATTATCAAGCATTTAAAACTCTGAGGCCTTTATTACTTCACAGTTGCGGGGGGCCGGGGGGGGGGGGGGGGGGTGGAGCTAGACATAGTCATTTTAGAGATTAAGAAAATGTGAACAGAGTGATTACTGGGTAATTATCTGGTAACTATAACAACTATCTTGGCTATTTTTGCGTGTTAGGGTAGTTTTGCTGAGTTTAGAACTTATTTCAACTTATTTAAAAATTCTTTTTTGTCATTGTTGTTTAACTTGCAGATCATGGAGTCCTCTGGTACACCCTCAGTTACCCTAATAGTGGGCAGTGGTCTTTCTTGTTTGGCCTTGGTCACCCTAGCAGTTGTCTATGCAGCGTTATGGAGGTACGTAATCACTTCATGCATTTGAGATGCAACGTTCTGTGCTTCAGAGTTAAATTAGGAAATATGATAACCGTTATTATGTTTCCTTTTCTTCATTCACTGGAATGGAAAAGTATTTATAGTACAGAGTTATAATTGCTGCCATTAAGCTATAGTAAATGGGCCCAATAATAAGAAAAAATATATACCCAATTTTCTTGTCTGTATTTACCTAAGATGAAAACATAAACAACACACACGTACTTTTCTTCCCAATTCAAATGATGGTAGCTCCAACAAGTTGCTTAACCCCCAAGCATGGTATTCTTACACCCCTATAAAGTCTATGTGTGATTTCTATAATATTTACCCAAATTGCTGTTAAGCTTGAGAGTTTAATTGATATAGCCAAATTAATTTCTCTGTTATAAAAATACGGTCTCTAAGTTCTTAAGTGTTAAATGCATGCTTTCAGTATGTCCCAGACAATAGATAAAATCTTCTATAACATTAATGCACTAACATAATACCTCAATGCTCTGAAAAAGCCTTTGGTTTAAATATTTTGGGTAAGTCAGATTTTCACAAATTGATTAAAGGAAGTAAGAAAAATACAAAAACAAAGTCAAGTGATTGAAAATGTGTACATTATTTAAAATTGCATCTGCTTGATATGAAAATTTAGTACTTCCTGAAGAATTGTTTGTCTATTAAAATCAGATCTGTGAAGTTTGTTATGTCCACTCACATAATAAACTAGTACATAACCAAATTTCCAAACTTCTAATGGATTTTTAAATGTTAAACATTTTTATATCCATTTTTGTTATTTTAAAATGTTCTAAAACAGTTACTATATTAATAAATAGATAATTCTTTATTATTTCCTGAAAAATTACAATATTAAAATTGCAAAAGTAGCCAGTCTAGGGTTTTACTAACCTTTTACTTAAGATAAAATTTAGTTGAAAAAGTAATTATAATTTAATAAGGAAAGATCATTTTATTTAACATCTTTTTAAATTTTATTTATTTATTTTTAGAGAGCGGGAAAGGGAGAAAGAAAAACATAAATGTGAGGTTGCCTCTTGAGCACCCCCTGCTGGGAACCTGGCCTGCAACCCAGGCATGTGCCCTGACTGGGAATTGATCCAGCGACCCTTTGGTTCACCGGCTGGCACTCAATCCACTGAGCCACACCAGCCAGGAGTATTTAACATCATTTTCTAAAAAAAAAATCATTGTTCTCCATTATGTGTTTTACTCCTTTGTGGACAAAAATTAATTGTTTAGGATATTAAATTGTCAAAGACATTAAAATTTTCATTATTTGTACAAAAAATATGTACATATTCTTGGTCCACCGGCACAGATACATATAATAGAGGTTCTGTCTTCCTGCAAAGGAGTGTAAAATAGTGACACTCTGATAAAATATGGCCAATCCCACAAAGTGAAGGAAATGCTTGGTCTAGGTGTGGCGTTGTACACAACGGAATCTGGGGTTCAGGGCTCAGTCAACTAGGCATCGTTCTGCTAATAAAAGAGCAAGTTGGACACAGGGTGAGAAGAAGACAGCTTTCTCCCCCACAGTTGTCTAAGTGACACTTCCAGACAAATCAGGCAGTGTTTAAGTGTCAGGATACTAGGTAATTATAATAGTATCACAATTTTCACTCACTGAAGTATTTAGAATTAAGTTTCTACTCCTCAGCACTTAGAGTTCGGGCACCAATTCCACCTTCTCTTCACCCTCTACACGTATAGCTCACACTAGCACAAACCCTGCCGATACAAATGATATATGAGATTTGTCAAAGAGGTACAGGATTGATTAATTCATACCAAAGTTTCCTTTAATCCAGAAATCCCAGGAAAATCACCTATTCCAATAGTTACCTAAGAATCACTGAGACACCTGAAAGGATCTATCAAAATGACATGAAACTGAGAAGTATGGAAGAAAGGGCCTAGAAACAACATAAATTTGGGTTCCTAGCAGTTAGTGAGCATCCACTCATTGTCCACAATTAGAAGAACTGAACCAATGTGAATAGTTCGACAGAAGTTTTAAGACTCAATAATGGTTATGTGAATCTTGTAGCATAACAAATTCAGTGCATTTTATAAACACTAAATTGCCTTACAAAATTAATTATATGGTAATACTCATGTTAGTATCCTGCTTCTTTTTTTCTAATTTAAATATTTAATTTATTTTGTAAGGATGTGTAAAATGTATGGACATCAGAATTATTTATGTATACAATATAGTATTTTGAAATGTGTTGGTTTCCCATGTAGTTCATTAGAAATGTTCATCAAATAGTTAATACACTAAGCTATGGTCTTTCCATATATAGATTTGTTCTGTAGAGTTCTTAGATCAAAGAGCAACTGAACATGTCTTTTCAACCCATGTATTGAAATGATGCATTCACAAGTTTTGTTTAAAATATCAAACGTGTATTAAAAAGTGTTGAAAGTTGAGACATTTTACCACTATTTTTAAGGCAATAATGTGACTCAGTATTACTGAAAGTGGAAACATCTAAAGACATTTCAGGGTGTTGGTCTCAGTCTTATTACCACGATTTTTGTATTTCCAGGGCAAATGATATCACTGAAACCCTTTTAATAATGTCATCTCTGTGCTGCTTCTGTCGCGGAAGCCATTAATATCATAGAAAGGGTCAATTCTGTGCAGCCCTTAAACTTTTTATGTTACATCTGCCACAAAAAAAAACAACCCTCAATATCTGATGATGTTTTCAGTATCCCAGTATGTGCCTTATTATATTTTTAGATACTGAAGTGGCAGGGACAAGGTTAAGCAACTCTTGAGGCAATTACAAAAGCAGCCTAGGTTAACCCTATTTGGGTTTCTTTTACAGAAAGAGGACATCTGTAATACAATTTTTTTATTTTGTTACTCCTGAATTATTTTTTTTTATTTCTCTTCTGGATTATGTCATGGAATGTGAGGCTTCTGCCTAAATATTCCTCAGAGGCGGAGAGAGAGAGATTTAATCTTCCAAGGAGCACTTCCATGTCTCTGGCACCCCCATGGAACACTGCAAAGGAAAGCCCACACCTGCTGTGGAAAGTGATTTCATGTTCTAATACAAACTGAACAGTTCCAAACACATAGCAAGTACAAGTGTGTCTTTTTGTTACTGTCACTCAGCGATTTACTACAGGGTACAGTAAAGCTAAATAGCTGTTACCCTTTCAGGGTAAACAGCTGGTAGAACATTTGATTCTAAGCAGTTTTCTCCATGGCTTACAATCTTGATGCACTTACAAATTATATAACAGACTGGTCTACAGCACTTCTTCATAAGGGTAAAATATGGCAGATGCCATGTAATTTTTCAGCCTAATGATGAGTTGTTATTTCTAGGTTTGAGTAGTGTTTAGAGATTAAACTTCAGGGTTTTTTCTCTTTGTTTGGAACAAGTTATTTAGGACAAATAAAATATAAGGAGTAACAGCGTGACTACATAAAAATACTTGAGTGGATGAAATGGTGGATGAAGTGTTCATGGTTTCATGAGAGAAATGGATATTCCAGTAAACAGGGGAGACTTCAGAATCGCCCTTTCCTTTTGGTTCTCAGGGTTTCTGTTAGTTGACTTATATAATATTTAACATATTTTATATATATACATACATAAAGGTAATTATGCTAATTAATATACTTGCAATAAATTTTCTATTTCTAGTAAAAAATATGTCGATAACAGTTGTGTAACTTAGGCCCTATCAGAAAAGTCATATTTACACTGATTTCTTAAAATATATATATATATATATATAATTTTGAAGGACCCTAGATCAAGCCATGCCAGTATAAAGTTGGATCTCGAAGAATAATCTTTATTAAAATTTTTTTTAATTTTTTTCTCTTATAAAGTCTATATTTTAGTGTTTCTTTTTCTGGATGAATTCCACCAATTTGCATAATATAGGATTCTTTATCTTTCTGTTGAATTTTAAAGTTGGGTTCTCTCTCTCTCTCTCTGGCTAGGTACATACGCTCTGAGAGGTCCATAATTCTAATTAACTTCTGCCTGTCCATCATCTCATCCAACATCCTCATACTGGTTGGACAAACTCAGACTCATAATAAGGTATGACTCATAGCTATTCTGATTCTCTTTGTGTGTTTCTGGTTTGAAAGTTGGTTATTGATAATCTAAACATTTATTACAGATAAAGACCATCTGACAAGTTTTTTTTAATGATCTTATTTCTGAATAAAAATATTGCCCATTCCAGGCCAGATGTACATTTCCTTGGCTTAATTTCCTGGGGATTGAGAGGCTGTTTAAAATAGTACAGTATGTGTTTGCTAAACATTATACCAAATCTCTATTAGTTCAAAGCCTTAGAACATCAAAAGCACAAATTTTGATTCATTACCCTAATCATAATAGGGTTGCCTGTGTTTTGGTCTAGTTTATTCACATATTGATTCCTAAAAGTCAACTCTAAATTATTTACAAGTATAATATAGATCTTGAAAATTCTACCTAAAAATTGTCTATAGGCAATAATTAAAGGCAGTATCAGGTGAAAGCAACTCTAGGTCTTTGCCTTTCATAAAGTTTTATTTAACCTAAGTTATTTTGATGCTTAATTAGCATTGCAATTCTTAAAACGCGTATTCACTTTCAGCAGAATCTGAAAGTATAGGTCCTGTTTGTAAGGATTGACTTGAGTTGAATGACTATGCTTGTTCCAGAAGTGACTGTCAGCTCTCCTTACTGAACTACTCTGAAATGCATTCCAAGAATCCCATAATAGCAGTCTTAAATTAACTTATCCCTACCTTAAAGGAATTCTGGTAAACACTGCTTTAATAACGTGTCGATCAACTTGGACCTGTGTTTTTCTCAAAATTGTTTTCTTATTTTCAAATACTGAAGCCAATAATTGAAATTTTATTTCATAAGCTGTCACAAAAAATGTACTTTCCATAGAAACCTATAACATAGGTTTCTATGTTATAATAGATACTTGTAGGACATGTATAAAGTTTTCTCCGCCAAGGTCTCCTTTCCTTGTAATTGTTTACTATCCACTCTTGAATTATGCCCCTCATTACAATATGATCTTCAGCAGGAAATATGCTTTTAAAAGTGTTTCATACTCTATGGCAAAGTTTTTACAAGTTCTGAGACAGGTGGTAAAATAGAATTTTCCACAATTTTTGCTACATATTACAGTGTTTATTATCTGAATCTTTGTCCAATAGAAATAGAATATAAGCCACAAATGCAAGCCACATGTATAATCATAATATCTTAGTAGCCACATTAACAAAATAAAAACAGTGAAGTTAATTTTAATAATACAGCGGGTCCTCAAATAGTGTTAGTCTGTTTGATGTCATTACTATATTAACATTGATGAGATGCTATAGGACCAGGGTGTCAAACTCATTTTCACCAGGGTCCACATCAGCCTGGCGGTTGCCTTCAAAGGGCCAAATGTGATTTAAACTCCTTAACAGTTAAGGAGTAGTTACATTTATACATTCCTAAAATTATTTCAGCCCTTAGAAGGCTGCTGTGGCCCCTGGTGAAAATGAGTTTGATGTCCCTGCTGTACGAATTTAACTCATTTATATCAATTAGTCCATGGTAAAATTGGTTTCCTTATATGTTGTTTTACTCATTGGTAGGACCAATTGATGATAAATGAAGACCGGTTATATGTTATATTTAATTCAATATATCCAAAAGATGACCCTTTAACACATAATTACTAGGTTTAAATATTAATACAATATTTTACAATAGTTTTATTAAGTCTTAAAAATCTGGATGTAATTTATACTTACAATACATCTCAGTTCAGGCTAGGTCCATTTCATTTGCTCAGTGAATATCATATTGTGTAGGTTTAAATGCTATTAATATTCTGAAACTAAATAATCTCAAGAAAGTACATTCTTCTTGCTGGTTTTGGCTTTCCCAGGTTTCCAATGCCCCTGTTTTATATGAAAATTCTGCACATATTAGGAACATAAAAGACAAGATAAGACAAATATAGTTTTATTTTTCATTTATGAGTATAAAGAATGGTTGGTAAGGGCTTAGTTAAAAACAAAAATTTTGATGGTGTTGGGGTTCTCCCCAGGTAATCAATTGCAAAATAGATCCCACCTGGTTTGGGGATCATAGTGGTTCTGTTCCAGATAGACTATGTTAATTTTTGCTGACATAGTTATTGATGCTTGTGGGAAGGAGTGGGTGGGAGGTGGTAGTGGTGATAAGTAAAATAAAAAATTATTGCTTTTCTCTTATGCTATGTTAATGTTGTTTTACGGGCTCTGCATAGATGATCTTGCAAGCCTCAGACAATTCATTATAGAGTGATTAGGTGGGAAAAGTGTAAAACACTGGGGTTTTATTCTTAGTTATTCTAAAAATAATGAAGTTTCTGAAGGGAATAATCATATAGTTTACTGTGAAATATGTGCTGGATGGAATTAAGTTGACCCTGTTCCATTTTAAATATGTGTGAAATAGTAGTTTGTGAAAAGCTATACCTGCTTTACTGTATTTGGGATTAATGATTTCTCAGCAAAAAAATAGAAGAGGATAATTTCAAAATGTGTCAGGCACATTTCTCTGGATAAACTGCAGGAAAGTGTTTCTAAAATGTAAACAAACTATTGATCAGTGGCTATAATAATTTAGGTTTGTGTAGGACCCTGTTGCTGCTGTGGGAAGTTTGTAATTGATCAGATTCCTATATTTGACTTTCCTTGTAAGTTTTGATTGATGCTTTAGTATTCTCCACTTGGAAAAATAGAAACAACTGAGAGAGCTTTTTGATGAACATGTTATTTGGTATGGCCTCTGAGAGTTGTCGTGGCTAGTTTGTGTGAACACTGGCATTTGATACTGATGTCCAGAATAGTTGTGAAGTGTCATACCTGGGATCTTTCTCTGAATTGCTTGTTGAAATGTAATTGACTTGATTATCTCACTACAGAGTATTCCTACTTTCTTTTGAGTTGAGATAGAAAGAAGATGAAATAATCCATTGTTAAAAATATGATGTATTCAGAAAGCTATAGATTCAATTGTTGGCAGCATAGTAAAGAATAAAACACAGTTGCTTATATCTGTTATTAATATGCAGTGAAAATTTTAATTATAACTCACATCATTATATTTTAAGCTTTCTCATAAAATATCATGGCCCTTTGATCTTTATGCATTTATACCACTCAGCATATTCATGTACCACTCAAATATTGTTTATTTTTGAAGTTTCCTTTGTACCTTAAGGTATGAATTTTTTTTAGTCTTTTATTAAATCTATTTTGTTGATTATGCTATTACAGTTGTCCTATTTTCCCTCCTTCACTCCCCTCCACACCCCTCCCACCCACATTCCCCCCACCTTTAGTTCATGTCCATGTGTCATACATATAAGTTCTTTGGCTTCTGCATTTCCCATACTTTTCTTACCCTCCCCCTGTCTATTTTCTACCTACCATCTGTGCTACTTATTCTCTGTATCTTTCCCACCTCTCTCCCCTCCTCTCAATCCCCTGTTGCTAACCCTCCATGTGATCTCCATTTCAGTGGTTCCATTCCTGTTCTAGCTGTTTGCTTAGTTTGCTTTTATTTTTGTTTTAGGTGTAGCTGTTAATAATCATGAGTCTGCTGTCATTTTACTCTACATTTTTTATCTTCTTTTTCTTAGATAAGTCCCTTTAACATTTCATATAATAATGGCTTGGTGATCATGAACTCCTTTAACTTGACCTTATCTGAGAAGCACTTTATCTGCCCTTCCATTCTAAATGACAGCTTTGCTGGATTGAGCAATCTTGGATGTAGGCCCTTGCCCTTCATGACTTGGAATACTTCTTTCCAGCCCCTTCTTGCCTGGAAGGTCTCTTTTGAGAAATCAGCTGACAGTCTGATGGGAACTCCTTTGTAGGTAACTACCTCCTTTTCTCTTGCTGCTTCTAGGATTCTCTTTTTCATTTTAATCTTGGCCAATGTAATTATGATGTGCCTTGGTGTGTTCCTCCTTGGGTCCAACTTCCTTGGGACTCTCTGAGCTTCCTGGACTTCCTGGAAGTCTATTTCCTTTGCCAGACTGGGGAAGTTCTCCTTTATTATTTGTTCAAATAACTTTTCCACTTGTTGCTCTTCCTCTTCTCCTTCTGGCACCCCTATAATTAGGATGTTGGAACTTTTAAAAATGTCCTGGAGGTTCCTAAGCCTCTCCTCATTTTTTTGAATTCTTGTTTCTTCATTCTTTTCTGATTGGATGTTTCTTTCTTCCTTCTGGTCCACACTGTTGATCTGAGTCCAAGTTTCCTTCCCATCACTATTGGTTTCCTGTACATTTCCCTTTATTTCACTTAGCATAGCCTTCTTTTTTTTTTTTTTTCATCTAATTTGAGACCAAATTCAACCAATTCTGTGAGCATCCTGATTACTGGATTTCAATCACTTCCCCAGCTTTCCACAAGCAAACTGGGCCCTTCTGATGCTGATTCCAGGTGGATGGGTTTGTGTACATCCTGGGACCCTGTGGGTCTCTCCAATGAACTCTCCTGTGAGGCTGGGAGTTTCTCCTGGCCCCTCAACCCCCACAGGTGTTTTCAGTGAGTGGTTTGAGGCTTTATTTCCCCATGCTGGGGCCCTGGGTTGTGTGGTCTGTCTCGCTCCGCAGTTTTGCCTGGTTTATCTGTGCATGAATATGGGACCACCCAGTCAGCCAGCCGCCTCACACGCTTTGCTCCTCCACAGTCTGCCACCTCGCTGGCTCCGCCAGTTGCCACCTTGCCACAAGTTCTCTCTGCTCCAGCTGCCTGACTCCGCCCCTCCTACCACTCTGGATGACTATGTCTACTTTAACTCCTTGGTTGTCAGACTTCCATACAGTTCGATTTTCTGTCAGTACTGGTGGTTTTTTGTTTTTAAATTGTTGTTGTCCTTCTTTCAGTTGTGTAAGGAGACACAGTGTGTCTACCTATGCCTCCATCTTGTCAGAAAGTATGGTATGAATATTTTTCACTGAGCCTGGTAGTACATTTTGCAGAAAGCAAAGATTATTTTGGAAACAGATATATTCAGAGAATAGTTTTCTTAATCACAAAAATATGTGCTTGCTTCTTGCTAAAATGTTTTGAGATGATTTATTATATTAAACATTTCATAGAATTCTTTCTAACTTATAGAAGCCAAATTTAGTGACACTCTTGGGTGTTGTTGTTATTATTGTTGTTGTTGCTGTTGGCTTTGGGGGGTTAGGTAACAGTGGCCACCCAACAACTTTGAGATGTTCAGGGACAGTAACAGTCACTACCAGGCTATAATGAAAGCAAGTTAAGTACAGATTCTATCGCACAGTCAGATGTTTATTGGATAAATACTATTAGCAAATCAGGAGCAACACCTGTTCTATAAACATAATGAAATCTTAGATCTTTCTCATTTTAGGTACTTTGACCACACCTCATATGCAACATTAACTTGAGGTGGACATAGCAACACTGTAGAAGCAGAATTCTGTGCCCGGCGTCAGCATGGTTCAGTCAGAATCCTCTGAGTCCAACAAAGCTGTGGGCCTGTCTCTGAGAAGTACAGGGTCTAGGTCTCAGTGGAATCTTTCACACAGTTCATTCAGGACTAAGAAGTGTTTAACTATATTAATTTACATTGCTTCAATGCCTTTATTTTTACCAAAGGGAGCCCATTAATGCAGTCACCATAATGTTAATCAGGCACTAGTTCATCACCTTTCACATTCAGTTTGTTGCTGAGTACAGTGCTGATTGTGAATCTATTTACCCAGATCAAAAAGACTTGCAGTTGCCACCAATGGAGTATGGCTCTTTCAAATATTATGCCCGCTGACCATCCCATTCTGTGCATTCCTTCACAGCTAGAATTTGAGGTTAAATTAACTAGCATGTATATAATATCATAATGGAAATACCCAAGTATTATAAAATACATTCAAACAGCCTAAAAATGTTAAACATTTTGAAAAATAATATTCAGATATGAGAGGGAAAGATAAACACTAACTTTAGTCCCAAGAGACCTAGCAAAGTCCTCACTGAAAGATCGAGGGACGCTTTCCACATTGTTTTGGATGGGCAAATATTTTCTTAGCACTATTTAGGAGGAATTTATCTCATGGTTCTTTGTGTTGAATTACATAATGGGATATGTTTTTCAGTATTAGAAAAAAATAAATTCTCTCTCAGAGCACTTTTTAAAAGTCACATACTCTACGGTTTTCTTACTTAATCTTGTACTCATGTACCCTTTCTAAAGTGCTGTGTTTTGTGTTATTTAGTTTGTGTAGAGATAGTTAGTAACGATGGTCCAAACTAGAATGCTGGCAGTGGTCATTGTAATGGAAAAATGTTTTTGTGTTGTCTGAAGTGTGTTTTTTAAAAATAAAATCCTGAATTTAAATACCTTGAATTGGGTGAAACACTCTGTAATTCACCTATTTCCCCTATTTCTTTTGCTAGAGACCTAGATTTTTCATGCATTACTTACATCCCTGGCCTCTGAATGCATATGTGTTGAAGTTCTGAGAAGGAATATTGAGTATGTGTTTTCAGCTCTCAATGCTGTTTCTCATGAAACTCAGTAACACAGTCTGCCTCCCCTCTTAGAATTCAGTGATTCTCATGTTTGCCTGGAGACATGTATTGAGTGTCTCTCAGGTGGTGATGGTGAAGAGCAGGCACTCTAGGCCGAATAGCCCTAAGCATCCTACATCTACCTCATGCTTCCTAGTTGTATGGTCTTGAACATGTTACTTAGCCTCTTTAGACCTTAGCTTCTCCTTAATATCTTCCTTACAGTGTTGTTGTCGAGGTTACATGAGCTAGTACATATGAAGCACTTGGTAAGTGCTCCTTAAACATAGATGTGATTATGGTGATGATAACAATGACCCCCCCATGCACATCTGATTCTGTACTTCTGTTCCAAACTTTAGGTTTCCTTGTGTCCAATTTTTTGCTTATCACTAAATTCACCATTCATGTCCCTGCCCCACACTCCACTATATTTTGTACAAATCATATGTATCTTCTGTAGTCTCTAACCCAATTACAGAAGCTAGAACTCTGAGAGTAAGCCTTTATTTCTCCTTCTCTCTCATGTAGTGAATCTAATTAATCATCTACCTGTGCCAGTAGTACCCTCACATGTTTCTCAAATTCAGCTTTTGGCTTCTATCAGGTACTAGTAATCATCTTTACTAATCTACCACTTCCAATATCGTTAAACCCACTCTCTACCTTGTAGTCCAAGTGATGGAGCTAAAATTCAAATTAGACCACACCACTTCCCTGCGCAAACATGTATTTTTTTTTTTTTTACTATTTATGCTGTTACAGTTCCCACTTTTTCTCCCTTTCTCCACCTTCTCTCAGCCCTACCCTCTCCCCTCTCCAAGCCAGTCTCCATATTGTTGTCTGTGTCCATGGGTTGTATATAAATGTTCTTTGGTTAATCCCTTCACTGTCTTTCATGATGTTCCCCCACTTTCATCTCCTTCCTGGCAGCTGCCAGTATGTTTAATGTATCTAAGCTTTTGTTACTATTTTGTTATTTTATTGTGTTCATTGGATTCCATGTATAAGTAAGGTCATGTGGTATTTTTCTTTCACTGATTGGCTTAATTCACTTAGCATAATTTTCTCCAGGTGATTCATCCCTGTTGTAAGAGTTTCTTCCTTTTTAGTGTTGCATAGTATTCCACTGTATGAATGTACCACAGCTTTTTATCCACTCATCTACTGATGGGCACTTAGGCTGTTTCCAGATCTTGGCTATTATAAATAGTGCTTCTATAAACATAGGGGTGCACATATAATTTTTTTGTATTGATGTTTCAGGATCCTTGGGGTATATTCCCAGATGTGGAATCATTGGGTCAGAAGGGAGTTCCATTTTTAATTTTTTAAGGATACTCCATATTGTTTTCCACAGTGACTATACCAGTCTGTATTCCCACCAACAGTGCACTAGAGTTCCCTTTTCTCCACATTCTTGCCAACCAACATTTGTTTGTTGATTTATTGATGGTATCCATTTTGACAGGAGTAAGCTAATAGCTTATTGAGGTTTTAATTTGCATTTATCTGATGATTAGTGATGTTGATCATTTTCCCATATATACAGGCCCTCTCTGTGTTCTATTTGGATAACCACCTATTCAGGTTTTTTGCCCATTTCATAATTGGGTTGTTTGTCTTCCTGGCATTGAGTTCTATTAGTTATTTGTATATTTTGGAGATTAACCCCTTGTCAGATGTATCATTAGTAAAAAGATTCTCCCAAAAAAGGTGTTCCCTATTTGGCTTACCGATGGTTTCTTTAGCTGTACAGAAGCTGTTTAAGTTGATGTAGCCCCATTTGCTTATTTTTCTCCTTGTCTCCCTTGTTCTAGGGCACAGGTGGCAAACACAAAGCCTGAAGGCTGAATGCAGGCCAGTGCCTTGTTTCTACCCAGGGGGAGCGCCAAGCTCCTTGCCCCTGGATAAGGACTAGTTACGTTTATACAGTCCTAAAATTACGCCCAGCCCTTTGAAGGCAGCTATGAGGCTGATGTGGCCTCTGGTGAAAATATGTTTGACACCCCTGCTCTAGAGGATATATGGGCAAAAATATTTCTATGTTGAATATCTGAGATGTTACTACCTATATTTTCTTCTAGGATTTTTATGGATTTGTGACTTACTTTTAAGTCTTTTACCCATTTTGAGTTTATTTTTGTGTATGGTATAAAAACTAGTCCAGTTTTCCCAACACCGTTTATTGAAGACTATCTTTGCTCCATTGTATGTCCTTGCCACCTTTGTCAAATACCAATTGCTCATACTGGCAGGGGTTTATTCCTGGCCTCTCTGTTCTGTTCCATTGGTACATATGTCTGTTCTTATGCCAGTACCAGGCTGTTTTTATTACAGCAGGACCTTATATTATAGTTTGATATCAGAAGTTGTGATACCTCCAGGTTTGTTCTTCTTTTGTGAGATTGCTGAGGCTATTTGGGGTCTTTTCTGGTTCCACATAAATTTTTGGATATTTGTCCTAGTTCTGGGAAGTAAGCCATTGTATTTTAATAGGACTGGCATTGAATGTACAGAGTGCTTTGGGTAGAATTGCCACTTTAATAATGGTAATTCTCCCAATCCATGAACACGGTATATGCTTCCACTTACTTGTATCTTCCTCAATTTCTTTCTTCAGTAGAGTATAGTTTTCCAAGTACACGTTAAATTTATTCCTAGGTACCTTATTTTTATTGTTCCAGTAGTAAATTAAATTTTTTTCTTAGTTTCTCTGATAGCTCATTATTGGTATATAAAAATGCCATTGATTTCCAGGTATTAATTTTGTATCCTGCTACTTTGCCAAATTCATTTATTAGGTCTAGTAGCTTTTGGCGGAACCTTCGGTATTTTCTGTGTATAATATCATGTCATCTGTGAATAATGATAGCTTTACTTCCTCCTTTCCAACTTAGATGCATTTTGTTTCTTCTTCTTATCTGATTGCTATGGCTAGGACTTCCAGAATTATGATGAATAACAGTAGCAAAAGCAGACATCCCTGACTTTTTCCTGATCTTAAGGGGGATACTTTTAGTTTTTGCACTTTGAGAATGGTGTTGGCTATAGGTTTTTCCTGTGTGGGCTTTATTATGTTGAGGTATGATTCCTCTGTTCCTACTCTGCTAAGCATTAAGCATTTTTACCATAAATGGGAGCTGGATTTTATCAAATGCTTTTTCTGCATCTATTGATATGCTCATGTGATTTTTGTCTTTCCTTTTGTTTATGTAATGAATCACATTCATTAATTCATGAATATTATACCAACCTTCCATCTGTGGGATAAATACCTCTTGATCATTGTGTATGATCTTTTTGATGTGTTGCTGGATCCAGTTTGCTAATGTTTTATAGAGGATTTTAGCATCTGTGTTCATCAGGGGTATTGGCCTATAATTTTCTTCTTTGTTTTGTCTTTACCTGGTTTTGGAACTAAGATAATACTGGCCTCATAGAAAGAGTTTGGAAATCTCTCCTCCTCTTGAATTTTGTGGAATAATTTCAGAAGAATCGGTGATAGTTCTTTGAATGATTGGTAAAATTCTCCTCTGAGGCCATCTGGTCCAGGGCTTTTGTGTGCCAGGAGATTTCTGATTACTGCTTCAATTTCATTTGTTGTTATCAGTCTATTCAGCCTTTCTGCTAATTCCTGTTTCAATTTTGGGAAATTGCATGTTTCTAGAAATTTATCTTTTTTTCCCAGGTTGACCAATTTTTTTGGCATATAGTTGTTCATAGTAATTTCTTACAATACCTTGTAGTTCTGCAGTATCAGTTGTTATTTTGCCTCTTTCATTTCTGGCTTTATTTATTTTGGGCTCTCTCCCTCGTATTTTTGATGAGTCTGGTTAAAGGTTTGTCGGTCTTGTTCATCTTTTCAAAGAACAATGTCCTGGTTTCATCTTCTGAATTGCTTTTTTAGTCTCTATGTCAGGGGTGTCAAACTCATTTTCACTGGGGGCTACATCAGCTTCATGGTACATCAGCCTCAGCCCTTCAAAGGGCCGAATGTAATTTTAGGACTATATAAATGTAACTACTTCTTAACAGTTAAGGGAGAGCTTGGCACTGCCCCCAGGTAGAAACAAGGTGCCAGGCCAGATAAAACAAGGTGGAGGGGTGGATTCAGCACTCAGGCCTTGTGTTTGCCACCTGTGCTCAATGTCATTGATTTCCACTCTGATCTTGATTATTTCCATCCTTCTTGCTTTGTACTGTGTTTGTTGTTGTTTTTCTATTTATTTTAAGTGTAATGTTAGATTGTTTACTTGAGATGTTTCTTGCTTTTTCAGGTAGGCCTGTAGTACTATGAACTCCTTTCTCAGAACTGCTTTTGCTGCATCCCATAGATTTTTCATTGTTGTGTGTTCATTTTCATTTGTTTCCAGGAACTTTTTGATCTCCTCTTTGATCTCATTTGTTACCCATTTGTTATTTAGTAACATGCTATTTAATCTACAGGTATTTGAATGTTTTTGAGTCCTTTGTGTTTTGAGGCTGATTTCTAATTTAATGCCATTGTGATCCTAGAAAATGCTTGATAACACTTCAACTTTCTTGAATTTGTTTAGGCTTGTTTTGTGGCCTAACATGTGGTCTTTGAGAATGATCCATGTTCACTTGAGAAGAATGTATATACTTCTTCTTGAGGTGAACTGTTTTGTAAAAATCTATTTCATCTAGCGTGTCATTTAATGCCACTATATCCTTGCTGATTTATTGTCTGAAAGATCTGTCCTTTGTTGACAGTGAAGTGTTAAAATCCCCTAGTGTGACACTATTATTGTTATCTTCCTTAAAGTCCACCAAGATATTTTTTATGTATTTAAATGTTCCTGTATTGGGTGCATATATATTTACATGTGTTATGTCCTCTTGTTGGATCTGTCCCTTTAAAATTATATAATGACCATCTTTATCTTTCTTTATGGTCTTCATTTTGAAGTCTATTTTGTCAGATGTAAGTATTTCTATACCTGCCTTTATTTGGCTTCCATTCACATGGAATATTTTCCTCCATCCCTTTACTCCCAGCCTGTGGAAATCTTTTGCTCTGAGGTCAGTCTCTTGTAGACAGCATATATATATGGGTTGTGCTTTTTTTATCCACTTGGCTACACGATGTCTTTTGATTGGAGTGTTTAATCCACTTACATTTAAGGTTATTATAGGTAGGTGCTTATCTATTGACATTTTTTATATTGTACCTATGGTTTTCTCTCTATTTCTTCTTCTTACAGAAGGTCCTTGAACATTTCTTGCAATGCTGGTTTGGTGGTAGTGAACTCCTTTAACCTTACTTTGGGAAGGTCTTTATTTGGCCTTCAGTTTTAATTGAGATCCTTGCTGGGTAGAACAATCTAGACTGCATGTTCTTAGCTTTCATTACTCTGAATATTTCCTGTGAACGTGTATTGTCTCACTTCCTGTATAAGTGATTTTCAAATTGTCCCAGGCACAAGGAGTGAAAAATGTTTTCTTTATCTATCAAACCTTCTATTCACTGATTTGTTTGCATTAACATACTAGGGCTCAAGAATAAATGTATGGAGAAAGAGTTCTATAGCTTACAGAATTTGAGGAGCCTTGAACATGTGCTTACCTCTCCATTCTTGTTCTATTTTATTAACTTTTGTTTATCATGCTACAACACCAAACTTCTTATAGTTCATCAAAATCATCCAGTGGCTTGTTTCTTGCTACTCTTCAGCTGGGAGCACTGCTCCTCTCCTTTACCCCACCTGATTTTGCAAACTCTTCATCGCTCCTGTGTTCACTCTCTGACACTCTGCTCAGTCCTTTCCCCCACTTTTAGAAGCCCTCCCCTTACAAGCACACCAGCTCTGGCGATCCATGATTCCCAGCGCACACTCACAATCTTGTATTATGTTACCTGTTTCCAAACAGAATATACATTTCCAGGGCAGGGCTAGATTACATTCATTCTTAAATTTGTTGCCAACATACATTCTGAGTACAGTAAGTATATAATAAATATTTATTGAATGAATGAGTAAGTGCATTTATTTAGATGCATCATTTGGACTTATCCTATGGAGCTAACAGCTATAGTTAGTTTTGTAAGGATTGAAGTCCCCCACTCTGACAGAATCTAAGCCAATATGGTGATAAAGACAATTTTTCTGGGCCCTGGTTTAAACTATAAGTGAGTAATGGGATGCTTTAAAGGTGATCTTGTTCCTGGGTTTTAGTTAAAGAGATTTTGAAACCTAACAAATGTGAATCTTTTCACTTGGTAAGTCATGTAAAATAATGTTCATAACCTTCAAAAGAAATGTGCTTACTCATTATTTCTCTCATAGAAGTCATTTCCTGCCAATAATGTCCCAAATGCATGTTTATTATATCTCAGATGTGTGTATGATCCTAATAGCTGAAGCCAAAGCCTCCTCTTTAGGTTTATTAAAATCTAATTTATCAACTTGCAATGATGTTTGTAAAAGGATTTGAATGTAATTAGCTTATGTATGACTCATTGAGTCCATTTTGACGTATCTTACTAGTTCTGCCAGGGTTCTTCTGGGTTTCTGAACCTTCATCAAAGCAAGGAACAGAATGGTTTGTCGGTTTTGTGATTTACCCCAGCTCCGGACAATGAAGGGGTATTTTGTCCTGTTGTAATGGGGCTCACAACCTGAGTGATGGTAGGATTGGCGAGATTTCTGGGCTACTCTAACGTCAAGTCCCCTGATCATGCATTTCCTCACTTCTACATTATAGGAGCCAAGGGTCAGATTATCAAAGTCAACTTCAAAATAGGTCAAAAGATCAATATTAAGGATGAGTTTGAAACAAGCCAAGAGAATGAAAGTGGAATTATTTGGCAACAAGGAATTACTAAGATGGCTGAGATGTCAGGAGACAAGTCAGCTCGAGGCACAAGGAAGCCAATTTGAACATTAAGTGTGTGTCCTTAGGCAAACTCCAAGGCTGGGCAAAACTCTCAGAGTGAGCGCTCCTTCAATGGAGAAGTAGAACACGTCTCAGGCTTGAATGCCATAGTTGTCTGGAAAGTGTCAGGCCTGTTTTGATTCTCTTCTGTTTCTTTATCCCCAGGATAAAGTTATACATAAATGTATATGTATAACTAATGTATATAAGTGTCTCTAAGCAATGTAAAGGGACTTCTTGATTTGGCCAATTCCTAGTCCCCATACCCGCCCACTTTAGACCTAACCTTCATGCTTTCTCGGCTGGACTACTATAACATCCTTCAACCTTTTCTCCTCATTTCACCTTTGTTTGTGTTAGCCCATCCTTCATATTATTGCACCAGAGGTCTTAAATTTAAAGGAAAAGCCAATACCTGATTATAACACTTTCTGTTTCCAGCTCTACAGTGAGTTTACAGGGCTCATAAGATTAACTTAATTTCTGGCCATCACCCACATTCATTCAGGCTGTCCCGAGCGAGTACATTAATTGATTTTGTGAGAAATTAAAAGGGCAGTCCTGGTTAGATGAATTATAGAAACACCCCCCTCTCTCCAGGCCGAGAAAGGCTCTAGCAGGACTTCCGTTCTCCCATTTCCGCTTCCTGATGGATGCCCTGGCCCTGTGATTCCCAGGGTAACCCATGTCCACCGAAGCCAACCTTGCCTCTGTGCCTTCGTACTTGTTTTTACTTTGCCTGATAACTGCTACCACCTTTTAGAAGCTGGCTTATGCAAATCATCTTAGTGAAGTTCTTCAACACTCTTTTATGCTTCCATAGAAGTAATACACTTCTATTATCAGCATCAATCACATTATTCTGCAACTATTCATTTACTGATCAACCTTGCCCACTGTACTCTGATTCTTCAGGGTTGTTTTTTCTCTTATTTGGGGGCTTTACAACTATTATACAAATATGTTGTTATTTTATGATATTTTCATACAAGAGATAAGGAAAACACTTGAAGATTAACTGTTTTTCTTCCCTGGAATCAAACGAGTAATTAAAAATTTATCCCTATGTATGTTTTTTTCACTTTTCCTCTTCTCAATACATAATATGAACTTGTCAGAAGTTTAGCTAATGTCAACAAGGGGACCATGTTGTACAATAATAGCTGATAATGTCCATGAGAATTTTAAAGTACTAAAGTGCTAAATAAACACCACATAAATGTGGTGAATTACTTTAAATCACAGATATTGTCAGAAAAATGAAAGGTCTCTGAGTAAGATGATAATAGTTTTTAGTGTCCCATTATACGAACTTTGAGGCTATCCCTCTCTGGGAATGAACATGGGATAAAGAAAGTAGAACGTAGGTTATTACTCAAGATCATTTGATCAAGGCAGAATTGGTCTTAGTGTGAGATTGAATGCGGTGGAGTGTGTAGGAGAGAACTCCTTCTGTGAATACTTCAGAATGTAGTTCAAGGGTTGATAGGCTTTGGGGGTAAAGGGCTTTATAGTAAATATTTTAGGCTTTGTGGTCCATATAATTTGTCACAACTACTTAACAGATATTATAGCTCCAAAGCAGCCTCAGACATAAAGAAATGAATGTGGTTGAACGTGGTGTAAGGTCATTGCTTGCCGACCCTGGGCAATCTTTAGTTTTCCAGAAACATCTAGTGTGCATGCAAATAAAAGAACTACAGTGTAAGGTGAGGCCATCTTTCAGGCTGATGTGCTTATGCAGAAATGACCTTCATTTCTGCAGTGTCCATACCAGGTTTAGTCTGTGTAGCCTGCTGAACCGAAACAGGGATCCCTTGACAGTGTGTGAAAGACTTCTGCAGAGATAAAAAGGAGTGAAAGCACTTTGAACTCCTTCTTTGGAGCAGGAACTAAACAGAATTTCTTCGCATGTGGTGACTATTGGTTACCAGTATACAAAAAATTAAAACATGAATCAAATCACCCTCAACTAAGCAGGATATTTTATGAAAAGAAGAAGCTAAAAGCAGCCAACAGATGCCCAGTACAAGGTATGACAAAGCTAGCTGTCTTTGTAAAAGAAAATTTCTTAAAGTACAGCAATAAGTGGTAAAGCCCCTATTAGGGAATGTCCGTGTAGCCTCATCTGAAGATCTTGGGCAGAAAAGTCACATCTAACTTAGAAAGAAGGTATGAGAGAATCCAGCTAATTCCCCACTAAATTCACCCATAGAGTCCTTTCATTAAAACCCCAAGCCTGTGGCTCTCTCTATCCTAAAAGTTGGAATATTGTTATGTGTATTAGATCATATGCATTGTTGTAGCAAACCTTAGAACAATGCACAGAACTAAAATATGGATGCCTGTTACCAGAAGAAACAAATATGTTAGAAAATTAAACTCTGTTTTTCATGTCTTTTGTGATGCTACTCAGTTAATTTTAAATCTTAAGCCTTAAAGAAGTAGGAGTATGATCAAGTTGAGTCTATGTTTTACCTATAAAATCTAAGATGTATGAAATGCAAAAGTGAGGAAATTAAGTATTTGCAGTCATCCTAGGCTACTAGTGTACTGAATCAAAAATTTAGGTTATAATTGTAATGAAAGGAGAAATCATTAACTGTAACAGTAGAACTATAATGATAATTTTTAGTTCATAAAATTTAATTCATTAATATTTATAATAAAAGCCTGTACATGTGGTCTGTGTTAAACTATAATACACACAGTTCTTATATATCTCTACAGATATGACTTTGATAGATGATAAACCAGTATATGCACATATAGAATTTTGACAAAGAATTTTGAATGAATCTTATCTCTGTTTTGCATTTATTGTTAATTAAATTTTATTTGTATTTTAAAGTGATTTTTCCTAATGAATAAGAATGACACATATTGCTTTTACAAAATATAAATTTGTTCTGTGTTTCTGAATCTTTTTCATATAGATACCTGTTTTTTGTTTCTTTTTAGTAAGAAATACAAGCATCTAATTTCTCTATTAGAAATATTTATTTGGAAATATTTGTTAGGTATTTTTCCAACTTCCAAAATAAAGTTACAAAATGAATATATACCTAAGGAAGAACACCCTTTATAAAAATAAAAATGGTAATATGCGTAACAAATTACCTTAAACTTCATGGCTTAAAAAAATAAATATTTACAAACCTCCCAGTTTCTGTGAGTCAGGAATTGGGGAGTGAGTCAGCGGGGCACTTCTGGCCCTGAGTCTCTCAGGAGGCTGCCGTCCAGCCAGGTAAGAGCCCATCTGAAGGCTTGACTGGGGCGGAGGACCCCCTGTAAGGTGGCCTGTCATTCTAGGAGTGATGAAAGCTTCACTTCTTCTAAACAGAGGGTTTTTAAGCTTTACTATTTCCTGGCCGTGTGCCATTTGTTGTTTATGTAACCGTTCTCCACAAACCAACCTAGTGATCTATATAAATTATAAATCAGATCATGATACTTGTCTGCTTAAAACCCTTCAATCAGAATAAGTGAAGCTTCTCTTATACCTGAGATGGTATCCAAACCCCACAGCATGGCCCACAGGATCCGGCATGACCCGATCGCTACTTCTCCCACCTAACCACCGCATGGTCATTATTTTTCCTTTACTTTATCCCTGTCATGCTGGCCTGCCACTGGAAACACTGCAGGATCCACCAATAAGCCATCAGCCAGGTGACCAGACGCCTCGTTTGTGCCTGTTGTCCTTGTGCGGTGATCAACAAGGCCACTTGAAAACCTGTCTCATCGATTATATGCTTGGCCTGGCATGCCGCTCTGTCCCCTGCCTCAGGACTTGGTCCTGTATTTCTCCCTGCGTGCCGCTATTCTTACACCCTTGGGAGAGCCTTGTTAACGGACATGTCCTGCAGCGCAGATGCGGGCTTCTCAGAGACGACTTCCCACAAACCTCACACCGCCAAGGCCAAAACACTGTAATAGTTTTCTCATTACTCTTTCTCAAGCAATCTCTTTTTCTCTTTATAATACCTTAATTTGTGATCATTTCTAAATGATGTTTTTATTTCCTAATTACAACTGACAAACAATATTACATTAGTTTTAGGTGTGCAGCATAGTGATTAAACATTTAGTAACTTACTAAGTGATCACCCCAATAAGTCTGTCACCCATCTGACACCATGCATAGTTGTTACAGTACTTTTGACTGTATTTCCTGTGCTGAACTTTACATCCCCGTGACTATTTTATAACTGCGGATTTGAACTTCTCAACCCCTTCTCCTTGTACCTGTCTTCCTAAGCTACTTCCATTTGGCAACCATCAGTTTGTTTTCTATATCTATGAGTTGTTTCTGCTTTTGTTTGTCTCTTAGAGCTCTACATGTAAGCGAAATCATACAGTGTTTGCCTTTCTCTGACTTATTTCACTTAGCATAATACCCTTCAGGTCCAACTATGTTGTCACAGATGGTAAGACTTCATTCTTTTTTGTGGCTAAGTAATATTCCGTTGTATATATGTGCCACATCTTCTTTATCCATTCATCCATCAGTGGATACCTACGCTGCGTTCATGTCCTGGCTATTGTAAATAATGCTGCAGTGAACATAGGGGTCATCTTACATTTATTTAAATTCAGAAGAGAACAGTAATTATCTGCTTGATTTACACTATATACCCGTGCCCAGCACAGTGCCTGGCACATAGCAGCAGGCGCTCATTAAATATTTTTAAATGCAGGAAATATCTACCCCTCAGCTGCTGTTTTCTAATTTAGCAGTGGAGAAGGGGGTGTTAGGAGGATCAAGGAAGATTACACCTAGGACAGGTCGGGCACCCAATAAACTTTGATTCGGGTAAAGTTTACATGCAGTGATGTATGCACAGTGAGTAATGTGCTGAGTTTTGACCAACAGATACCTATGTAACCGACACCATGATCAGGATACGGAACATCGCCCTAGAAAGTTATCTCTGTCCTCGCCCAACCCCACCCTTCTTGGCAACTATTATTCTTACTTCTGTCATCCTGTGTTAGCTGCGTTCGGGTTAATTTAGGAAGGAACTGATACTCGTTTTCAATAACTGTTAATATGAGGTTAGTGGCAGTGTATATAGATTGGCTTCATGAAAGAGAATCATAAAGGTTTTGTGACCCATTGAAAAGGACACCGAGAGAGAGGGATCGTACCAGTTGCAGTGTTCCTTTGGGCTGTGACATAATGCTCATGTTTAAACTGAAGACATAGTTGCCGAGAAGCAGCAGTCCATAGGGGATCTTTGTCCTGCTCCAGGGAAAACGCTCCACGCAATTTTTTTCCCTGCTCTTATCCTTCAGTCCTTCACTCTTTTTGAACTTTTTGCTTGATTATTCTATCCTAAAGATGTTTTCTCTAAAAAAGGAAAGCATTGTCCTTCTTAAATGATATATATTTCCATCAAAACACATGCAATTCCAGACTACATTTATTTTATTTAAATTTCTTGAGTTGTTAATTGCCAGTGGGGGCAAAATTGTGTCTAAGATCAAAAGTTCTCGGACCACTTTCTCTTTAGGCACAGAAGCATGCCTCCGCGTGTCCTTTACGACTAGGTACAAACAAGGTTCTGCGGAAAGTTAGAAGGTGAGCAGCTCTGCTCCCCGCCAGGAAGTCAGAAGCCTGGGACACCCTTCCTCCATGGGAGCAAAGTGTTCTCAGATTAAGGGGGAAAGAGCACAGAGAACAGAATTATGCCAAGCAAAAATACTACTGACTTATGTCCAATGAATGGGGACAAGTTTTTAAAACCTATTAGTGAATATTCTAACTAGAAAGTGTTTATATTTTAAATTTCACTAGGTTTTCATTTTTTTAAGTATGGGCAATTCTTTGAATTGCTCAGCATCCAAATATTAGGAAAAAGTTGCCTTTTTGCCTATTAATAAAAACAATGAGTGTTGTTATTCAGAAGCTAATGTAAGATATTTACCCATGTGTCATTATTGGGTCTAGTCTGTTTTACTAATAAAGTAATTGCATGAGTGTGCCTTTTTCCCCCCAAATATTAGAGAGGATCCTGCTATGTATAAATTGTTTTATTATTAGAAAGCCTTTCCATTTTTCCCTGCGGGGCTATTTCAGTAAGACGGGAACATGAGTATATAGCTTAACTAATTTCTATATTATCTTTTTCACTTTTACTTTTTATACTTTTTTACCTTTTATACATTTTCTTTAATCATTAAATCCTGAAGCTAGAAGCCTTGTAATTATTTCCATGATTTACGTTTTGTGTGTTTTTCCTTATTCTGTAAGGCCTCACTGTCCCCCCTGAAACATGTATCACATCCTATATCCACTTCATTTCCTGGAAAGCCTGCGCTCTGCAGCCCTCCCATCTGGCTTCATTAGCTGTTGGTTGCGTATAAAAAAGAAATGCCATCTGAAGTACTCAAAATACTGTTTTCCTATTTCCACTATTAACAAGTGGTGATAAACTCAATTTTAAAAAATGGCAAAAAATGCATTACACAGATGGTGGAAAGTTAATTATTTTCCATTTTGTCTGCTGATCATGATCAAGATTTAGTTGACCGGTCAGCATTATTGTCTCAAAGGGAGAGAGCATGAATTTCATGAAGGAGGTGCATTTTCCAGGTACATTCTGCCCTGGATACCTACCTACCCACTTGTAGTTTCTTCTGGTTGTAATAGAGCCTAGCTATACACATCAAGGGGGGACTGGATTCTTCAGGGCGTCGTGCAGGATGGCTCATCACAGCATTCTTAGTGCTTGTTGGCAGTCCTTTCTATTTGGAGAGATTTGGTTGTTGTCCCAAAGTGAGCTAGTTGCAGCGAAATGATGCAGCCGCCCAAGTCTCATGTCCAGCTGTGAAGAGGATCGTTGTTAAGACTTCCAGAGCCTGTTTGTTGAAAAAGAGGGGAATTTGAATGAAATCTCTGCAGCTAGCAATAAAAAAAAAAAAATGCTTAAGCTTCATTTTCGGAAATGCGATTGTATTCACAGAGAAGGGTTTTTTAAAAGACCAATATTTCTGCTGGTAGGGAGAATTCTAAGATCACAAAGGAAGTCTTGGGGATTAGAGGAAAACAAGCAAGTTTCAGAGTTAAAAATAAGGTTGATGAAGAGGAGCTGATTTTTATTATTTTAAAAATCTCACCCTGCCATGATTCTTTTTTTTTTCTTTTTGAACTTGAAAAGAAAATAATATATAATATTGCTGTTCTTTTCCCAGAATAGAGGTAAAAGGCACTACTTGTCAACCTAAGAAATGTCTCCATACCAAACCCGCATGCATATAGAAGTGAGGAACAGGTGGGGGCTGTGCTGAGCATGAGAATATTAGATAAAGTTAATGCATTCACCAAAATGAAACTACAGAGTCATGAGGAAATAAATGACTTTTCTGGAACCAAAAGGCTAGATCTCACAACCACATTCTAGAGACTAAATAATGTTTACTCCAGGACTCCAAAGTAAGAATTACTAAATAGTTAAAATGGGACAGACATTTAAGAGAGAATGACTTATCAAGGAAAATATATTTAAGAGTCAAAGCACATACATTGGGAAACTAAGACAACAGGGGCTCTCAGCTGGGGTGATGCACTCGGAGCATGTAGGACCACAGGGAGAGTTTTCGATCCACCTCCCCCACACCTTCTCCGAATCCGATGCCCTTGGGAATTTTATAAATAGATTGAAAATGGTCTGCAGGTGACTCAGACAGGTGTCCTTGCTCTGAGCCCTGATACTGGAGCTTGCAACAGCAAATGGAAAGATGGGCAAGAAATTGAAGCTTGAAGTTGCCTGTCGGTACTTGTGTTGGTCTGTTCTATGTAATCTACTTACCTCAGCTCTACTGCATGTCAAATAAGGGTAAGAATATGCCACAGAAATGTTCTGAAGATTAATGTTAAACTCTTTGACCTTTCTGGGGAGAAGCACAAGATATTAAAAGAAAGGAATTGGCAGAACCAAAAATACCATATCACTTCAAATTTACTGAATAAGAAAATGAGTCAGTACAGTGTAAATTAATGCACATTCTAAGCTCTAAACACTTGAGATCCAACAAAAGGTGAGCCTACACAGGGAACAATTTTAAGTAATAAATATCTTATTAAATATCTTCTATGACTTATTATACATCTTCTGTGACTAACCTTGCTGCAGCCAATTTGTCAGGCCTCCCACTACATTTTTTTAATGTTTTCCCCTGCACCTGTGTTCAACACATGTGGTTCATTTTAACCTTGAAAAGCTTAAACAAGACATGTTTATCAGTTTTCCCCCACTTCTTATGTGTAGTAATATCATAGGATATAATCCAGCAAATGTTATGTATACACATAATACTAATGGGATCAGATATTAAGAAGGCATTGAAAATATTGGAGATTAAAAATAAATAATGAAACTCTCAGCTTGGTAGGTTTTTCTTTTTAGGTTATAACAAGCTGTATTTTCCTGACTACAAAATTACCATTAGGAACTAAAAAAAATTTAACTAGAAGTTTAAAAATAATTTTGTTTAGTTCAAAATTAATTAACTATTTTTCCCATCACCACTTATGCCCCCGTACTCTCTTCCACCTCAATCCACCCCCTGCCCCATGCAGTCCCCACACTGTTCTCTTTTTTCTTTTTTCTCTATCTCTTCTTTTCCATCCCCTAGCCAGCATCCCTTCCCAAGAGCTGTCAGCCTGCTCTTTATCTATGAGTCTGTCTCTATTTTGCTTGTTACTTCATTAGATTCCACATACGAGTGAAATCACATGGTATTTGTCTTTCTCTGACTGGCTTATTTCACTTAGCATAATGCTCACCAGGCCCATCCATGCTGTCACAAGGGAAAATTTTTCTTCCCTTGTATGGTCCAGTACAATTCCATTGTTCAATTGTCCCATAGTTGTTCTATCCACACATCTACTGACAGACACTTGGGCTGCTTCCAGATCTTGACTATTACAAATAATGCTGCAATGAACATAGGGATGCATATGTATATTTTTCGAATTGGTGTTTAACTCAAATGCACAAGAAATTAAATCTTGTAGGGGTCGCCTTGTGTAAAGAACCATATCTTCAGTAGAGTTGCTTTGTATAAAGTCTTTTTTGTTAAATACACATCATGTGTGTGCATGTATATTTGTGTGTGTGTGTGTGTGTGTGTGAGTGTGGTTTGTGCTCTGTTACAGAATTTTTGTTTTTGTAATTTTCTATCTTGTTGTGGGAGAGAGGGTGTGAGGAAGGGACATATTGAAAGTCAAATTCAAACATTTTTTATGTGTCCTGTCCTTGAAATGCACAGTAAACCAGAAGGATGAGTACAGCTTCCGGGAAGATATTTCATGTCTGTTTTTATGTGCTTCCACACGCCTTTACCAGGCCTTAGTGTCCTACCTCCCAGAAGTTAATAATTCAGATACACCTAAGCAATAGGCCCTATGCTGCGAATGCTTTTACTTTTCTATGAGGAGTGCAAGGGGAGAAGAATGGCCTTCCTCAATGGGAGCAGAAATAAATATTATTTTGCCTTTGTATTGGGACTTCTTTCATTTCATACTTCAGAGTCAACTCACCATAGTAAAAAGGGCCCTTGTCTCAAATCCTAACCCTGTCACCAATCAGATGATCTTAAGCTAGTCTTCTAGCCTCTCTCAATACCCATTTCCTTAACAGCAAAATGAAAATATATGGGTATATGTTGGATGGAGGTGAGTTGGCCAAAGCAGAATAAGGGGAAGCTTGAACTCTGCTTGGAGAGGTTACATTGAAACCATCTTTCATTTCTTTATAGTTCTAAGAGTCCAGGATTCTTATCTAGGGGGGAAAAACAATTTTCTTTTTTTCTCAGTATTTTTGTTTCGATATCCATAAACTCCACTGTACACCAACATCTGTTGCATTTGTATATTCTAATTTCTCTATGCCCTGGTATTAAAATGTAGATACTAGCAGTTGCTATTGTATTTTTCCCCAAGAATTTAGGGATGGTATATAGTATACCAAAAATGTGAATTATTTATTTTACCTCTGAAGCAGTCTAAACTGTATTTAGGAACATTGTCTCCCTGCAAATGGACCAAATCTGCCCTCAGTCTCTTACACAAAAACCCTTCCTAATGCTAATTATGAATAAATACAGTGAAGAACAAAATTGTGTCTAAAGTCATAGCAGTTCATTTGCTTCGTGGTATTTTTGCTATCATCTTCATATTCTTTTACAACAGGCTTTTGTAGTCGAATAATTATATGCAGTTACACTACTGAATAGAAAATTGTCACCAAAAAAAATACTTTACAAGGAAAAACAGTAGCAGCAAGGCTAATCTATAGCTTTGGCCTTTCTTAATGAGTGTTGCTGGGAAACTTTTCAAAACCCTGCAGGGAAATGCATGTTTTGTAAGAAAAAGCTCTCAAGCTGTTAGAACGGAAAAAAATCCCAGAAATGCTGTAACTTCAGTTTGCCATAGATTTGTAGGTTTTATGAGCAGAGTGAAAAAAACTTCTTTAAGATAACCCTTTGCAATCCAAATTCCTCTAGAATGAAGAACTATCAGTCATAGAGATCTGAAAGTTGGTTTGAACCCAAAATATAAATTTAGTGTTTGTTGAATTAGTAGGAATTATTATATAAACAGGCTAATTTCTATGTTTATGTCCTCTATTAGAAAATTGTAAAGCCTCAATAAAATCACTTAAGTCTTTTATCAAGAGCCCTTTTTATACTTTTACTCAAGTGCCACATAAAATGAGAAAGCCCTAAATGAAAAAAAAAATGCATATATGTGAATCCATGTTTCATGAGCTAAAAACATCTTCCAAGCCGTTATGTACAATAATATATAATATTTGGAAATTCATGGTGAATCCTTGGTTTAGGTTTTTTAGTATTTATTTCAATCAACCAAACTGAAAATACCAGTGAAGGCCAAAGCATTTCTACACTTTTGAGTAAAGGAAAATTCTGTGGTATATTTCAAATATGAACATACGACCAGAATTGGAAGAACCTATAGTTAGTTAAAAGTTTCATATGAACATTGGTATCATTTGTTAATCCTAGAATATAGTATTATAGAATGTTTTATGAAACAAATTCAGTCAAATTATACCATATTTTATTAACTAATTATAAGCATTTATAATTAGTGTTAGCGTGACTTGCCTTTAATGCATCCATATCTTCTATGAATACATAGGGTGAAAAGTAAGTATTTTAGGGAAACTAAGTAATGTGATATGCCACAAAAGATCAAAAATAGCTAACCTTTTCTTTAAATCAAATTCTGGTTTATGCTGTAGCAAACAGTACTTAGAGTATCACTGTGGCTCACAGAGAACCCCCCTTAAAGAAACAAGGACAATATTATTTGACTGCTTATTCTTGACTCTTCATTTTCTTTCACTTTTTCTGTAGACATAAATTTGACACTTTAGAGACTGAAAGTTTTCAGGAGGAAAGATAAGTAGACTTGAAAGCATATGAAAGACAAGTACTTCTGAGGAAGTTTTCTTGGGTTTTGTTTTCCATCCTTGTTCCCTTGGTCTTATTAACATCAATTCTTTATTCACATACGCAGTTTTCTCAGGACCGTGAACGTGATGTGTTCATTTCAATTGCTTTTGAGGTTCAAAAAAAATCTTTCTTTTATTAGCAATTCCTCAGTTTTTCTCACCAGTCTCATATGAAAATTCTAACAATTAAGTTTTATATATAATAGTTAAGCTGAAACTTTACATGTAGCATTTGCTAAATACAGATGTCACATTTCCCCAAAAGGGGGGGCCATTACAAATCTGGTTGACTAGAAAGGTTTCAGGAAGTATTATGAATCTGTTTATTGAAAAATAAAGGTGAAAAATAAGATTAATTGTAGGTATCATTAATCTTTAGTAAAAAACAGCTTTCAGAAGGTATTAAAGGAAGCTAAACTTTGCTCCGACTTTCCTCAGTTCACATCTGTAAGGTACGGGAATAAAGTAACTGTCTTTATGTCCTAAAGCATGCAAAACCATCACTGACATCAGTGAATGTTGTTGTGCTGGTGTTGATACCCACAGGTGATACAAATCATCATTCTCATTCACCTGCTATATTTAAGATACATTATTGGTTATGTTTCAGAAAAATATTCTCTCAAGATTTTCTTCCAAAGATCATGATGGTGAGAGGGAAGATTTTTGCATAGCAGCATCTGAATGACTTTTGCATTTTTTAAAAGATTTTATTTATTTTTTTAGAGAAGGGAAGGGAGAGAGAAAGATAAGGAGAGAAAAACATCAATGAGTGGTTGGTTGCCTCTCTCACATCCCCTACTGGGGACCTGGCCTGCAACCCAGGCATGTGCCCGGACGGGGAATTGAATCTGTGACTCTTTGGTTCGCAGGCCGGTGCTCAGTCCACTGAGCCACGCCAGCCAAGGCTGAATAACTTCTGCATTTTGACACAAGGAAGTCAGAGGACTCATGAATGCAGCCACCGTCTCTCCTGAGCAGTGTGTACGCTTCCTAGCAGCACAGTGTTAGGCGCTGCCCTCTGGAAGCCAGAGCAGAGACATGTGTCACGGTGGCCCCATGTGCACGTCTTGTTTACATTAACTTCACGTTTGGAAATCAAAGTTAAATTCAAAAACTGCAGTCCTTGAATTTCCAAATCTATCTTAAAATATGGACAGGTCAGTGTCTTTTTTTTTTTTTTTTTAAATTAATTTAGAGAGGCTTCTTGGAGAAGTGAAATTTCAGGCAGATTAAAGTGATAAATGTGATGTCTTGTAGGAATTCATATAATGTCTTAAACGATTAACTTCATTTAAACTCCTTACTTTACAAATTAGAAATTGAGCAATAGATAGTTGATCAGAGCAAATTATTAGCTGCAGAACCAGAACAAAAACTCATCGTTTTTCAGTTCCTTGACAGAATCAAATCTAATGAGGTAGACCTCATTTAGATATTTTCTGGGTTAATAATATATTCCTTCCACTCCATATATACCCTGACCTTTGTGGCAGGCAGTTTAACTCCAGAGTCAAACTGGAGTTAACTATCCTTATTCACTGCTTTTCCTTTTTTTTTTTCCTTTCTTTCTACCAAATCAAAGACAAACACTATACAAAAACTATATCCAATTAAAATGTCTTGCAAAAACCAATTTACAAAGCAAGGAGGAATCTCTCTAGGGAAATTTATTTTACTTGAAATACAAAAGTTAAATACAAGTAGGGTATCTGTGAGCCATTGACTAAGGAGATGTTACACCTGGAATCCACCACTGCGATTTCAAGCCCCGAAGGGCTGTGCTTTCCTGTGCCCAGAGCTCCCGGTGTGATGACTCTTAAATTGAACTGTCAGTTTTAAAAGTCTGTTCTTTCTCACCCCTCTTCTGATTTTATTACTGTATCTTCCTAACTGTATCTTTCATCTTTTTTGTTTTCTATTCCTCTTTGTTCTAAGACCATCTTTCTCCCTACACAAGCAAGTCTTCCTCCTCTGCCTCTTCCTTTGGGCTTGTGTGGGAACTGGAGTATTTTACTAGGAAGCCACGTTAGCGCTGCACGTCCTTCCTCCTTATCCTGCGTATACTCTCACTCGATTGCATTCCTGCTCCAGGTCTCACAGACGTGCCTGTTAACGCCTCATCTGAACTCACCCCACACACTCATCAAGCTATCTTAAAGAGTACAGAAATACAACAATGAATTGAAAGGAGGGTTCTTTTCAATGTTAAAAGTAAATATGTTTACATATTGCCAAGAAAACACCTACTTATTTCTCAACCAGCTGTTCCACAGTATTCTCAGGGTCTTGTTTATTTTTTTTTGTATTTTATTGATGCATTAAATTACTGAAAAGCCTGAGTCGCTGTTCAAGAAACATGGTTCCATTGGTTTTTCTCAGTAAGATCACTATCCAATCTAAAATTAGTTTGTTTTCTCTTTCTCTCTGCTTCCCCTCCCCCCTCCTTCCCTCACTCCCTCCTCTTTTTCTCTTACTGAAGTCCACATAATAATAGCCTTGCAGCAGAAACAAATAAACTGGAACATCCCCTTATACTGTGGTTCTCAACCCTGGTTGCTCATGAGTCACCCAGAATGCTTTTTTAAAGCTGGGAGTCCTGGGACTTAACCATGAAATTGACTGAATTAAAACCTCTGAGGGCTGAGTTCAGGGAGCTGGTTGTAAGAAAGTATCACAAATGACCCTGACATGCAGCAGGATTGAGTGGCCTGATTTATAATGCACCATCTAAGGTGACCAGGGTGACTAGCACAGGTGGAATAGGCAGTTATCCACAGAGGAAAACGTAACTATTTACACAGCACCACCCATCACCCACCCCCTTCCACAGTAAAACTCTTCATTAGCATGACTGAAATTTCTCTCACATTTGCTTCTTACAACAACCTCCTGGACCCTGTTATTAACCCCCATTTCCCAGAATGAAAAACTGCCTAGCATTATCTATTTTTTCATAAAAAGCAAATCTGTAAATTGGATTAAAATTTAACCTAAGACCTTCTCTAAATTTAATCTGATTTAGATGAATTTAGACAAATTACCTGTTCTAAAAATTAATAATTTGGGACCAGCTTACTAAAAAATTCAAAATACAACCTCTCTACTTGAATACCTAAAAAAACTGAGGTTACTGGTTACTTTTAAAAATCAAGATTGCTCCTGGTTACTTTATTTCATTCTGTTTTCCCTGAATGCTGTCTCCCCCATGTACCCTGAAGCACATTTTCAATTAGCTTAATCCCAGTCCATGCCAGACTGAGGTATGTGATTCGCTCTCCCTTTCGAAAATCACCTGTCTGGCCACCAAAAGACAAATGACTCCTTCAAGGCAAATGTAGTTGGTTCACCTCCATCTCTACTTCATTTCATGGCCCATTATTTACATGCTTAATAACTGAAAAAATTACAGAAATACCTCACATAATTTGAATACTTTCAGAAAATATATTAAGATAAAGGAGAGTTCACAGAAGTTTTTTTACTGTTATGTTGTTTCTGAAAGGGCAGTGCTTTTATGTCAGTAGATTTTATTTTTTTTATATTTTTCTGCTTGATAATTTCAAAAACAGGGAAGTATGGTTCAGAGCTACTGACAAGAAATGTTTACTGAATAGTTTAAAGTAATAATTAGATATTCGTGTATATATTATCAAAGGACTGTGTAAGGTGTTGTTTCTCATTGACAGTATTGAGTAAAAAACTGAGTCTGAATGTGTTTGTGTATTTGTTTGCTTTTTAAGTCGAGTGTACCTAGTTTAATTTTTCAGCGTTTATGTGCACTTGCAACAGTGGGGAAAATGGCCCAATGTCTCTGGAAGCATTAGTTATATATAGAAAGAGAATTTCCCCCTGAGGCCCAATGCACATTATTTTCTTTCTCTAGAGATCTTGGCACAAAAGGCTCATCTCAGTCTACAAAAGATTTATCTCGACAGAACATAAACGGCATTTGTATTTGTCAGGGCATCCCTCTACTCACCAGTCCCAGAGTTACCTTTTAGTAATATGCCAATAATCTTTACCTATTGGACTATTTTTAAAAGCAACATTTCTGTGTGTGGATTGTGTGTGTGTGTGTGTGTGTGTTTCTGTAGAAGCCACTTGAGGCTAAAAAATATTGCTATAGTAAAATAGATGTTATAGAAAACAATTGAACATTGATTTTAGTTTCATTAAATGTTCCATGAGATTTAAATGAAGCAATTTTTAGCCAGGTTTGGGACTCATGTCTTCCTACCATGAACATCTGATGTTTACCATCCGGCTGCTGGGCTAACCCATCGGTGGTGTTGCCGTGAGTGTAGTTCTGAAAGTCATGGCAGGGGGGCAATAATGTTACTCTCCTTTTATTAAAGAGTAGTTGGCACATAATGTTATCTGAGTCTCAGGAGTACAACGTAGTTGCTTAACATTTCTGTACCTTACAAAGGGATCACCACCATACATCTAGGAATCATCTGTCTTTATACAAAGTTAATTCCAATACTGTATTCCCTATGCTGTATATTACATCCCAGCAACTTATTTATTTTAAAAATAGAAGATTACGCCTCTTATTCCCATTCACATTCTGCACCTAACCTCCAGCCCCTCCTCTGTGACAACCATCAATTTGTTCACTGTATCTACGAGTCTATTTTTGTTTCTTTTGTTCATTTTCTTTTTGAAATTTCACATGTAAGTGAAGTCATGTGTTATTTGTCTTTCTCTTTCTGATTTATTTCATTAAGCATAATGCCCTTTAGGTTCATCCATGTTGTCACCAAGGACAAGATTTCATTCTTTTTATGGCTGAGTAATATTCCATTTTATACACACATACACACATTCCCATACACATTGCATAGTTTTTATCCATCCATCTATTGGTGGACACCTAGGTTGTTTCCATATCTTGGCTACTGTAAATAATGCTGCAATGAACATAGGGGTGCACGTATCTTTTCAAAGTATTGATTTTGATTTCTTTGGATAGATACTCAGAATTACTGGGGCATATGGTCCTTCTAGTTACAGCTTTTTTCCGCAGTGGCTGTACCAGTCTGCATTTCCACCAACAGTGCCAGAGGGTTCTCTTTTCTCCAAATCATCACCAACACCTGTTTTTGATAGTAGCCAATCTGACAGATGTGAAATGATACCTCACTGTAATTTTGATTTTAATTTGCATTTCCCTATTGAGTAGTGATACTGAGCATCTTTTTGTGTGTCTGTTGTCCAGATGTATGTCTTCTTTGGAAAAATGTCTACTCAGATCCTCTGCTCATCTTTTAATCAGATTTTTTTATGTTGAATCATAATGAGTTTTTAAATAAATTTTGTATATTAACCTCTTATCAGATACATCATTTGTGAATGTCTTCTCCCATTCAGTGGGGTGTTTTAAATGTTTTGTTAATGGTTTTCTTTGTGGTGCAAAGGCTTTGCAATTTTTAATGTAACCCCATTGGTTTGTTTTTGCTTTTATTGCCTTCCCTATGGAAATTTAAAAATGTAATTTCTTAGCTGACTCTAAAAGTTTACTGCCTATGCTTTCTTCTAGGATTTTAATGGTTTTAGGTCTTATATGTAAGTCTTAAACCATTTTGAGGGTATTTTGTTTTGTTTTTGTTTGTGTATGGTGTAAGAAAGTTGTTCAGTTTCATTTTTTCTCATATCTGTTCAGTTTTCCCAGTATCATTTATAAAAAGATGGTCTCTTCCCCATTGTATATTTTTGCCTCCTTGCTGCAGACTCATTGACCATATAAGCATGGGTTTATTTCTGGACTCTCTATTCTGTTCCATTAATCTATGTATCTGTTTTGTTCCAGTACTATACTGTTTTGATTACCATAGCTTTATAGTATAGTTTGATATCAGGTTGCATAATAATTTCAACTTTGTTTTCCTTTTTCTTTTTCAAGAATGCTTTGTATATTTAGGGTCTTTTGCAGTTCCATACAAATTTTAGGATAATTTGTTCCATTTCATTGAAAAATACCATCATAATTTTGATATGAATTGCATCGATCTGAAGATTGCCTTGGGTAGTCTGAACATTTTAACAACATTAATTCTTACAATCTAAGAGCATAGCTATCTGTCTATTTGTGTTTATTCTTTTTTAAATTTTATATTAATCTCTGGTAGTTTTCAATGTAGAGCTATTTCATCTCCTCAGTTAAATTTATTCCTAGGTCTTTTACTCATTTTGATGCAATTGTACAGGTGTTGTTTTCTTAATTTCTCTTTCCAGTAGTGTGTTAACCAGCTTAACAATAACCCACAGCCTTCAGACCAACTTCTGATAGTGTGTTGTTAGTGTAAGAAGCAACTGATTTTTGTATTTTGATCTCATATCCTGCAACTTTAGTAAATTTGTTTATTCTAACTGTTTTGATGGAATCTTTAATATTTTCTACATATATCATCTACAAAAAGAGACTGTTTCCTTCCTTCCTTCCTTCCTTCCTTCCTTCCTTCCTTCCTTCCTTCCTTCCTTCCTTCTTTCCTTTTGTCCTTTCTTTCTTTCCCTTTTGTTTCTTTTTGTCTCATTGCCTGCCTTGGACTTCTAGTACTAGGTTGAATAAAACTCACATGAGTGGGCATACTCATGTTGTTCCTGATCTTAGCAGAAAAGCTGTCAAGTTTTCACTGTTGGGCATAATGTCAGCTGTGGGTTTGTCATATATGGTCTTTATTGTGTTGAGGTATGTTCCCTCTATATCCACTACATTGAGAGTTTTTATTGTAAAAGATGTTAAATTTTATCAAAAGCTTATTTGTACCTATTAAGATAGTCATATGATTTTTATCCTTTGTATTGATGTGGTGTGTTTTGTTGATTGATTTTTGTATAGGAAATGATCCTTGCATCCCTACAATAACCCTCCCTTGATTATGATACATGATCCTTTTTTCTTTTGTTTTTCAAAAAATTTTTATTTTCCAATTACAGTTTACATTCAATATTATTTTGTGTTAGTTTCAGGTATACAGCATAGTGTTAGACAATCATATATTTACAAAGTGTTTCCCCCAATATTCCTTGTACCTAACTGTCACCATACATAGTTATTTCAATTATTGACTATATCCCTATGTTGTACTTTACATCTCCATGCCTAATTTGTAACTTCAAATATGCACTTCTCAGTTCCTTCACCTTTTTCCCCCAGTCTCTCAACCCCCCCCCCATATCACCCTCACTTCTGGCAAATATTGGTCTTGATCCTTTTAATATATTGTTGAATTTTGTTATATTTTCTTGAGAATTTTTGCATCTAGTCATATGTTCATCAGGGATATTGACCTGTAATTTATTTTTGTAGTGTCTTTATCTACTTTTAATATCAGGGCATGCTGGCCTCAAAGACTAGTTTGAAAGTGTTGCTTCCTCTTCACATTTTGGAATAATTTGAGGAGGATAGGTGTTCTTCAATTGTTTAATAAAATTAGCCTGTGAATCTCTCTGGTCTGGACTTTGTTGGAAGTTTTATGTTTTTGGTTAATGACTCAATTTCATTACTGGTAATCAGTCTGCTCATATTTTGTTTCTTCTTGATTCAGTCTTGGAAAATTGTATATTTCTAGATTATTCATTTCTTCTACATTGCTCAATTTGTTGGCATATAATTGTTCACAGTGTTCTTTTACGGTCCTTTGTATTTCTGGATGTCAGTTTTAACTTCTCACTCATTTCTGATTTTATTTGGGCTCTCTCTTTTTTTCTTAATGAGTCTCACTAAAGGTTTATCAATTTTGTCTATGTTTTAAAGAACCAGCTTTTAGTTTCATTAATCTTTCCATTGTGTTTTAGTCTCTATTTTATTTATTTACATTCAGATCTTATTTCCTTTCTTCTCCTCACTTTTCTATTTATAGCTCCTTTAAGTAAAGGATCAGAGTGCTTATTTGAGGTTTTTGTTTGTTCATTTCTTGAAGTAAGCCTATATCACTATACTATATCACTATAAACTTCCCTCTTAGAACTGCTTTTGCCATGTCCCATAGATTTTTGGAATGTTATGTTTTCACTTTTATTTGTCTGAAGGTATTTTTTATTTCATCTTAAAATTTTTCGTTGACTCATTGATTGTTTAGCAGCATGTTCAGGTTTCACATGTGTATGTTTTTTCTAGTTTTCTTCTTGTATTTGATTTTTAGTTTCATACCATTGTGGTTGAAAAGATGCTTGTATGATTTCAATCATCTTAAATTTGTTGAGACTTGTTTTGTGGCCTAACATGCAGTCTATTCTGGAGAATATTCTATGTACACTTGAAAAAATTATGTCTTATGCTGTTTTTTGGATGGAATATATATATATATATTCTACTTTAATGTGTCTTTTAAGGCTAATCTTTTCTTTTTGATTTTCTGTCTGGATGATCTATTCATTGGTGCAATTGGGTTTTAAAGTCCTTCACACTATTATTGTATTACTATCAATATCTCCCTTTGTGTCAGTAAATATTTGCCTTATATATTTAGGTGGTCCTATATCGGGTATATAGATGTTTACAAGTGTTAAATCCTATTACTGGATTCATCCCTTTGCATTATGTAATGCTCTTCTATGTTCCTTCCTACAGTCTTATTTTAAAGTTTATTTTGTCTCATATCAGTATTGCTAACCCAACTTTCTTTTGCATGATGTATATTTTTCCATCCTTTCACTTTCAGTTTATGTGTATCTTCAGGTCTGAAGTTTCTCTTGTAGGCCTCATATTTATGGGTCTTGCTTTTGCATCTCATGTGGTTGACATGAGATTTATAAATAACAACCTAGGTATATAAGACTATTTATTTAAGTTGATGTTTGCTTAAGAATGAACACATTCTGAAAGCACTATATATTTCTTCCTCACCCCATATTTTATGTTTTTCACATCATATTCTATGTATTTGTGTGTCTGTGTTCCTGAACTAATTATTATTTATTTATATGAATTTATTAGTTTTTCTTTTGCCCTTTATACTAGCTTTATAAGTGATTGATTTATTCTGCCTCTACTATGTTTGCCAAACCAGTGAGAATTTTTATTTCTTACATTTTCTAATTTCTATGTTTGGCCTTTTCTGCTTAAAAAGGTCTCTTTAATACTTCTTATAATGCCAATGTAGTAGCAATGAACTGTTTTAGTTTTTGCTTGTCTGGGAAACTCCTTATCTTTCCTTCAGTTCTGAATGTTAACCTTGCTGGATAGAGTATGCTTGATTGTAGTTTTTTCATTCATCACTTTGAATATATTGTGCTACTCTCTTGTGGCTTGCAAATTTCTACAGAAAGATCAGCTGATAATCTTATGTGTGTTCCCTGGTATTTCTGTAAGTTGTTTTGTTCTCTTGCTGCTTTTAAGATTCTCCCCTTGTCTTTAACTTTTGCCATTTTGTGGGACTCTTCGTTTGGTACTCTCTGTTCTTCCTGGACTTGTATGTCTGTTTCTTTCATCAGGTTAAAGAATTTTTCAGATACTATTTTTTTAAGTACATTTTCTGTCCCTTCCTCTCTCTTCTTCTTTTTCTGGAACTCCTATAATGGAAATGTTAGTATGTTTTGATATTGTCCTAAAGGTTCCTTATACTCTTCTCATTTTTAATTTTTTTGATTGTTTATCTTTTTGCCATTATGGTTGGGAGATTTCCCCTACCCTGTCTTCTAATTTGCTGATCTGCATCATCTAACCCATGGCTGATTCTCTTCAGTGTAATTTTTCATTTCAGCTATTGTATTCTTAAGTTCTGAATAGTTCGTTTTATATTTCTCACCTCTTTGTCAAAGTTCTGTCTGTGTACATCTATACTTCTCTTGAGTTTGGTGAATATTCTTATGATCATTACTTTGAACTATTTATATGTTAGATTGCTTATTTCCATTTTCTTTATTTCTGCATCTAGGCTTTTTTCTTGTTCTTTCGTTAAAACATACTCCTTTGTCTCCTCCTTTTACCTAAGTCTCTGAGTTTGATTCTATATATTAGGTAAATCACCTGCATTTTGTAGTATTGAAAGTGTGGACTTAGGTGAAAGATGTTCTATGGGGCTCAGTGGTGCAATCCCCCCTGCTCAACAGAGCCAGGCGCTCCAGAGGGTCCCCTCCATGGGCTGCATGAACTCTCCTGTTGTTGCTGTGCCACAGCTATTTTGGATGTGCTGATGGACGGGCCTCTGTCTGTGCTGGCTATCTGGGAGGCCTGGCCACTAATGCTGCTGGTACACTGAAGTGCATGTCTTGCACCTGACATCCTGACATGGCTGTGTGTGAGGCCCAAGCACAGCTTCTGTGGGCATGCTGATGGGATGCACTGGCCCTCGGCCTGGCTGGCAGCAAGGCCCAGCATGGAAGCTGTGTGGGCATACTGGTGTGTGGCCCAGGCTTCTGGTGTGGGTAGCTGTGAGGCCAGCCTCTACCGTTTTGGGCATGCTGGTATGTGGGGGCTCATACCCCTGGAGTGGGAAGTCACTTTGGAGGGGCCTCATGGCCTGCTGCTGTGTCCTCAGGAGTGGCACACTGCCTTGGCGTGGCTCTTAGGCCATGAGTTGGATGCTGGGGTAGGTCATTCTCTTTGGGAGGTTCTCATGTATGCTGGCCAGGATGTGCAGGTTGGGCTGTGTGAGTCCTCAGAGGAACTGGCACCTGTGAGTGTGAGGCCAGCTAAGTGGAAGAAGAACATATCAAACCAAACCGAAAGAAAATGATGCCTGCCAGTCCTTCCATCCCCAGAGACATCTCTGCCAGACCCTTGCACCTCTGATACATACTCCAAAATCAGTTAATATATTTGCTTTGCATATGACCCGATGCTTTTCAAACTCATACATCTACCCTAAGAGTCAGAGTATGTGAGTCTGTGTGTGGGTTCTTTAAGAGTAGAGTTTCCCACAGACCCCAGCTCCCCTGGATGTAGGCATCACTGGTCCTCAAAACCAGATGTTGCATGGGCTCTTCTTCCTGGTAGTGGTACCAGACCCCTGGGCTGGGAAGCCTGATGTGGTCCCAGGATGCTTCATTCATCAGAGAGGATCTGCCGCTGTGAAATTCCTCTTGCCTGTGAAACCAAGGCCGTGGGGCCTGACAAGGCTATGTCTCTGCCCCTCCTTTCTCAATGTGGCTTTTCTTTATATCCTCAGTTGCAGAGAATCTGTTCCCTAGTCATCAGGTTGTTTACAGAGATAATTGCTTTACAGGTGTACAGGTGACCCTTGAACAATACAGTTTAGATCTTCATAGGTCCAGTTATACCCAGTTTATTTTCAAGTGCCCCACACATTTCTAACCTGGGTTGTTCAACGGTTAACTGGCAGTTGGGAAACTGCATATGTGAAATGCTCACTTGGTTATATGCAGATTTTTGTCTGTGTGGGATGGTCCATGCCTGTAGCCCCTCCATTGTTCAAGGGGCAACTGTATTTCTAGTTTTGGTGTTGGAACAGGTGAGTCAAGGCACTCCCTACCCCACCATCTTGACTGGAAGTCCATGATGTTACTTTTATATGATGTTGAGTAATCAATAAATTCTCATTTACTGTAGATGTATGTTTCTGGTTTATAGGAAAATACTCATAACTGCAGACTGTATCTTTTTAATCAGAAATTATAATCAACTCAAAAATATTTTATTATAATTTGTAAAATATGAAGATTTGAAGATTTTTAACAGATCTTGGAAAGCATTTAGAATGTTTTTTAGAGTTATATGTAGTTGTATGGTTCCAACTTTACAAATATTATGAAGAGTAACAATCAGGCAATAAGGATTTGAATAGTATTGTAACATTTAGATATGTAAATATGGAGATTTGTCAGATAATTTTTCCAGTATTTTTTATAATGGGCAATTACAATTTTTATAAGTTTTTATAATGTGTCATTATAACCTTAAAATCCAAGTTTATAATGGAATTATTTGAAAGGCAAGAATGACCATATCTTATTTTCTTGACCCTTTTTATTGAACTGAGTACTTTCAAAGAGCCTGTTTCTTTTTGTATACATGGGAGGTCAAAGTCGGGCCTGAAGTAGTACACTAAACAGTTATGACATTCTGGCCGGTTGGATTTACTGCTTTTGCTATTAGACGTCTCTCTAAGCCATCACTGTTTTGACAGGATGACCCCCAGTAACATTTGAAGTCAGCCAGAGGGCTGATTGGCTTTCATCTTCCAGGGCAATGTGAGTGTCCACACACAAGTATTGACATGTCCTGGGGGCCCACGCCCTTTACTCCTCAGGCTTTAAGTCCCCTTATTCTCAGCTTGAAAGTGGTTTGTTGGATAGAAAGTTCGTATTGATTTTTAAGCAATCAATACAGTGATTTTAACTTCGCTCTTCTGATATGCATGATTTCTCTCTGTTCATTACAGATAAGCCTCTTTTCATCTTAACTTTAGGATTACTTTTTCTGTTACCCACTTGTAAAAGAGATGGCAGGACTAGAGCATGCTGGTTAACAGAGCACTTTGCAGAGATTTAAAGGGCAGAACGATGGGGCATCGCCGAAGCTCTGTCTGGGCCTGATGTTTTCCTCTCTAATATGAGATGAACAGGTAATCGTGAAGGTTCTTTTTGGTTCACATGTTCACATGTGCAGTTTGTTTAATACTCCTGCTACTCCTACTACTTATCATCATTATCATAAATATTGTTATATGCCCATTTTTTATTGAGCATTTCCTTTCTGCAACACATTATCCTAAGCATTTTATATAACTCCTAACATTTACTTCTCAGACAATTAATAAAATATGTTTTTATTTTCCCCACTTTAGAAATGAGGCATCTGAAAACTATAAATGTAACTTGCCCAAGTTCACATGCTAGTTGAAGGTAGAACGAAGGATTAAACTTAGACTTGTCTATTTCTTTACTTGTCTATTTTTTTTTAGAGAGGGGAACAGAGAGAGAAAGTGAGGGAGAAAAACATCAATGTGTGGTTGCCTCTCACAGGCACCCAACTAGAGACTGGGTCTGCAACCCAGGTATGTGCCCTGCCTGGAAATCGAACCAGTGACTCACAGGCCAGTACTCAACCACTGAGCCACAACAGCCAGGGCTAATTTGTCAAATAGACAAATCTAGATTTGTCTATTTGAGAAACAAGATTCTTAGCTACAACAAAATATAGCAGTGTTTATTAGAATAGAAAGAGAAATGAGGTATTAATAACTGTTCTTTGAATATAGGTATCCCTTGAGAATTGATTTGAAGGAAAAAAATATTTAAAAGTTAGGCCTTTGAAAATGTTTTAAATGTAAAAAAAAAATTCATATCACAGTAACTTTCCTGTAATTTGAACTATGCCAACGTGTATGTTTTGACCAAGTAGTTTATACTTGTAATTGTGCATTCACAAGCAGGTATATTTTAAGTGGTTCTCCTTAATCCTAATTTGAATTGCATAAATGTGTATCTATCAAGTAATTTTTGTATTTCTTTAGTAAATATTAGCCTTGGTAGTTCTAGAAGAGTTAATACTAGCACTAAATCATTTGCATTTCAAACCAAATCCAGGAATATCATGACTGGTGTCCCCTCAGAAAAACAATTCTGTAGTGTCTTATGATTCACAGGTAAGGACAAAGAAGTGGTCCAGGAAGGAAAATTTGTATTATAATATTTCATTTAGTTAGTATAGCATACTCTGAGTTCTTCAGGTTTATTAAACACAATTGCCTGTATAATAACTTCTTTTTGAAATTTAAAAATAAAGTGTTATAGGAGCTCTATTATATTTTACTGTCCGGCAGAATCCTCCTTTTGCCAAATATGAGGAGGGAAAACACGTATAGTATTAACACACTAGTAAAGACTGTAAAATTAACGATATGAGAAAATTTTACTAATTAATGGACAGTTTTCTGTGACACAGAGGTGTGAAGTGCAGTGTGCCCCACCTCCGTGCCTTGGCTCACTGGAGTCGCACGCATGGGCACGGCAGTTTTGGGAGCGTGCGGTGGGTGTGTTACACTTAATGAGCCTGGTTCCTGCACCAGGGCTGACATTGTAATATCAGACTCCCAGCCGTGAATTCTTGTCAAAGATGGATTTTAGATCACCAGGCTTTCCCTGATTACAGCTTTTGGTGCATAATGTCAAGCACATTCACCAGTTATGAATTAACTGAAAATGAGCCTGGCGTTGGTAACACAGCAACAGGAAGAAAGGCTGTTGGGAGATCAGCCTGGGGTTAGGAAACTCCCTCCGCTCTTTGGAAACACCAGTTCTTCCTTGACCAGTGTCTTTCATGCGAACTTCCGGAAGCTTGGTTTCAAGAACAGGCATATGTCACGATTAAAATGAAATCAGAAATATTTTTAACAATAAGATGGACCAGTCTTATTGTAAGATTTCAATATTGAGAAAAGTAAATAAGGCTTCGTACAGTTTTGAAAGGATCTTTAAGTGTAATCAAGTTATTCCTTTAAGGGAACCAGGACTGACTACATACACTTCCCTGAGAAGGAAACAAAGCGGGGAGGGACTCGGGAAAAGCCCAAATCCATTAGTTGAGGTAATTGAGTCAATTAAAGTTTAGTAACAATTTGAAGCATAAGCCCTAATTATATTGCAAACCACATGGAAAAAACAGACATGGACTCAAATTCTACTCACTGTCCCACAGTTTGGTTAAGAATGACACTTCCCCAGGTTCATTTGAAACAGTACACAGATTAAGTCGGCAAAGTGTATACATTTATGTTGATTTTCTAAATATTTTTATTTTTGTTTTTATACTGTCTTTATAGTGCACGCAACTAATATTTTAAAGTGGAAAAATTTACATGCAGTAAGCATTTTTCAGACAAACCAGTTATCCGGTCAACATTTTCTTTACTGGTTTTAGATCAGTTGACAATATTCTTCTGGATGAGATCAGTTACCATGAAGGTATGCCTAATTTGCATTAAATCGAGGAAGCTACAAATTGTGTCTTCAGTAGAATTCCCTGGTAGTATTCTTGTAAAAACTAGAAGAGCATTCCCAGCTGTGAAAACATGTAAATATGAAATAAAACTGACTAATCAGGAAAACAGAATCGTAGTTACCATGGTGTTTAGGATGGTGGCTATCACAGGTTAAGGGAGTCAAGGGGATTGGTTGGCAGAGGACCAGATGGCAATATTTAGAGTGTTTTCAAGGTTCTGTCTTTGGTGCTGGGTGCTTGGTCATGGGTACACGTCACATTATTAATACCTCAGTGAAGAATAGATCAGTGACTGAAAAATGAGATGCACACATTAGCGATGCGACTGTTTCATAGATCAGAGATTAAAATTAAACCAATGTTGTAAACTTGAGGTCTAACATATAAAATTAAATTTTAAAAAATGTGTTCATCTAGATTATTTTTGTTTACCAATAATATTTTGGGTAATGGGTAAATCGATAAGAAAACATCAAACTTCCTTTGATTATTATGTAGCATTTTTCCTGAATTTAGTTTTCTATGTGCAGCTGAAACATCATGTAAAACATATTATTTGTTTCAAGTCAAAACCGTAAACGTTGCCTCCCTCCTCCCCCCTCCCCTCCTCCCCCCTCCTTCCTGGCCAGCGCTCTTGCTCTCTCTGTCACTTGCGCTTGAAAGCTCATGCAAAATCACAGACACAAACATACATCCTTTCAGTAACAGGATAAAGTATTGTCATTAAGATTTCAGATTAATCAGGAAGACTTTTTATTTCGGCCCTGGTTTTCACTTTTTCACTTTCTTAGATATGAGTTCATTCCTGACTTAGTAAGTATAGCATATTAAGAAAATCTGAATCTTACCTTACTTATTAGCAAAACTGCAGTGCAAAAGGTACCATTTTTTGTTGTTACGTATACCACACATCTCTAATTATCTGAAAGGTAAAAAGTAGCTCACACACAAATTTGAACAAATTAAGAACAGATATTATTGAGAAAAGAAGAAAAATAAGCAAACATGTACACACACACACGTGCACACACATACATACACAAATCCTGGCCAATGGGCAGGTATAGGAGAACTTGGTCTGAAGAGTTGTAGGGCCCTGGCTGGGTAGCCTAGGTGGTCAGAGTGTTGTCCTGATATGCCAAAGTCGTGTTTCTGATTTCTAGTCATGAAACACACAAGAAGCAATGAATAAATGCATGAATAAGTGGAACAACAATCTCAACCTCAATATCTACCTCTCCCTCTCTCCCTCCCTCTATCCCCGGCGCGCTCACGCGCGCGCGCTCTCTCTCTCTCTCTCTTTAAAACCAGAGAATAGTTGTAGAAATTCCCAGCTGAATTTGGAGTGTGTCCTGAAGTTTATTGTTGTAGTTCTCCCTTCTTTCAGAGGCGAGGGGTGGTGAGACAGATGGATTTCAGTCCCCGCCCTGGAGAACAGACAGGTCAGCAGACAATTGGACATGGTGTGGTTATAGTCTATCTCGTGAGAAATGGCAGGAACTAATTCTGCACAGCAAAAGTGAGAATGTGAAGAAGTTAGAGAAAGCTCCACAGAGGACATGGAATTGGAAGAGAAGTTGATGTATAAATAGGAATTTGTCCAATGAGAGAGACAATGGGGTAGACAATAACTAGCATTGCAGTATAACTTTAACGCAGAATATGTTGAAAGGAAGGAGAGAAGCTGAAAGTCGATTGAGATGAACTTCAAATTGATTAGGAAAGATGGTGAAGGAAATTATATTCTAGAAAAACAAAAGTTGGCTACAGTACATGGGACAAATTAGAATAAGGAGAGTCTGGAAGTGGGGGACGAAGCAGAAGCCTGTTACAACAGACTGGTAGGAGATTGTGTCCAGAAAGACACTGATGATCTCGGGGAGAACAGGGACGGATTTTGCACCAGACCAACACTCTCACGTGTTCCCCCAAATCTGACATGAGAGCACAATAAATAAATTTTGAGTTATTCTATGAGTCTGAGTTTTGCCTTCTATTTTATATTCCTGTTTGCTTTATTACCATTTTTAAAATATTTATTTTCCATAAAAACCTACATCTTTGAATGTTCGGTCCAGTGGGGTTTGCTAATGGAAGTCTATGTTTGCATATGCAAATGCATGTGTATTCTGTTCTCCCCTGGAAAAGAAAAAGAGGCCACTTTGAATAGCAATTTCATTGGTTACTTATAACAGGGGGAAAAACAAATGCATACAATATGGGAAAATGTAAAATTTAGTTCCAAGTGGATTGTATTATAAACCTGGAAATATTTTTGCATTGCCTGACTGTAGCACTCAAAACCTCAAAAACTTTTCAGTAGTTAGGGCTGGTGAGTAGGAAGGTAGAATCAAGCTGTGAACTAGGATTAGGAACTGTAAGAATTAAAAGCACTTTCTTCCCTTGGTTTTGGTCATTTTCTTTGTCGGTTTCTCTTGGGAAAGGTTACTATCTAAACACTTAAAAATAATGCGGCAGCTTTCAAGTTCCTTCAGATGACTTTATAAAGTCCTTAAAGCTGAGGAAAAACAAGACAACCTGAGTAGTGGAGGAAGGCTCACAGCGGTTCAGATCAGTGTGTTTCTGCTGCTGCTGATGGGGAGGGGGGTCTGTGATCTGTGAACCTGATCTGTGCATGGACTGTGACTGGAAAAAAGTGTGACACTGGCAGTGAATTCTCATCAGTCACCAGCCACCTAAAACAGGTGACGCGTTGACCTGGAATAGGAGGGGTGGCTCTGTGTGCAAGGGAAGCGGTACAGGCACGGGCGGAGGATGTCTTCAGGAGGGTGGGGTGCAAAAAATGTGAATAGACGCATCCCGAGTCAACACATCGCTTTTTAAACCTAACAGGAACCGAAATGGGCACTTTGAGCAAAACAAGGTCAAGGCGATGAAAAGATCACCCATACATCAAAGTATTCCTTGTTGCAAGCTGCCCTTTAAAATATCTGAGAAGGAAAAAACAAAAATCAATGTTGGCTGTGCTGGTTCACAAACCTGTCACCTCTGGGAAATCTCTTTGGGTTCTAAGCCAAACCAATTTTGTGAATTTTACCTTTCAATCCCCAGGTCACAAATAGCTAAACATTTTTACCTGACTTGCAGTGTTCATGCCAAGAAGCAAAGACCTTGAGAGTTCATTACAGAAGCAGCGTGCAGTGGTGCGGGAGAGACATGTGCGGAGATGGAGGCTGTCATTCATGGGGGTGGTTGCATTTCTTTTTTTTTTTTTATTCTAGACAAAGTAAAAAGTTAAGTCCAGTTGGACAGATGAGGCTGCACTCTGAAAGAAGTCAGAGGGGTGCTTTCAACAGAAAGGTGCTTAAAAGTCCTTCTTACATCCTCTTTTTGTAGCTGCTTCTTATTGAAGGAGGGTGTGAGCAGAGCTGCCATAAAACATCAATGGGCCTCTTGCCCAAGGAATGAAATCAAGTCTTAGAAATGTACCAATGGATTGCTGATGTTCGCCCATCTCATCTCATTCCGTTTAGCATTCCTCATTTAGTGGGCTCTGTTATAAACTGTCATCCAGTCCTCACTGGTGTGGAGGAGATTGTTTTTCTTGACAGCGAAGGTAGAGGGAAAGTAATTAAAGCAAGCACTCTGGGATATCACGGATTTACTGAGAGTGAACAGCCCGTGCTTCTCATGTGCTTCCCAGTTCCGCAGTGCAGGCCCGGGATGCTGGAGCACGGAGACCTGACTAACGCTGCCTCTTTCCAGAATCTCACAGACAGCCGCTAAGTTGAACAGATTGAATTTCTTGTGCAGAATCTCGAAGTCTCACACTTTGGGCTGTTATTACTTTATCGTTTCCTCTTCCATCTTTACTTCAACTGAAATTCTTTGGGGGAAAGTGCTCGAGTCTAAGATTTGCATGTTTTAAAAAAAATAGGAAGGGAAGGAGATAAGGAGGAAGAAATACATTAGTAGTTAAAATTTCTCGTTGGCTTAGAAATCCCAGCTCTAGCGTCTATGTAAGGCATTCTTTTTAACTTCACCTTCTTTTTTACTAAGGGAGAAAGGATTATAACTGAGATTATTATATTATGTATGATCCAGATACCACTGTGAAATATAGTCAGAAAAAAATTGTCCTATAAAATACATGAGATGACCCATTCCTGCATAAGTTTTTAGTACATTTTGGTTAAAGAACACCCATAAAATAAAAATGATAGTTATTTGTCAGATAGCACCCTGGGCCAAGTGTAATATTTCTCAGTGCATGTAATTATAGGAAAATATTTATAATGACCTCTAGTATTTTGAGGTTAATGGTTGATTTCTCCTGAGTTTAAGGGCTAGTACTTTCTAGAGGAAAGGAAAATCCATCAAAAACAAGAAAACCATCATATTCAAACCTATATACTATAAAGTTTCTCTTAGTGTCACTTCACCAATCCAAGTAAGTCCTGGCCATTTTTCCTTTAACTTTAATTGCAGCATCCCCCATGGTAATGAAGCAGTAATTGTGGCCTCTGCATGTTGCTAAATGGAATAAAATAATAATACTTTCATTTCATTCAAATTTGGCAGAAACACTGGGTTTTCCCATACAGTAAAAAAAAAAATGTATATATATGGACAGGACTGTACAAACAGAATGATGAATTACAGGGAAGATTCTCCTGGATTTCTACAGCATTTGGTATTTACCCTATTTCTGTGAAACATCTTCATTTATGCTTAGGAAGAGGAAGTAGACACTGTTGAGAAGAGGAAACTTGGAATCATCTACATTACATTCACAAATGACTATAAATATCTAGGTATTAACAAAGGGCCAAATGGAGGAGAAGAAGTTAAGATAAGCAGTTTATAAATTCAGGTTGTGGTCAGGGGACATTCCAGGAGTTTGGAATAAAGCAACCTCTCAAGCCTAAGTCATTTCAAATCTGAATCAATGCAAACTAAACAACACCCCAGGGCAGGTGGGGAGGAAAAAGTCCCTGTACGAGAAAGGTGCTCAAATAAATGCCTGTTGAAAAAAATTTTTTTTTAAATAAACACTTATAGTATTATGTGAAGGGCTTTTAGTTTTAACCCTTCTGCTTCTGGGTCCCAGGAGAGGGCTTTTCTTTTTATCAGCCACTAGTGGAGGATCTAGGGACTTTTCTCAGAAGGATAAATTGACGAGATACAGATGGTTTGATTTGGCTTGCCTCACTGCTTTTTTCCCCTCGTAGCTTGTCTGCCAAAGGACCTTCTGGTTTTATGGAGCCTGCTTATTTATAGGATGCTTCATAAACACAAAAGTATCACTGTAGCCTTAAATCCCCATTCCATGCACTTCCCCGAGAATGGGTTTTGCAACACTGCCCTACACCAGCCACCACCACTCCTTGCTTGGGCGGAGGGGTCTGTTATACTTCCTTTCACATGCGTTCTGCATACACACGTTTGATACACTGGTAAATACAGGGCACCAGAGCGTGTCAAGTAGCCATGGAGCTGGCACACCTCAAGGAGGAGCTGTGGACTTGTGGAGTAAGCATTTCCAGAGGACTTCGAAGGGTTTTGCAGCTGTCCCCTCATAAACTGCCACAGTGGCAGCTTTCAGGCTCCATCGTTAGCTACATTTTAGACTTGTGATTTGCTACTAATGATTTCTATAGAGCTGATTCTCCTCTCCCCCCCCCCCAATTATTACCACCCTCATTGCTGTCGCTAGGAAGCAGAAGACATGGCAGTTAAGAGCCCAAGCCAGGGGTATGGCTCCCTGGCTGGACCACCTGCTTAGGAAGGTTATTGAATCACGTTTGCTTTCGCTTCAGAATCCGTCAAATGGAGGCAATAATAGCACCAACTCATACTGTTGTCATAAATATTACATGAGATAATACCAACACAGTGCTTAGAATAGTATCTAGCACATGTCAAGAACTTGATGGATGGTTTCTCTGTCTGTTACTATTGTCCCATTATTGCATCATATACCAAAGGCAGTGTTACATCCTTGGAGACTTCCGTGCGGCTTTATGTTAGCATACTCCTTTGCTCGCAAGGTGTCTTTTTTAAAAAATGATGCTTTATAAACAGGTTTTGGAGGAGAAATAAGATGGTTTTTCAAAGAATATGGCTTTTAGAGTTGTTACAACTTGCATAGAATTCCAATGTCAGTGTACATAGAGACACAGTGAAAAAAATGGCTGATCTTTAGCATTTCTATACCATGGGGCATCGTGGAAAATCTTTTTAAGCTATTTCTACATATAATAAAAGTATTCAGACATTATAATCAGTTACTTTTATAAGAAAACAAGAAACAGTTTGCTATAACTTTTTTTCTCATTTCATCCAAGCATTTAAAAGGTTAATCTCCATAGGTTTTAATTTAGTGAAATCAGTATATCCCTTATGCCTCACAGCAGAGCGTACTAGTGATGAATTAATCTAGTATAACAATTGATGTATTAGAATTCTTCTATTATCTCCTAAATTGCTTTCTGCTCATTGTTTATGATACCTGGTACTTCTCTCTTCACCTTGCCCAATCTGTTTTGTTGATGAACAACATTGATAGCAAATCATAAGCATAAATTTGACAATTCTATATTAACTCTCCTGCATCTACAATTTTTTTTGGACTTAAGACATGACAACCAGGTTTTACTAAGAAATTAGTAAATGTTTATTCACTGTCTGCTCTAAGAACCAAGTCAGTGTGTTGGTGAAGAGTGTGGACTCCAGGTTCAGTCTCCTGTGCCTTTGATTTTCTATGGTATCTGATTTGGCCTCAATCTCCTCTTCTGTAAAATGTGAGTAATAACACTGTCTGTCTTCAAGGGTTATTTGAAGACTGAAGATATAAAATAAAAAAGATATATAAAATACTTAGAAGTCCCTGGCATAGAGAGAAGTGCTTATGATATTTAAACTATCGTGAATGTCACATTTAGATATGATCCAGAAATAAGGAACTTCATGGAATCTTGGAAAAGAAAATGAAAGCAATGTTATGTTCTCCACATCCTTGTAATAAGAATTCTATTCCAAGAACTCACTTCTCACTTCCTTTCCTTTTTTCCTCAATACCTCACATGGCACTTAAAGATATATGTGCTTATCTGGCTGTTTCTTAAATAATGCTTTCTTACCCACATTTAAAAATTTACTCTAGCCGATTCTGATTTATCAGATATTAGTTATACATATTTTATACCCCTCAGAAGGGGTAATTTTGCAATTTTTTAGAAATATGTTTTATTCTGACATTACCAATTTCAAGGTTAATACCTGCTGGCTTAGCCATCCAGTTAAAATGTGAACCTCTTCAGGTCTAATCATAAAATCTTGATGTCTATAGAATCCAGCCCTTTTAAGGGCTAAGTTCTCATTCCTCTGGAAATTAATGAGGGAGCCAATGAGAGGATGGGAAGAACCTGTTCAGCTGAATTAAATGGAAACTACCTTTGCATTTCATCTTTTCACACTAGGCAGCCAGGACTCCCTCTTTGTGTCTTGTCTCTTCAACAAAACCTCTGAGGAGGAAGACACACATTAGAGAAAAGCCCCCTCCTGCTTTAATCTGCTGTAGTCATCTACTTCCCACAGTTGTGCTCCTTGGTTCCTGGCCGGGCTCCCCACAGCTAGATGAGACTCATTCCTGGGAGGAAAGCTGACAGCCAGAGCAGGGAGGAGGGGCAGGGCAGTGGGACTTTTAAAAATATATGTGCCTGTCCTGGGTGGTGTAGCTCAGTGGACTGAGTGCCGACCTGTGAACAGAAAGGTTGCTGGTTCGATTCCCAGTCAGGGCACTTGCTCGGGTTGCAGACCAGGTCCCCAGTTCGGGGTATATGAGAGGCAACTGATCATCTCTTGCATGCTGATGTTTCTCATCCTTTCTTCCTCTCTCTAAAAATAAATAAATAAATAAAATCTTTAAAAATATATGTATCTGATTTTCAATTTGCCCTTCATTCGGGTGTATACAAATATTCTTCATTATCACAGAAGGCAAAAGGAAGATTGCCTCTGGATCTCAGAGGACAAGGTCACAAAGCAGCTCACAGTTGTGGTTCACAAGTCTAAAGCCTTCCTTGATCTCACGGTTAGAATGGACCTGTCTCCCCTGGGTCGCCCCGCCGGTGTTGTGGAACCAATGTCACTGCTGTGCATGTGTGTGTCTCTGGTCTGCGTCCTCCTGAAAAGCCGTATTGCATGGTGGTTAAAATGAAGGCCCCTGACCTCAGGTGCCTGGTTTTGAATCCCAGCTCCCTCACGTCGTAGTTATGTGACCCCAGGCAGGTGTCTTAACCTCTCTGTGTCCCAGTTACCTTATCTATGTAATGAGCATAATAACATCTACCTCATATTAATATTGTGACGATTAAATGAGTTAATGTGTGGAAAACACTTGGAAGAATGCCTGGCTCACAATAAGTGCCAACCAAGGGTTTGCTTTACTTGCTTGATGGTAGAGAACAGGTTTTAATCAATCTAATTCCAAGAACCCAGCAGAATGAATGGCACATAATATGGGCATCTAACCAAGTTCTCAAAGACAAAGCTATCCATTGGCTCCAAACAGCAGAAAGGAAACTGTTTTCCAACTACCAAAAAAAAAAAAAAAAGAAAGAAATGTATAAGAAACATAATGGGGGGAGAAAAGAAAGAAATCAAGTTCTCTGTAACAGGAAACAGCAGCTCAGTGGGATCTCTTTTCTATCAAACTGAAATGTCCTAGTAACCAGACTTTCAGAATCCCCTCCTGAAATACAGCAGCAGGCCTGTTAACTAGTGTGAAGGTGTAGTCAAAAGGACAATGCTACCTGGAGAAGTAAGCAATGCAGTCAACCTTGCAGCATTTAATTAGGATGCTGACCAAGAAACTTTGGTGACTCAGAGCATACATTTCCACGGCAGCGTGTTTTCTGACGCAGGTGTTCTGTGTGGTTGCTCTTCTGCCGGTCCTGGGTGCTCTGAAGTAGAAGGAGAAATGGCCTGTGCTGCCCATATGGTGGGTCCAGCAGACTATGCTCCCAGGCTCTTGCATTTATTTATTAGGACATTTGAACTTTCAGACCCCAGTGCTGGTTCATGGAACACTAGCACTTGTATGCACATTCCAGAAAACATTTAGTAGGTGTGGAAACTAGAGGAAGGAAACCTCCGGTGATGTGAGCGCTTTACACAGTTTGGCAGTGTAATATTTTGCTGCTTGTGGAAACCTAGCAGAGAAGAGCCGCACCTGACGTAGAGCAGTGGGGCCTCTCTCTGTAAACCCTAGCGGCCTGGCTCCAGTGGCAGGAGGGTCGGAGCCCCTGAGAGCGCTTTCAGCCCCCTGACCTGCTGCAGCTCAGACCTCACCGTGCAAGGACCTCTCCAATACGAATCCCCAGAACTTTCTGGAGAAGCTTGCCGCCTGTCCTACAAGGACCAGGAAGAGTTAGATAAGTGAGGTCACTGAGAAGCACTCATTTGGGGAGAATCCATTCTTTTAGGCAGATACAAAAGCCCTCCTCTGTGATGGGTGCCAGTTGAAACTGCACAATGGATAGCTGTTTCAAAGAATGGGGTTTATTAAATTGAGCATGGCATATCATGTCCCTGGAGAAGGAAAGTAAATTCCCTGGTGACCAGGCTAAGTCGGCTTCCTTAAGAATTTCTTGGCATCTGTCTCAGAGGTGTTCATGGGAAGGGTAAAGAGCAGCGTGTCAGTAATGGAAATCTCTCCTGGTCGCTGGCTAGCGTCCAAGTCTCGCAAAGAGAGAAATGCAGCTCCCAGTTGTGCTCCCACCAAAAGGCCTCCTACGTAGCAGAGCTTAGGGTGGAAATCCATTCCGTCCCGGTTTCCAAGGGGTCTGGCTTCTGTCTCCCACCCAGTTTTCTCAAGAGAAAGGACTCCATACGGCTCATGGATATAAGGATGGGGGGGGGGGTGCGTCCTTAAAAAGCGTCTTATGTGGAAACCCACCCAGTGCTTGATATTTATCCCCAGAACCAAATGATGGGACTGGCTTTGTGAGACTAAAAAGATTATAGGCAACACAATACGGTGCTCGCTTCGGCAGCACATATGCTAACACTGGAACGACACAGAGGAGATTACCACGGCCCCTTCGCAAAATGCAGAGGAATAGAAAATTCCCCAATCAACACACAGCCACAAGTTCGCAAAACTAAACTTAAAAAAAAAAAAAATTAATGAAGGCAATGAAGAGTCGGAATAACTTTGTAAAGAGTGAATTGAAATGCACTTTCAATCACTTCATAAAAATGTGATTCCTCAGAATTTGTTTTTTTTACATCTCAATTTTAAAAACAGCTTAACTCAGTTACATTGAAGAGTTTGTTGCTGCTTTTTTTTTTTTTCCTCATCAAGTATGGGTGGGAAAATACATCAAGAGAATTAATGGGGTCGTTGAGGTTGAAAGTGACCATTATCTTAGCTGCATAGAACTAAATCTACTTTACAGGGTAAGGAGAGTTTAGTGAGTAAACTTGTTACATTTACATTTCTCAGCCACTAGGTTAGGTTCTATGTAGCAGAGACAAAAATGATCAGAGCACAATTCTTGCCTTTAAGTAGGTTAAAATGTAGAAGCAAAGTGATACTAGCATTCAAAGCATTATAACACAGACAAAAGCATGAGGTTCCGGTTAAATTCTATGGCAGTGCAGAGAGGGAGGTAAATGTAGACCCAGGGTGTTTGAGCTAGCAAAGACAGGGTGAGTCGAATATAGAGATAGAGGAGTGAGGAGGCAAGCATGGAAAGGAGAGCAATCAGAGCAGGAATAGAGCGATTCTCCAAGCAGGAATTGGCAGCCTGTGGCTGCCCCAACGCAGGATATCAAAGGTGGAATAAAGGGAGATGAGCCTGGAACTATAATGGGAACTATTCTCTTGGAAACTGCCACGGGGATTAGGAGATACATTAAGAAAATATCTGCTTTTGCTTTTGTTTTGTAACAAGGTAGTGGTACAATTAGACAGTGCTTTGAGCGAGAGAGTAGATTGTAATGAAATCAAGTAAGACTGCTATACCAGTGATACCCCAGACAGCAGCTGATCCCAGGGGCCTGCAGACAATTTCATGCTTCACCCTTTTTCTCAGGGATTGAAGAGGGAGCACCCTGCCACTCAGCTTACTGGGTAACAGTTGCCATGGTTTTTGGAGAGTTCCTCCCCTTAGGGTCAATTGGAAGACTGAGCTTCTTCATCCCACTAGGGAAAACCACCCAGAGAAGTTGGACACTATTTTGGGTTCTTGTGGTAGAACCTATATTTAAATTGTGGCTCCATGAACTTGGGCAAGTTACCTGACCTCTTCATACCTGTTCTCTTGTGAAGAGAGTTTAATACATGAGTTGGCATATGATAAAAAGCCAATAGCTAGTAGCTGTGGTTACAAATAGAAATTATCAAGAGTAAATTTACTTTGGGCCCATGAATATTCTTTCCAGTAAACCAAAGTGCACTCCTCTTCACCTGATTCACAATCAAAGAGATATGCAGATATTCTAACAATGTCTCAGCACAAGTGAGTAAGGCATTCACGTTTTGACCTACGACATTATTGGATCAACTAATCATGTTCAGGCAGGGGGTGGTGTCAACTAAAACACTGAGCATTGCACATATTCCCTCATTAAAATGCAGCTGCAGGGGATACTTACTGTAGTCAGTAAGCCCTTCCCTGAAAAGAAAAATACAATAAAATAAAAATGGTGACTCATGGACTGCTGGCTAATTCTACAAAATGGGCTCTGGAACTGTGCCTCTTTCTTTTACTGAAAATTATTTTTGCTACTGTTATATGTAGGTAATGAAGAAGCTCCAATCCCCACTGTTCTGAAGGTTTATATTTGGAGGCTTGTCAAAGGCAGAGTAGACACCCAGTAGCTATCACCATTCATCTTACGTGGCAGTGCTGGCCTGCAGCAGAATTCTGAGATTTTCTTTGTCGCCCCCCATCCTTCCACCCGACCTTCATATGTTCTCTCTGGCAAGCTGCCTATATGCATGTACTTTGCACATACTCATCCCATTTTTCACTGCATTCATAGTCCAGCTTTCCTCTGGACTCTATAAGGAAATGAAAATAATCGATCTCTGTTGTATTCTTGGTAAAGATCAGAGAATAGAATCATCTCAGCTGACTTGATCTGCTTGACAACAAGCATTGTGATTCCCACGCTGGCACCTTGAGAGGGCTGCAAACTGGCACAGCTTGTACGCTTGGCCAGGTACTCAACAAAGGCCCAAGAGGCAGCACATAAAATTGGGCAAGGAGCCCTGGTTATCGCTTTTCAATATAGGGCCCATTCTCTGAACCTTTCTAAAAGGAATAGAAATGCAAATTGAAGCAGGACTTTCTCTTGACATTGTGTATCTTGCTCTCAAAAATAAGTTTATTTAGATTTATACAAATATTGCAGTTGAGTTAACCTGGCAGTTGACTAATCCAGTCACTGGTATGTAACAGCTTTCTGGTGTGCTTCAATTTAACCTTATTCATTAGGAACATGGAGAGAAGGGAGGGGGAAGATCATTATAATGGCTTTATGGTGCAGAAAACCATCAGGGAAGATCGAGAACTGTGAGGAAATAAAAGTTGCATTTAACAAATGAAATTGGTAAGACATTACAAAGAAAAAAACAGTTATTCATTAAAAATGAAAAAATTATTCAAGTTGACAGTAAAACGCACACACAGAGAACACATTTGGGAAGTAATAAGATGCTCAAAGAAAGCTTTAGAATTTACAGGTTCTTACTTTGGGTTTGTTTGCCCAAGAGACATAAATGTTTAAATAATCCACAGGGACTAAGAAAGTTATGGGTACTAGCTCCCAGTATTAAGAAGTCCAAAGAGAAATTCTACCAAAAGAGGCAGAATGACTTTGCTCCTATACATTGCGTGGTTAGGAAAGAGAGCACAAGCTAGCCTTTGCGCCTCCTCTTGATGAGTTTATTTGTAGCCTAGTCCCCTTGATCTCTGTCCCCACAAGCCTGCCTTTCTGCAACATCTTCACAGTCGCCGCCACTTCTAAACCATCCTCCACCCCATTCACGTCCTAACCTTAAAATAGTTCTTTCAGCGGGACAGCAGCACCTTCCCGCCTCTGTCTGTGCGGGCATACCCTGTTTTATTGCACTTCCCTTTGATTGCGCTTCACAGATGTTGTGCTCTTTATAAATCTAAGGTAAAACCCTCCACCATAAAAATCAGCATGCCTTGCTGAGTTGCAATACTCCATTCATTGCGGTGGTATGGAACCCAACCTGCGACATCTTCAAGGTCTGCCTGTACTTTGAGATCCTGCATTGTCTTTCCACACCCTACCCTTACCCAGCCTTCGCTCAGATCTCGCCCACACTGACTTTCTATTGCGTCTGGAGTGTACAGAGCCTGACCTTTTTTCTTACTTATCACCTCCAGGCAGCCTGGTTTTACCACCATAGTTCTCCCCAGATTAGGTAAAAAGAGAGCCTTACATTAATTAAATGCTTGGTGATTAAAAGAGGCAAAGAAATCATGCCTCTGCTTCCTTGTATGGTTTCTGCTCAGCTGTGGTTTCTCACTGCTGAAACTTGGGCCTGTTACCTTGGCCCGTGCTTGTTCCATGCCTGCCTCCACAAAACAAGCTGCAGAAAAAATCAAGGATTGATAAATTATAAATGATTTGCCCAGGGAAAGGCTGGTATTGGACAACTTTTTCTGACAGCCTTCATTCTTGATGTTTTCTTTTTGCTTTTCTCATTCTAGAAAATCTAGAATTTCTGAAAAACCTTTCAGAAATCTAGCCTTCATTTCTAAACCTTGTGTTTTCCCCTCTCTCTTTCACAGTTACAGAGTCTCTCTCTCCATGATCTAATGGTCCCCTCTCTCCCCTTCTCTTAATTCTTTGCTTTATTTTTAATCCTCTTCTATTTATCCATCCAACTTTCTCCCCCATTAATTGTGGAACCTCTTGCTTCCTACTTTCAAATGCTCCTTCCTGACAGCCTTGTGGCAGCCCCAAGTTACAAGCTATTTCCCTGTCCGTGTTTAAGGGTTGTATTGCTAAAAGCCGTGTGTGCCAGACATCCCAGGTGCAGGGAGGCCAGACTGTCAGAGGAGGCTAGAATGAGCAGCCCTTCCACAGATTCAGGGGCGTAGCTGCCAAAAACACCTCTGGATCCAAATAGAGATGCAGCCATTGCCACCACAAATATTAGACCAGGGAGAAACCATGCTGGAGTCTTTTCAAAACTAGAAACTTGCATCAATACTATGTTTAAAAAGCCTGAGGTTTAAATCCGCTCCTGAACCCATCTAACTCTTGGCTTGGGAGTAGCCTATTGTAACTCTTAAAAAAAAAAAAAGAGGTAGAATAAAGGTCTTGTAAAAATCTTCACATTTGTTTTTGGGAATCAGATTGCTACATGATACCTGTGCTTTCAAGTATGTAGCATGTCGATGACCAGCCAAGTTATCCTCCCCGAGGAATGGTTAGTGTAACTGACACCCTGCTGACTTTCTTCAACCTGATCTTCATCAAGCCCCCATAATACACAAAGTTTTGTAGAGTCTGTTCAACAATTTCATGTGAAAAGTCATATCACAGTTTGCAGTTCTAGATAGCCTGTCCTCACATCATGTGTTTTGTTCATAATGTAAGGTGCTATGAAGGGAAGATGAGGATAGGGTGAAGCCTGTCGTTTTTTGAGTGTGTGTGCACGCCTGTGCGCACTGTGGTGCATGTGTGCATGCTTTACCTCTTCCCCTCGAGTTGTGCTACTTGCTATTCACCTCCTTCGGGTGCTCTGTGCCTGTTTTATAGCACTCACCTGCAGAGGAGAGAATTACTGTTAAGTGAGAAGGGATGGCAAAACCCCTTCCATTTCCAAGTAAATTAAGATTTCTTCTGGATAGAGGGAATAATGGGAAAACCTTTAACATGTGCAATTCTGTTTAAAAAATGAAAATATCACATCATACCATTTCTCATGGAAAAACTATTGCAATAAGGAAAGAAGAGCAGCCTATTATTTAGCAGGCATACCTTCAAAACAGGTATGCTTGCCAGGTACCTTCAAAATGCTGATTATTGAAACTTCACACAACCCAGTGTACAGTATAATCATCCCCATTTCTTCACCCCAGAGGAGACTGAGGCTTGTGAAGGTCAAGATCACAGAGATAATATAGGATAGAGTCAGGAGTTAAACCCCGCTGCCCTCGACTTCAAACCCCATACTCTTTTTTATTATACACATCTCTTTGACTTGTCTAGGTGTCTCCACTAAAAAGCCAAATTGGCTTGTAGATGAAAGTGATTTTATGAAGGCCTGAATTTCTATTTGAATCTTTTCTATAACTGAGAAATTCCAGTTAATATATGTCATCTTCAGGAGTTTCAGTGCAGTAATTCTTGTTTTCTATTGTTCAGGGAAGGTTACTTTAAAATACAAGGGGGACCTCCCCAAAATGGAATTTATGTATAAAAATTGTGCATTTATTCTTACATGTTTAAACTTAAGTCACCTTCAAAGTACTCTCCATTTGATGCAGTACACCTATTGAGACTTTTTCCCACTGCTCAAAACAGTTTTTGAACTCATCGATTGGGATGCCTTTTAGTGCTTCTTCCATTTTTTTGTTTGTTTTACCTCTTCCACATTGGCAAAACATTTCACTTTAAAGACTTTTTTATCCAGGAAAACACACAAACAAAAAAAGTCACTAGGAGTGAGATCGTGTGAATAGGGAGGGTGGGGCGTGGGGGTCACCCTGTCTTTGGTCAAAGACTGCTGAACATTCAGTGCAGCTTCAGCAGGTGTGTTCATAAATCACTTACCATGAAAAGGGCAAACACATTGTAAAGAGTCGTCAAAAAAAAAATTCACTGAAGCCAAACACAGCCTCTCACAAGGCCAGCTAGTACACTGATATAGTTGGCTTCCTGGAACACTCACCTAGTGGGGGAAGCCTGTACTACACAAGAATCTGCCCTCCAGAGATAATTCTGTGTTGTGTTGTTTTTTTTTTTAGGGTCCCCCTTTGTATGTAGGAACTTTAAGAAATCTGTTTTTAAAAAGGTAAAGGTTTGAATTCTCAGTGTGCTCTATTATTTGGGTGGCTGAAACTTGTGGTGGCAATAAAACTTGGTTTCTGACAGTACCTTTTACATTGCAATTGAAACAGATTTTTTTTCCTTCATGTTCATTGCTTACCATTCTCTATCAACTGAAATGAAATTTCATTCCGATCTTTTTACATGGTTACATCTTGATAGATTGGTTTAAGGTTCAACAGTTGAATGGCAATTCTTGCAACTGCGTCTCCCCGAGGGAGTCATTAGCTTAAACACAGGTGTATTTTCTAGACAAGTGCTTGGTTTTAGCTTTCCCAGTATAGTTGTTTGTTTGTTTGTTTGTTTTTAATTAAAGACCTTACCTTCAGGTCTGCTGCACAAATTCTGTTTCTAATGGCACATCTATACATGGAATGAGAGGAAAAATTTTTATCAAGTTAGTTTTCTTTATACATCAAGGTGGAGCTGATGCAAGCAGAGCTAAGTGCCACTCACGGGAACCCAGCCCCTCTGGGTGCTACACTCTTCCCTCTCAGGGCCCATTTGTGTGTGCGCCCCGACCCTCCAACGGGAAGTGTCCCCATCTGCATTTGGTCCCTTTGCGGTCTATTTGCATCCCCCTTCTTCCCACCCCCTCCCCCCCCATAAGAGAAAAATCTCTAAAGGAAAAAAAAAAGAAAAATTAGTGAATGAAATGCTAAAATAATTGGGGAGCAGGGGAAGTCTCGGGGCTCACCGATGACACAAAGACATTTCAGACTTGACCGCCTAAGGAAGACCTCAGTTTTCTACCGGAGAGAGTAGCACTAATGGTGTGGATTTTAAACAATTAGCAAGGGAGGAGTGGGCAGCCTAGCAAGGAATAAAGAGATGCTTTTGGAGTGTTAGAGCCTTGAGCTGCCTCATACTTCACACCTCTGAGAAAGCCATCTAAATATATAAATACCCCCACATACCAGAGGCCCTAACACAACTTCCTCTCACTGGAAAAGATGGGGACTTCAGTAAAGGCCTGGCTTGTCAAAACAACCAAAATTGCATTTTAGCACTTTAATAAAACCCTGACCAAATTTAAAAAAAAAAAAAAAAGGGCTTTTTTCACTGCCTCTCCTCTTTATAATTAGAATGGTTCAGGATTTAGGTCCAGACTTTTCCTTGTACACCCATCTCTTTCCTTCCAGCGAACTCATTTGTAGGGCCCCAGCCTTGCATCGTGCCTCATTGGCGCTTGCACAGCGTTAGCACCAAAGAGAGAGCAGGGAGAGGACAAACCAGACCCAGGGCATTTTATCTGTCCTGGTAAACGACCTTGGCCGTGTAGTTTCACCTCAACTACATACAAACGGGGGCCTAACCGGAGTGAGCTGGGAGAGCAGCATCTCTGGCTTTCAGGTCAGCTTCTCTGACTAATGGCGCTGCGTCCTGCCACATCTCATTTGCAGGCGTGTCACTCGGTTGGCCCCTGGGGTGATGTGCGATTCTGTATGGCACAACTATTTGAGAATCACTTTGTCTTCTCGGGAGTGCACACAGCCTGTAAGTTGTGAGGAAAGAAGCCTGTTAACCCTTCACCGAAACGCTGGAGTTTCTTAGTGGATGCTTTAATTTTCACTGGTTACTGAGGCGCATGCGCCTCAGGACCAGCACGGTGGCGAGTCTAGCCTGGAGGAAAGTATTTCAGTTCCAATTGCTAAACTCAGAGGATTAATTGCACTGAATTTTATCAGAATGAAAGGGGAGTGGTGGGAAAGAATTGAGTCATCCTCATCATTAATATAACTGAGTGATTACAGACCCTTTCCCAGGAGAAACTCAGACAGTAGCTGGCCATTGAAATAATAAATAGAATCCTGAAGAAGCCTGGCACAAGATGTGTGCTTTGTAGCTAAGAATAGCAAGGTTAATTACAGAAGGGAGTGACAGCAACAGGAAAGCAGCAATCTCTCCGAGCAGAAGCTGCTGCAGCACAGTTCCAAAATAATTAGTAACAGGGGCTGATCCTGGAGTTGTCAAAACATTAACCCTTGAGGGCCGAGATGGGCAAGGATGAGAGAGGGAAGAGAGAAGTGCACCAATAATGCCCCAAGCACAGGCCACCCGTGGTTTCAGTTTGAGATCTCCTTGTGCTGCTGTAATAAACGGTAACTGCTTGTCAACCTGAGTCAGATTCTGAGTCCCTAATTATATTTGTCAATACGTGACAAAACCATCTGAAGTCCAAAATGTATGATATTCCGTTTTATTCTCTGACAGGCATTAAATGCTATAGGAAAAGCAGGGTTTTTTTTCTTCAAACAAATAGTAGCTAATTGTCATGGTAAAAGTCTAAAGAAACCCTAGTTAACAAATTTTCTATCCATATGAATCTACCATGTACGTAACAGTGTCCTAGTCAAAAATCTTGTAAAAGTACTTAAATAATATAATAATAATTTTTAAGATGCATTATAGTTTAATGTGAGAATATCTAAAGCACATAATGAGGTTGAGTTTTACTCAGAATAAGTTTTCTGAACATCTAATATTTTCCCCTTATAATTATAAGCCAAAGTTTATTATCTTTACCAGAATGACACCTGATACATTTATATTCAGCTTTCACTTTCTGTCATATCTGATTGTAGAGACAGAAAAAGCATTTGGCACAAGCATTAAGATCAGTAACAAAGAAGAAAATATTCAACACTGGAAATGCGTTTCTAAAGGAAGCTTTGTCATCCTCTTCTTCATGTTTCTGGCATTACTTTTTGTGAGAATGTCTTCATTTGCTTTTCTGGAAAATAGGAATAAGGTCTATTTTAGCCCTGCGAGCCTGTGCCCTCCTTCCGCTAAGCCCCGGAATCCCACCAGTGCCCACCTTAGCATCGCCGTGGTTGTGACCGTCACAGCTATTGTCCAGCATGGCTGGAACTCCTGCTGATGACAGGCACATGCTGGAGTAGCTGTGCACCTGGCATGACTTGTCACTAAATAGTTAAGCTTTATTCCTTTTTGAAACAGAAGAACCCTACTGCTAAAGGAGCTTTCGTATTTCCCTGAAAGATACACAGTGACTCTTCCTAAGCAGCAGAACTACAAGTCAGATATAGAAAATCGTAGTTAAGTAACGCTGCTTATTTAAATTTTTCTTAATTGTTATTATGTATCCCAGCTTCCTTAATACCATTAGGATTAAGTCACTGCAGTTATGTTTAATGTTCAGAATGGAACTATTCATAATAGTTTCTCATTACTTAACTGGAGGCCCGGCTTGCAGAAGCTGCCCAACTTTGCACAGATTGTGGTTTCTTCAACAAGGTAAGCCTACGGCCGCCTCTGACTTCATGGCAAACCTTTTCTAGAGATGGTGGGATGAATAATTATTATTAAGAGGTGTTTAATGTTATTATGTGAGGTATTGCAAATCATCCCCACATGACCCCAATTGTCCTGTCCTTATTTAGAAAAAAATTGATAAAGAAGACAGAAAATGGCATAATACATATTGTTCGCTCTCAGAGAGTTTCTGAACCAGACCAAACAGTCTACATTTATTTAGTTTCTGTGACTTCCTTTGTCTGTCTGCTCTTACCCCTACTCCCAGCCCCTTTGCTGCTCTGCTCCAGATCCTAGGGACCACTGTTATTCAGGCTCCATTGCCATCTGGCTTCTGAGCAGCCTCCACCGGTGGGATGCTCTGGGGAGGCCTGGAGAGAGGAGGTGGTAAGGAGTCAGGCTATTTCTCTGCTCACAGTGGCGGAACCACCTCTGTGATGTTGGATCTGTTGGGCTGTCCTGTTTCCCACCCAGCCATCCTCATCATGAATCCGCCCCCACTGGATGGCTATGGCAGCCGGGCTTTGGTCGGCCTGTCCCGATGTTGCAGGACTCAGGTGAGGGTAGAGAAGGAGGCCCACTCATCTATGTCCAATATTTAAGTTATAAATTAAATATACATTGTTAAAATATTTTCTGTAAGGTTATTAGTATTCTGCCAAGGAAATAATGCCAATCAGCCACAAAATAGTTTTTCGAGGGCTTCAGCCCCTGGCAGCCATCTTATCTCACCACGCCCGACCTAACATTTTCCATATTTCTATTTTGAAAAGTATACATTCAGAATGACATTAAAAAAAAGAAAAGAAAACTCTCATGGGAATCCACAGGATAAATACCTTCTTTCTCTTACTTATTAGGGTGGGTGCTGTTACTTCCCACACCCAAGGCTTGGCTACTCATTTATTAATCTGTCCTTACTGTGAGAATCCTATGAATGTGATACCAAAACATTTCCCGTTACCTCAGCCAGTCCAAGAGAAGAATTCTGTGCCATCGGTCCCCTAACCCCCCACCTAGATGTGCTGACTCGTTAAATTCCTCAAAGCAGCCTGAAGCTGGAAAGCTATGGTTTAGAACTCTCAGACTCTCAGGCGTGCAGACTACCCCGGTTCACTTCCTCTCCTGCTCCTTCCCAGACTGTGAAGGAGCTTGGAGGGCACTCAGCCACACTAGACCCCACCAAGGCACCATCCACCGTTACCACTGACTCCCTCCTGCAAATAACGGCTTCTTCTTGGCCATCTTGGCTCTAGGGGTCAAGAAGTTGGCTGTCCAAATTGGATAGACCCTAAAAAAAGGCCTATTCAGACCCTGGAGACAGGCTTTATCCAAATACGCAGAGGAAGACAAGGACCCTTATACCTGGAGCATGGGGTTTGGGTATGTATGTCCTCCTGGCTGAAAGGTTCCTTCTCTCTGGAAGGAAAATTTGCCGCAGCCAGGAAGAAACATATAACTGGGAGGAACACAGTGGAACCCTCTGGAGTGGCGAGTTCACAGCAGGTTTCCATTTTTGTCTCAATCTAAGGGCACCACCGATTCCCCGAGGATGGTGGCATCTTCTTACGGTTGCTAATCTCGGGGTTACATTGCTGCCCCCTGTTTGCCTCCTCAGCTCTTCCCTGTGTAACCAGTTCTCTGTGTTACATGTTCTCTGCTTGCAACACCTGGAAAGGTTTTTGTTTTTCCGACAGCACCCTGATTGATATAGCTCATTTAAAATCTTTTTTTTTTTTTAAACGCAGTAGATTGCAGTGACGTTGTCTGCGCACAGTGGGTCATTCTGCGCATTCATCTGAGCTAAAGAGAACAGGCCCCATTGTGAAGATAGATTCAGGGGTATAAAAGATTTTCTGACAATCGAAGTCTCTTGCTAACACATTCACATTCCATAAGTCGTATTCCGAAAGGCACTGTATATTTAGCTGTACCTAAATTTGCATGTGGAGTTACAAGGTAAATAGGACAGAAGGAGAAAAATAGAAGTGGAATATTTCAACACGCCAGGCAGAGGAGTAGGAAAGCGATAGTGATTCAACTAAATGCTGTCTCTTACCTAATATAGCGCCTTTGATGGCAGGCGGCAGCCTTCGGGCTCTCTGCAGTCCTCTCCGACACTTCCCACACGGGATCTTTTTCACATGTCATTCTACTAGGCCAGTGCACTGCTAGATCTTAAAATAAGACTTACACATATGGTACTTATATAATGAAGATGAAACCCGTGCAGTGGGGCTGGAGATTTTCACATTTGGTCTCTTGATAACTGCCTGGGTTATATAATGGTTCAATTCCGAGGTTAGTTTGGGGGGTGTGTGTGTGTGTGTGTGTGTGTGTGTTTTCCTGGAAGGCATAAGAATTTGGCATACATCTAACTTCTGATCTTTATCCCTTTTTACGAACAAGATATTTTTGTTTGTAAAAAAATCCTGAGTTGGGTGCTGAAACTCATATTTTATATCACCTTTCCAATTCATCACTGAAAACATAAGTACTGAGAAAAATTAAGGATCTGCTTGGTGCTGTTCCCTCCCTCCTGCTTCTGTGCCTCTGCTTAAACCTCTCTCCCGCCTCAGCAAGGCTGCTCTGCCTGACCCCAGCAAATACCGCCAGGATTTGGCAATAGGGGGAAGAGGAAAGTAATCAATTTTACTGCCTGATGCTGCTAAAAATTGCAGCCAGTTTTCAATTATCCATGTCAGGAGATGCAAGGATCTTTGAAATCAAGATCCCATCTATAAATAACAAAGCAACAACAGACACAAAGCAACAGGCCTTCATTTCATCAATAGTTGCAGTCTTTTCCAGTATTTCAGTCAGAATGTGAGGTAGTCATCACACCGCCTCTTCACTGAGCAGCCGATTAAACCGTAGGTCAGGATTGTGGCCGGGAGAGCGGGATTGAGGACCATGCCCTTCATTTTTAGATAAATGGGCATCCTGCTCCCCCCACTACCTCCTCACTAAACAGACAGAGCAGGAGGGACAGGTGGAGAACCTGACGCTTCGGGCCAGAGAGCCAAGCAACCTAGATTATCGAGGAGAGAGGATGGGAAGTCTGCTTCATAGGCTGAGAAAAACGTTGTGCTCCCTGGGGAAAATAATGTTTAGCACCTGAAACCTACCCAATAAAGAGAGGAGAAGGTGAGGCGTGGCTGCAGGCGTCGCTGTGATGGGAGAGGGCGCTCCCTGGTGCTAACATCACGACGAGGAACACAGTTCCCGCTGACGCTGTGCCTGAACCATCCCAGATGTGTCTCATTCTGCCTCTACTTTTCACAGTCACTAGACCATTCTTACTGGCATCAAAGAAGTCAATAATCTGCAAACTGTGTAATCACAATGCCAGAAAGAGTTGATTGTTTGTATTTATTGTCTCCAGTTTGTTTCGCGACGAATGTTGGCACAACCCGCTCAGTTCACTTGTGGGGATCAGACTAGACTATGTTATGAATCAGGAAGTCTTGTTGGTATCTTGGGGGCAAGTCTGAGAATATATTTCCTATTTAATGGACTACTGGCATTGCTTTCGCCTGTGTAGACAGGTTTGTAACGTCTTCCAACTAGTCTGAGTAGTTGTGTTACCCTCATTGCTTCCGTTGACATTAAATCCAAACAAGAAATTGTGCTTTGTTGGTGACTCCCACCAAACATGAGATCTTTTGTCGTAATATCCATATTAACTAAACTGATGCATGTCCAATGTGAGGTAGTGTTATTACTATTAATAGCTGTAATAAGTATAATCAACAGAATTGTGCTACAATGTTAATTATGGCAAATAACCACTATGGATGGTTATTTCCTATAATAACAAACTCACAGACAAGAGATTCAGCAAGTGTTTCCAGTCTCATCATTGCTTACGCACTTGTTTTATCTTTGCTTGCTTATCCTAGTTCTCCCATTTCCCAAATGCACACTTTGGGACATGGCAATATTTTTCAAGCGTTAACATGAATTGATGTCTTCCTTAGAAATAATTAGAGCCGTAGACACGTCAGAGAATTATGAAACAGTGTTGGTTCCCAACTCCTCAGAAGCTTCCAGGTATAATCTGAAACCAACCCCCATACCCATGAGGAAAACAGAGAGAAAAAGGCAGACACTCCAGGTTGGCAGGTGCCAGGTTTAATAAGTAAGGGCACTTACGAGGCTTGTTTGGGGTAGTTATAACGTGAATAGGTCTCCTCAACCTGCCTGCCAGGATCTTAAAAGTTTATACAGAGACCTTAGCAGGGTTCAGTTGCATATGCTGTCCAGATGGTCTCAACACCACAAGCCTGTACCCTTTGGTAGGCTTCTGGAAACAGAGAAGACCAGCAGAACACACATCCCAAGGTGAGGGGCTGGGGAGCCCCCAGTTGCCCTAGTCCGGGTCATGGTTCAACCAGCGGTGTCGTCTTCTTGATGACCTCCCCCAATACACAGTATCTTTCAGCTCAAGCAATGTTCCAGCACAGGAGGCAATGAAAATGTATTATCTGAAAATTACTCCACATAAAGCAAATAGTCATGTTCTCCTTCCAGTTCTTCAGAAACAGATGGCCACTGTCTTAGTAATAAAAATAATCCTCCTTACTTACCAAGTTTTTGTTTCAAAATTGAATTGTGTCATATTATTCTTATACCACTTTTGTGAGGGAGCTAGAGACCAGGACATCACGCTTTACGGAGCCCTCCGCAGAGAAGTCTGAACCCAGTCTCTGAACTTGTCATCACCTTCAAAGGATGTCATGGCTCATTTGGCTCCATGCTAGGATTACAGCTGATCTGTTTACAGGCATTGTTCTTTGATGTGGAAATTTGCTACCGCCTTTTAAAAAGATGTTCTGAGGATATCAATGTATGTCAACACGGTAAAACCGAAGTTTCGTTATGTCATAGGCTTGTATTTTAGTCTTGAAACATGAAAGCAGCATTTGACCCAACTCCCATATGGAAGCTGAAAAAAAAGTAAGACTTTTCTTCCCACCTTCTACATTCTTCTAGCTGGGCTAATGAAATTAACAGAGACAGAGTAACAAAAGAAAAATAAAATTTTAATATATGTGCACAGGGAATTCACATAAGCATAAAAATTCTAAAGACCGTGAGGCAAAATTGGGTGCATATGACATTTTGGATGAAGGAGAAAAGCAGAGAATGAGGTCTTAGATTTTAAAAGTGAAAATGGGTGATTTGCAGGTAACTGAGGAAGAGCAGAACACATGGGGCAAGTAAATTTTTGCCAGGCAACACAGAAAACATTGTTGTGGAGGGGGAAAGGGTGGCCCGCAGGCTCCTGCCTGGGGTCGTGCTGTCTAAGGCTGAGGTGATTATGATAAAGTTTCCTTCGTGAAGCAGTGTTTTCCAGCTGAATTTCTTAGGCAGGAAAGGGGGGAGGGTCAAAGGTTATTTCTGAGGTTTTTGGTTTTTAATAGCTTAAAAATCAATGTCCCAAAGACAGCTTTAGGGTGGCAAAACTTTGATCCCCCTCTCACCTTTCTCAGACATTGACTCAGGGATTAACCTCAGCCTAATTGATGCACAAGGGCGTCCACAGTGGAAACTGCAAGAGCTTGGTCAGCAACCCCGGTGCCCTGAGTTTCGCTGTGGAGGTGACAGCAGAGGTCATGATTGTTTCCAGTGGAAGTTGTTTGTTATTGAAGGTGAAGGTGAAAAAACAACATATACCCCCCTGAATACATACTAAGGAAATTCCACTCTGCAAGTTACTTCCTGCTTTCCATTAATTCTGTACTATAGGCCACTTAGAAAAGCTCAAGGAAACGTCCACCTCAAGAAAACATGCTTTTTGAGGTGAAGCCACCTGAAGTATTCTTGTTTTCTATCATTAAGATATGAAAGAGGCAAAGGGGACAGCTCTGAGCTTTTCTCAAATGCTGGTTTTCAGAGGCCTTAACTGAGAAGAGAACAAAATGTCTCCGAAAGGTGATGTCAACAACGCAAGAAACATCCAAACCTGTAGAGAATTTTTCAGTTTGAGTCAAACTGATGAAAATTTCCAGGATGCAAAATCTCAATGGATTGAGAAAATGCTCTGCGGAATGGCAGTTTCGCAGCCTATTTTATGCATCAGAATCAAAAGAGGTGATGTAGGGAGGGAGGGTTTTGTAAAATCCGCCAGTAGCGGATTAAGGGTGCCATAGATAGGAAAGCAGGGAAATCTCTGGGATTAGATAAAAAGCAAAACGGAGAGTCTCCTACTGCTTTTGCATTGGTGGTATAACAGTTGGCATTCACAGCACACAGATGGTGTGCGCGGTAATGAGATGACAAGGAAGGGTTTTGTGGTCTCATGTTTTGGTGCTAGCCCTTGTGCTCTGGTGCAGGGGGTTGGATTCCTCTGACCTTTCAAATGTATCTTATCTTAGATGCAAAAAAGACAGTAGACAGGCTCACTTAAGGGAAAGATTGACCTTTATCAAGGAAGCTACAGGCCTGGGACGTGACTACCCATCATGACCGCCCTTTTAATTAGGAATTTTTATGTTCAGATCATCTCAGAGGGTTACTTACAATCTCTGAGTTTGTGAGGTCCGCCATACAGGTCTCCCCTGAGCTTGTCAGGTTTCGTATGTGGCCCCTTTTTCATTCACAGTGGTTTATAAACATACAAGATGAACTCAGAAAAGACTTCAGTTGGTAATTGGGAATGCCTTAAAAGGGGAGAAGTAGCCAAGCAGATGAACACTAAAATGGTACTTTTTTGCACTCAAAATGGAAATTTTAATTTTGTCCATGATGCATGGTTTTAGTAAGGAAAATACATTCAAAGTAAATTTCTGTCAAATTATTTTTTACCTGTATCGTTTCTCCCTTTAGCTTTTTTCCTTAATAAAAAAAAAATAGTAGAAAGAACTTGGCATTAGAGAGAGAGAGAGAGAGAGAGAGAGAGGGAGGGAGGGCTGGCTCATGGTTACATCCATATTCCTCCACTTACTAAGCTTGTTTGCTTTCGTTGCTTTGGAGTTTCTCTGCTCACACCATTAGGAGTCACTGTGACTGTCACAGGTGTATTCAGTTCCTTACTCTTTATTACACTGGACACTTGTTAAAAATGGCAAGGAGTCCTGGCTGGTGTGGCTCAGTGGATTGAGCGCAGGCCTGCGAACCGAATGTTCACTGGTTGGATTCCCAGTCGGGGCACATGCCTGGGTTTCCGGCCATGTTCCCAGTAAGGGGCGTGTGAGAGGCCACCACACATTGATGTTTTTCTCCTCCCCTCTCCTTCCCTTCTTCTTAAAAATAAATAAATAAAATATTTAAAAAATGGCAAGGAAGAGTTTTTATTACAATAGAGGTAAGAGACAACTGCAGTAAGTAGAAGAGATTGGACTTGTGGGGGTTCATAACTAGTCACCCCAAGATGTACCTCTATGGTTATGCAAACTGTTTTGAGCTAAAGGCAACTTTAGCTGTGGACTCCAGAAAATTTCCACACTTCTGTTAACTACCTAGAAGAATTTGAATCAGGAGCCTTGCCCATAATAAGAGATTAGCAGAGATAACCTCTTTTGAGCTATGTATAGTGCAGGACAAACTTCTGTGTACTGTACATCTGCTCTTTTTATTGTCCTGCAATAATCCTTTGAGGCCCTCAAGGTGCAGGACCTGAGCCCTAGCTCAGAAGGTCTTACGTACCTCAGTGCACCCTTCTGTCTCTGACCATCTCACACGTGTGGTCTCTGACCCTCCCTTATTCAGGATCCCCATACATACATATGTATTTCTCTTGCTGATCTGTCTGATGCCTATCTGATTTTTTAGGCCAGCCAAAAGAACGTAGAGGGTAAAGAAAATTTCTTCATCCCCCACAAACTTTGCTGAAATAAAAAGTGGGAGGATTATTAAACACCAGGATCAGTTAATGGAAAAGTGCTGGAAGGTGATAGGGGCAAGGTCAATGTGATCAGGCCATCCAAGTTTGCTAATCCTTGCCTCTCCAAGTTAGGTTGTTACTCTACTGCAGAGACTGGGAGGAGACAGGGACACTATCTTGTTGATTTCATTTCTAAGTGATGGTTCCCAAGCCCTTAGAAAGACATTTCCGGATTGTTGAAGATTTACATCTCAAAGGGGCAAAGTAAGGGCAGTACAGTTCCCAAGTTTTCCAAAGCAAAAGCTGTAAGAAAAGGGGGTGGGGCCTACAGTCAGGAAGAAGTTTGAAGCTTAGTCCACCTGGGAATGGCGAGGCCTTCTTGATCACCCTTCTTACTTGCTTTGCCTTGCAGTTCCTCACATTCAACATTTTTCTTTCTTACTAAGTTTTGGTCTTTATTCAGGTTTTCTGGGGTTTTCTTGCTCATTATCACTTTTCTCTCCTATACAACAATAGACATTATTTTTTAGATTGCACATAAAACTGACCCACCTCAAAAGGACCGATATCCTTAGCCTGGCCAGACTGCTGGGAGCAGATGAAGGGCCAGGAGCAGGAGCGGCCTCCTCCCCCAACCCTGGAAGCAAACCATCCACAGCATAGGCAGGGCCACAGTGTCCCAGTAACTAAGCTCTCTTGCAAATGCTCCCTCCCCCACTCCATGGTAAGATGGCAACAGGTGGAAGTATTGCAAAACTAGCAAGATCATTGGATGGGGGGAAGCCCTCCTACCCCATTCCAATGCCTGATTGGGGGTGGGGCCAGAAGAAGGCAAGCATGTGTGCCATAGAGTCAAATGGCATCAAGGGAAGGAAGGGATGCACTTTAACTCGGCTGGCAAATGTACTGTCTGGTGCATCATGGGACCTTGTGGCTTTGCAAATGACATTGTCAGTCCCACATAAAGGATCCAGGAAGGAGCCTGAAGCCAGACAGTGGCTGGGAGCAAGCCGATGGCCATTCAACAACCACTTGAGGTTCCCAAAGGACAGTACCTTAAATGGGAGAAGACATCAAGACACTGTCATTGGTTTTGGTCCGACTGAGGCCAGCTGGGCCTTCCTCCAGGTTTCATAGAGGGGGTGGGCTTTGACACAAGGCCACCATTTTCCCGGCTCACGCAGCATTTGACTGAGACCTCTTTTCTGCCTCACCAGCCTCTGCCCCTAGAATTTACCTGTTGGTGATGGGACCCTTTGTTTAATGGAAGGCCTGGGGAAAGTAGCTTGTATTTTAACAGAGTTTGGGGTTTGGTTTAGTCATAAACTAGGACCCCATAACTATCTTAGTAATAATCTCCTATGAATTATGATTCTTCTCTGAAAAATACTTTCCTTGACCTTGGAATGCTTTCTTCACTCAGTAATTGCTCTCATGATTCGAACTCTATTATGGGCTCACCTTAGACTTTTATCTACTTTTGACCTGTTTGTTTTTTTTTCTTTCTTTCAGTAATGTTATTCTAAGCAAAAATTTTAACCAAATCATAAGTTTAATGAAAAAGAGGTTATACAATTATTTTTTTATTTTCAAATTGCATCTTTTTTTTACTACTCTTGGTTTATAAGTGAATAGCAAAGCAAGCTTAACTTTTTAATCCTTGGGTTATTGATGTTGTAGGTTTACTCTTCAAAAATTATATGGTGTGAATAATTATATCATCATGGAAAACCCCATTTATTTTCTCCAAGCTCTAAATCAAAAGAAAATATAACATCTGCATGACCTAAACATATTCTGTAAGTTCAAGCCCCAGTTTTAGGATTCCAAGGACTTGTATTTTTTTAAAAAGTTAAAATGTTCTCTGCCCTCCTAGATATGTTTCTTAGACTCTTTTCCTACTAGCAGTAGGAGTATCATAAAAATAGGGCTACTGGATCTTTATAAAACTGAAAATGAAACTAGATATCATAGACACTGCAAAGTTCTATCTTCTTTATGTTTTAATTAGGTATATTGCTTTGGCATCTTAGCTACATTAAACTCAAGTTAAAGTTATCATTTTGGGGGTTATTTGGTTATATTTTCTCAGTCTTTGTAAATCAAGGCTATATGTCCAATTGTTTCTTCTACTGTTTTACTTATGCTATACTGAATGCAGCAGTTAATTAAACAGATAGGTAATGAAATTTATTTTTGACTCACACTTTGATCTCTGATGTCTTCAGAGACATAGTATTTCCTTATTTTTCTCAGTTTATCTGTCTCCAGAGTAAGAGCAATTATGTCTAGCCATATTTTCACGATAGAGGGCATATCTATTTTTAGTTCATTTTCTGAAATGGTTCACAAATTAAAAATTCTGGCATGTTCTGGTCTCCAAATCTGTTATGGGCCATGCATGAGTCTGTAGTTCTCAAATATTTAAGAGAAACTATAGAACCATATCAGTGCATGAGCTGAGGGGCAATGTGAGTCAGGAGTTGAACCCCAGCATGACTCATTACATTGTGCAAAACCTTGAGCATGGTGCTTAATCTGTCTGCAGCTTGCTTTCCTCATTTGTGTGTGATAATAATAACAATAGACAATAATACATCCTGAAAAGACTATTGTAAAGTGTAGAAATAATTCAGCTAAAACACTTAGCATAGAACCTGGCAAATGGCAGCCACTCAAAACAAAGCAAAAATAAATTAGGAATTTTAATGCTCATTGAAAATACAGTTCTTTTAAATTATATTTATCCTAAATATACTTGATCCTAAGTCAAAGAAACATCATTCAATCCTTTCTTGTGATAAATTATTAATTACAAAATGTTCAAACTGTGACAGTACAAAAAAAACATCACTACCATGATTATTATTTTCACAAAATTTAGTTTTCTGGTTAATGGAGATTGCTGATTAACAGAACCTGAGTTACTTCTTGGTTAGAACTGTGAGATCATCTTTTATTTACATTAATTTGCTGCTCTTTTATGAAGGAAATGCTTCTGACTCATTTTATCCTTTTCCTAGAACTAAGTTAATACCATTCTACACCGTAGGGGAGGAAAAATTTTACTTACAATCGTCTCAGTTCTTTGGTCTAATAATCAATATAAAACAGATAAACAGAAAAACAAATTTAATTATGTACTTATGCAGCCCCTGTAGCATATGAGACCCAAGGGCAAGTCAGACGATGGAGACTGAGGTGCCCTCCTGAGATAAGGATGGTAGGAGGGGCCTGGGGCTGGCAAGGGGAGGGGAGGGTAATTCACAGGATGATGAGAGCAGATGTTTTGTAATTAGATGTTTGCCCTGCCATACAGATAGGTCATTCAGACAAAAAGTTATCTCTGGTAAGAGCTCTCTTTCTGGGTTCTCTATCTAAATTCTTTTTCGTAGTTAAGGGAGTGGTAAAAATTTTTCTGTAATCTTCTGGGTCTTGATTGCTTTTAACTCAAAATAGCTCCCATGCCAAAGTGGCACATTTTTGGAGGTTCATCTTAACCCTTTCAGTGTGTAAGTTCCTTCACAGTCGCTCAGATCCAATTAAGATTTTATGTCAAAATTTGTAATGGGGGAGAAAAAAGCAAAGCAAAAACAACTAGCTCACATAAGGACCAGACCTACAGCCGTGGTCAGATTCGTGGAACTCCAGCGGAATAGGCCACTTGTCTCAGGCTTATGTAAATAGTCAGCATCCTTTCTTGACCACAGAGCTTTACTTATACTTTAAGTCCTCAAACAGTGTGTCGCTATTGATTCTAAATATATCTTAGTGTTGGATGGGGATTAAAAAATTCCTATGAATTTTCTTTTATACCATAGAAATTTAGGGTATATCAATGAATTATACAGCACCATCATAACATTATCCACATAAGCCCAATAATGTTTTGTTTTGTTTTGTTTTGTTTTTAATTTTTTTATTTTAGTTGTTCTTGTACAGTTTTCTGTCTTTTGCTCCCATTCCAGCCCACCACCCCATCCCAATAATGTTTTGATGTATTGTCATTCAACACATGCTTTTTTAAAAAAAATTATTTATTTTTAGAGAGGGGAAGGGAGGGAGAAAGAGAGAGAGAGAAATATCAATGTGCAGTTGCCTCTCATGCACCCCCTGGGGACGTGGCCTGCAACCCAGGCATGTGCCCTGATTGGGAATTGAACGGGTGACCCTTTGGTTTGCAGGCTGGTGCTCAATCCACTGAATCCTGTCAGCCAGGGCCATAATTTCTTTTTTAAAGCAAGACCACTTACACCTTTTGTTTGCTGTTATCCAAAGTCTTCATTCTCTAGCATACATAGAGCAACAGGTTGCCTCTTATTCATGGAAAAATAAGAACATCTTATTCATGGGTTTGTTAAGTTGAGAACCTGTGCTAGGCACAGTAGTATATAGAAAAATGAACAGGAAATAGAACCTCCTCAGGAAGCTTACATTGAGGGGGAGATAAACCAGTCATATCAATAACTATAAATGTAGCAATGCAAAGACAGCAAGTGCTCATTCACCCAGCAATTCACTTCCTCATTCACTTACTCATTCAGCAATAGAGTATTTTTATTTCTTAATACAGGTGAGGATCAGTGCTCAATTCTGGTGTTATAATGATGAACAGCAACAAAATAATAGCAAATGGAAGCTCCCTCTTTGTTACTTTCACCTTAATGTGTACGTGGTAGTGTAGGAATGGGGTGGTATAAACAGACAATTACACAAGCTGTGGAAAAAGACTTTGGAGATCAAACAAGATCTGCCAGAGTATTCTAACATACTTGTTTCTGTTCACCCTAAGATCATGCCTTCTTACCATAGCCCCTATCACAGTGCAGTGTAATTCATGGTTTTCGTGCCTGCTCCCCCCTCCTTCTCCTCTCTGTTTGGTCCTCAAGACATTGTAGTAGTTATATTTGGAAAAATAACTATCTAACCACCACCAACTTTCTGTATTTACCAATTATCTTCATACTCTTAATTTCAAACTTGAATATTAAGTACAGCTACAATGCATTCTCAGTAATCACGTCCTTTCATTGACTTGTATTTCATCCTAAAAATCTGTCTTAATTTTGTCTTCTATAAAGCTATAATATTAAAGAACCAATTATATTGCAACTGATAAAAACGTAGTGTAGTTAAACTTCTTATGGATTTCAGAATCGCACTTGTGCCAAGTGCTACCTTTATAACAAACCTAAAAAATTGTTTAATGCTTGAGTAGTCCACATTAAAAATAAGTTTAATTAAAATAAAGTAAAGGATCTTAATTTCTGGTGTTTGAATACTTTGAATACTGGTACATTTGGAGTTTCTACATCATCCTACTTGAGATAAAAGTCAAATGGGGGCTATAAGGTACCTGCATGTCCTGTATCGCTCTCCTTCTCCTTTTTCTCCAGCGCATTTGAAAGTTCTCTAGGCCTAGGTCTGCCTTGAATTTCTCATCTCCCCATATTCCTCTCAAATGACTCCTCTGCTTTGTATTCCTGTATTTTTATGTTATAGCAAAGGGTAAGATGTTTTTTCTTCATAATCCCTCCCAAGTTCTGAGTCCAAGATCTTGTAGTAAAGCTACCAGAGGGATCACACACATACTTGTTCTGATTCATTATAGTAGCCCAGGCCAAACGGGCATCCAGTGGAAGAATGAGGGGAAGAAGCCAGGCAGCGTACATGGCACAAATGTTACTCTTTCTTTGCCACAAATCTCCAGGATCTCCAGGAAGTGGTCTGGTGGTTCAATCTAAGCTGTGAATTAAACTTAAAACTTGTGTAAATTCCTATGGCAGTATCACATTAGGACAATATGAAGCATAGGAATCGAGACAGAAATGTGTGGAAAGTCAGGGAAAAAATTTTTTAGCAAGAAGTTTAGATGTCTAGGATCGGCTCAAGTATAATGATTTTAAATGATATAGGTCATTTCAATTCAAAAAGGTCCACTAAGACCATTTTGTGCAAAGGAAAGTAAATGACACCTGGAATCAATTAAAGGGCATGACTTTGGCGTCTTGCTCTGCCCCTCCTGTGTGTCTTTGCTAAAGTCACTCAGTTCCATTGGGCATGTTTTATTCATCCATAAAATGAAAATTACAGTAATTACACCTATATTTTCTATTGAACATAATGATCAAATGAGATAGTGGTATTAAAGTATTATGTAAAACCTACCACACTTTACAAATATCATTTCTTGTTAAGTGAGAGTGGATTTAGTGGAATTGAGGAAAGTATGGTTCAGAAACTATTAAATGAAGTGTAAATATTTGAATTGATTTCAGAGCTTGGAAATTAATATAATTTATTCTTGCTCATAGATTGCATTTACTCAAGCACAGTATTTTTCAATTTTAATTTAAATTTTAATTTAATACTTTATCAATTAAGAGCATGATAATTGAAGTCTGTTTTGTACATATTATCAAATGCAACACTTATTCTTAACTTTGGCTCTGAGTTATAGGAAAACCCCAAACAATGGTGATATGAAAAAGATAAAAGTTTATTCCATTCTTATGTAAATGTAGGCAGCTCCATGCTCATTAGGTACCTATTTCCTTCTAACAAAATGTTTTCCGTGATACTGAACGTGCAATTTTCACCTCAGTGTCCAGTATGGTTACTCTGGTTCCAGCCATGATGGAAACATGTCATCTGACAATAAAGAGAAAAAGGGAGAGAGAAGAATACTTTCCAAAGTTTCCCATACTATTCTTATAGTTCATTGACAAGAACTAATCATGTGACCTTAGAAGCAAGGATGGAAATCCTGTTGCGAGGGCAGTGAGTAGACACGTGTTGGGAGAAGCGCATCATCTCCACAGTAGCAATGAGGGAGAACTCTTAGCATTTAACCTCCAATAAGCAATAGAATGTGTAATCTGACCAAAATCTTCTTTGAAACTACTGGTAATAGATCTAATTTACTTTTTTCAAAGAACAATTATTTCCTGGATAAAATCTATGTGCAGGTATTTTATTGGAAATAAAAAAGGAAAACAATTCCTGACCCTTAGAAGCTATAATTTATGAAATAAGCATACAAATAACAGTTTCATTCATATAATGTGATAATACAAGAGAAAATGATTTTGAATTCATGGAATGAAAAATAAGTGTTGTATTATTTGGAGATCCACTTATTATTTGCTAAAGTCATGCATTAGATGGTGCCCTAGAAACCTGAAAGAAGGCATATTCCTCTCAAAGTGCTTCGTTTATTACAAGGGAGTATTGCATGCATGGAGAAAAGACTATGAATCATAATTTCATTTCTTTTAGAAATATACACTTGACATATTCATATTGAATTGAATGGGATAAATAAGTAGATACTCAGAAAAGATGTATATTACGTACATAAGCTTGATTTGAAATCACTCGATGATTCTTACAGCACTGGGTTCAGAATCAGGTCGATTCCGCAGCACCACTCATCCCTTGTGGAATTCTGGCATAAAGACTTCGCAGTCAAAGTAGGAGGACAGGTTGCTGAATGTAATTGGATTCTCTTTCTTGTTCCAATACCAACTTTGACTACTGCCACGCCTCTCCTCAGAAGGCAAAAATGTATGGAGAAGAATAGAAGGAGGCAAGGTTGGAAGTGGGTTGAGAGGAGCACTTTTCACCCTCTTAAAAAAAGGAGAATGAAATTATAGCTCTCTGGAGAAGACTGGGAACACACTTCAACTCCTACCCCACCCCTTTTCACCCTCTCCCTCTCGGCCTCGGGCCCTGATTTCTCTCTCTCTCTCTTCGCACTACTGTTATGCTTGAGCTTAAAAATGGAGGGAGTTTCTCAGCCCAGCCACATTACTTTAAACTGTGTAATTTAGAGCCATGATATAAGAATCAAAGACTATACTTAAAATATTTGTAAGATCTATTTTTGACTTAATGGTATTTTGAATTTTACTTCGCTTTTCCTGTTGACGCGTTTTGCTGTTTTGATTTTAAATAAAAATGTTAAGTCTGATAGGAGGAAATGGTAGAAAGCATGGCATGTCATATTGAAACCAAAGGAGATTGACAATAAAGCTTTGGCTCAACCCGGAAACATTGTGATCCAGCTGTCACCATTTCTAGACAAAGTTAGAGGCTCTTAAGTTATATACTGCCATTTTTTTTTTTGAAGATCTGAAAATAAAGTAAAATAATATTCTACAGTTGATCCTTGAACAACACAGGTTTGAACTGCACAGGTCCATGTATAGTCAGAGTTATTTTTCAGATTCATTTATTGTAAACGTATTTTCTCTTAATATTTTCTTAACATTTTCTTTTCTCCAGCTTACTTTATTATATGAATACAATATGTAATACATATACATAAATTTGTTGTTGACTGCTTAATGTATCAGTAGGCTATTAGTAATCAAGTCTGGGGGGAGTCAAAACTTATATGCGGATTTTCAAGTGCATGAGGTGAGTGTGTGGGGGAAGGTCGGTGCCCCAACCCCATTGTCCAAGGATCAACCGTAGTTCCTCCACTTTTCAATCAATTTTTTGCTAGTCCATTCAGGTTCCAGATTTTAAAGTGACTTATACTAATAAATCTAGCTATATTCTCTATTGACAAATTAAGTAATTTGAAGAGTCTGACTTTTTTATACAAAAGAAAAAAATGTACATTCAGAATTTGAAGTGCCCTTATCTTTTGACCGTAGTCATCCCAGTAATGCATCCTAAACATATGCATATGTCATAATTTCCTGCCATTGTGTTTTTATACTTACATAATTTTTATGTCTTTAAGCTCTTATTTAAAATGTATCTAATTTACCTAATGCGGGATTCTCTGTATACACTGGATGCTTAATGAAAATTTTGTCTTTGAAATCATCAATGGCAAAACCTGTTGAGACATGGTAAAGAAAAAAGACCACCTAGGGTTTGTCTGGGCTGAGCTCTTCTTTTCCAACAGATAAATGTCTTCCAAAAAATGTATTTATAGTCATTACTTTGAAAAGAAATGGTACTATAAATAGTTTAATTTGCTACGTATTTTTTTTGGTGGGGGGTGGGGAAATATGTACTCTGACCATGGTTGTCTGTTCCGCTAGCTTGGTAGGTTTCCACACTTTCAAAGATAATTGTTTATTGAAAGATACAAAGCAGTCTGAGATATATTCCATCTTGCTTCAAAATAAGCTACTTTCCACAATGTGATTTGAGCATTTCCTAACCCATGGACTGAAATCTTAACTCGTTCTTGGCAACAGTTTGAGTTGTTTTCACAAAGCTGGTTTTATGGTGCACAGTAGTAAGCAGTGTGTCATGAGAAGGCAAAGGTTAAAGAACATAAAACTGGAGAATCATTTTAAAAGGACCCCAGAGAGGAAAAGAGAAAAACCAGTAGTTTTCTACTCTTTCAGGACACCGGAACCCCTGGTTTTAGAGTTGGATGGGGGTCTAGTCAGTGGGTCTTAGGTTTTCCAGTGGTAATGTGCTCATAAGTGCAAGATCACACAGCTCAACAGAGGCTTCAATGCACCCTCACAATTAATGTTATCTGGCTTTCCAGTTCTTGACAAAGAGAATTCCCATTCTGTTTGGGTATACTCAGACCTCTGATCTCCCTCCAACGTCTTTGTCGTTAGCAACGGACTCAACTCCTCCTCCCAAAGAATCTGGTAACTGTCACAGACTGAATTATCAATATCTTCACTTCCCACCGTAAAATATGCTAACTTCCTACATTTGTACACAATTTTTCTTCCTTCTATAAGGTTTAAATCAAGGGAGGACTCAAATGTGCTTTAGATTTCATTTCTACCATACTTCTCCAGAAGCTGATGGAATTAGTTCCCTCACACCTGATTCACAGTGTCTCCCTATTTCATTCTTTACTTAACATTTAAACATACTTTAGTACTGCTCATTATAAAAATAAATCTCATACCCACATTGCCTTCTTAATAATTATAGAAGTATTGCCAACTACAACTCACATGTACTTGAGTTGCAACTTCATTCTTGACCAAAGGAAGTAAAGCCAACAGAATGGGGTGTCACCATGGAAATGTCACTCTCTCCTAGTTCAGGAGAGAGTGGGTGATGGCCTCATCTCGGGTCATGCAAATCGAGAAGTCAGCAGATATACTGTTATGAAATATAATCAAATAAAAATTGGTGATTGACTGTATGTGGGAAAATAACAACGATGACATCAGATTCTTGGTTGAGAATGATGGTTTTCTTTCGCAAACGGAGGAACTGACTTGAGGGGAAGTGAGCAGAATTCATTTTCGGACATGCTGGGCATGAAGTATCTGGGTTTGGATGGCTCAGATATAAGCAGATAGGGGTTCAAAGGTAGGCCCAAATGGGACTCTCCTATCTTAGGCTAAAATTGGTACTTTGGAGTGGAAGCTGTCTGAGACCTGCACAAACCATCATGGCCAGAGTTCATAGCTGGCCCAGTGATGGTATTCGGCACAATTCCCATGGTAGCTGTTCAACAGCAGTCAGTTTCCCTCCGGTTTCTGGAAAAGTCCAGAGGACCCAATCAGATGAGAATCTGCCTTCCTCCTGCACACCAACAGGAACAAGATTATTCTTTTTGCCTTTTTTTTTTTTTTTTACAGCTTTCATCATTAGCTATGTGATTCTGTTTTCAAAGCAGGTTTTCTAAAGACGTGTATCAGTTCTGATGGCATTCTAAATTAAAATATGAATGTATAGCAGAGACTTCCATTTTTATTACTCTTTCTAGAACTTTAAGACTGCCTAAATCTAGATAAGTTACTAGAATAGGTTGGGAATTTGCTTAAATATTCATTATTATTAACCCTTTCTAGAACCCACTAAGAACTAAGCACTTTACATTTATCCCATGTAATTTTAAGGTGACTCTATGTAGAAAACTTTCACTCTCACCTGACAGATGAAAGAGCAGGCTGTGAGGAGCTGAACAATTTGTCTTAGGTCCCACAGTTGCTAGCGTCAGTTGCCAAGCGTCAGCCCACGCCTAAGTTGCTGATTGTGAGCCCTGGTTGCACCTTAGAGTCACCTGAGGAGCCTTAGCAATTCCAATACTCAGGCCACACCCTCAGCCACCTGCATCAGAATCTTAGGGGTGACACTCATAGGCCCGTGGTTTGGGAGCTCCCCAGGTGACACCACTGTGCAGCCCAGGTTTAGAAATACTAGCCCACCTCTAAAACCTACGTCCATTTCCATACTTTGCCACCTCTGAATCCAAAATTATTTTCATTCCACGTTGAAACAAGTCTAGTGACACCAAGTAGACTGTTAATTAAATTTGATAAGCAGAATAAATAAATGTCTTCCTGATAGAAAAGCATTATCTTCCTCTGCCTTCTAAGTCATGAAAGAAACATTTTCAAAGCCTAGACACCACCCCCGCAACAGGATGAGAGAGTTTTGTTTGCTTGTTAAAGTTGAAGGCAGCCTTAGGTGTGTTACTATTATCCCTGTTTTTGAGTGACCCTTTATGCTTCTTGCTTACACCAGAGGACATAAACCCACTGACACATGATTCCCTCTGCAGATACAGAACACTGTTAATCAATTCATAGAGATGTCTTAGAGCTTGTAACACATTTCGAAGTCCTTAAATTATTAGTAAAGCTGTAATTGAACTCTAGGCCTTATTTAGCAAGTGACTTTAAGTATATTTCACTTTGAATAAAGTTGTTATTTCCCATGCTTTCAAATAACAGTATAGAATGAAGCATCTGCTATGCATGGTGCACAAATGTGTTTGGATTCCTAAGGGACACATTTCAAAGAATCAGATTTTCCTGTTATCTGTGACAAACTTTCCAAGGTTTTCAAATTATGAACGTGTTTTCTGCAAGACATATTTTTGACATCTGTAAAATAGATTTCTATCTCTATTGACATCTTTCTAGCAATTTTCTTTTCAATGGTGCCACTTTATTTTAATATGAAATAAAAATCTAATAAATAAGAGTAATATTTTCTAAGGTACTCATATATTTACAAATTGCTTGTATTGATCATTAACTATTTTGCATTATGAATGGCTTCACATTAGCAATTTCTTTTATTTATAAAAGTCACTTTTGTGTCAGAGATTTCAATTATGCAGAAAATAACGTTGAATTGCTTTTAAAAGTGGAGCATAGAGATGTTTCTTATCATAGCTTTGTACCATAGATTGAAAGCAGGTATTGCAACTTACATTTAATAGTAAACCAAGAGATTTTAAGAAACAACTAAAGCCCATTATATATCTTCCATTGATATTTTCTAATGCATACAAGGGGGGAAATGCACAGGCTAAATATTGGGGTCTATGAGAGACATTTGTCAGTTTTCCACAAATGACGTAGCTGTTGATATAGCAGCTTCACAGTGCTGTGGACTTAGGCAGTTTGGATAAAGTGGCATTAACAAGAAGCTTCTGATTGAATCATTAGTGTCATAAAATGTTTCATTTCATCTTAGGAACTGGTAAAACTTAGGGTCACGATACCCTCTGGTTCTATTGAGTCCTTTCCTTTGGATTGAAGTGCTGTATCCTGATAACCTCCCAGTACATTGGCCCATGTGGAGTCTACATAACAAAACTATACTTTCAAATGTTACTTTTTTTTTTGTTATAGTTGGTGATGATTTAGATAACAAGGATTCATCATGTAATATCACTTGTGTTTGTTTATCATAATATCTGTTTACTAGCTACACATTGTTTCAAAAAGTATTTGAGGTGGTTTAAAGAATGTATGTAGTTAACCATATAAAAATTAATATTGGCAAAATCAAGATATCTCACAGCATAAGACAACATATCTAGTTGAAAGAGCGCAGGCGTCTTCATTTGCCACCTGTGTAACTTCTCACAGGTTATTTAACCCATCTGAGCTGTATTTTCAAGATACTGACCTTTCAGCATTGCTGCAAATTTTGATGTTTCAGGGCACAGTATCTGCTTGGTAAGTTAGTTTTCTCATCATCCTTTAAAATACACTCAAATGTCTTCAAATATGTTTGTTTTACCACGTAAAAGTCAATTCATATGTTCATTTAAGTTATAATCAGTCTTTTTTCAACAGCTATCATTTGTAAGTAGCTATTACTTGTGGTTATGTATTACCCGTGTGCAAAGCCCTTTCACTCCATTATCTTCTTTCACAATAACTTGATTTAGTCTGTAAGAACTAGTGTTTTCTGAATAGTGTAAATAGACAGTTATAGTGTAGCTTGTAAAAACCATCTTTGAAATAACTATGGTGATGAACCGTAATTTCTTCCCAGAGTATCATTCGTATGTAAGCAGTTACAAGTTAATCTCAGAATTATATGTGTGTTGTATATGTCTTATTCCATGTGAATAGCAAGATATATATATGTATTTCTAATTCATTTATTATAGACAAATCAGAGTTTGAATGGAGAAAATTATCTAAATAGTTCAGATAAGAATTGCTTCATATGAAGAATTATTTCAGTTTGTCTAAAATTATTGAGATGTTACAAGAACTGCAAATAATTTTGATTTCTCCATTATACTGCAGTTAAAGTACACAGATATTGATACTGTTAGAGAGTTTCAAAATACTTTGCTAATGTGTTTTATCTCAATATTCTGGTTATCATATTTCTAGCAAAAGCAAGCTTCTCTGCATTATGTATTCCATAGAGAATTTTTGTAATACCGGTCTTTCATCAAAAGCATTTTCTCATTTGCTTTTTAAAATATTTATAAAATAGGTATCTAAGATAGATAGGTATCTATCTAAAAAATAGGTATCTGTTTTTAAATGCTAACATCATTTCTCCAATTTATTTGAATATTGGGAATAAGGTAATCATAATATTTTAGTCTTAGAATTCTTGGAAATTGGCCAAATGAAAAGAGTCAGTAATTATATTTCACACTTTAAGAAATAATATTTTTCAAGTTGGAATTAAAATATCATTAACATTTGAAATAAATTACAAAAACAGATATCTGATAAATCTAACAATAGGAAACATAGATAAGCATCCTTAGAAATGCAAAAAAACTAATATTTCTTAAACCCATGAGATTATTACATACAATTGTATAATTTGGAAAATATAAATGAAATGGATAATTTCCTGGGAAAACATAAATTGCTAAAATTAATTCAAGAAGAAGTGAACAGCCTGATTAAATCTTTAATTAGGGAACATTTTATAGTATAATTTTAGAGCTAGGAAAGACTTTAAAGATCATACAATAAAAGAAATCTCATAATTTGTAAGTGAGAATGTTGAGGTCCAAAGTTTTTATAGCAAACTGAAAAAATTAATTAGCTTTAGAAATTAGGAAGTCATGAGTAACTCCTGAGGAAGGGCAATTCAGAGGAGATGCTAGATTGCAAAGAGAAAGTATGTGATCAGGTATTAACGGAGTCAATGTATATAGCTGAACTCTTCAAGAAATTTAACCACAATTGGAAAGAGAACCATCTATTGAGAACCAGTGAGAATAAACCAATATGGAGAAGGTGGATTGGTTGGTTGATCGAAGATAGAGATTTCAACAGATTTGCAGGCTAAGAGATTACGTATGTAAGAATATAGACACTAACTAAACAAGGAGAGAGTACAGAGTTGTCTAAATATGGGATCAAGGATCATCACTATGCATCAGGTATTTACATGTATCATGCCTTTCAATCTTTACAACCCTGTGAGGTAGGTATTATTGGGTTGGCCAAAAAGTCCATTTAGTTTGTTTTTTTCCTAAAATAAAAGACATTTTTCATTCTCACCAATAACTTTATTGATTTGGATATTATGGGTATGTCAGCTGTCTCCCCCTACTGGCTTCTAGTGGGTAGAGACCACAAGACATTTTCCAATGCATAAGACAGCCCCACAGCAAAGATTTGGCCAAAATATCAATAATACCAAGAAATTTCACAAACCACTTTTGACATGTTTGATCAGTCACGGCACCTTCTCCATACACTGCCCAAATCTTTTTTTGCATATCAGTTGCATTTTTACCTCTCTTGAAGTAATAAAGCATAACATGTTGAAAATGTCATGTATTTTCTTCCATCATCAATATGCAAAAAAATTCACCAATTTTGATTTTTTTCACATGTGTGCTACAACAGCTGTCAGAATACAATTTAACAACATTGTTTCACATGAGGTTAAAGACAATTGAGCACTACTAGAGCCATCATATAGAAAAAACTAAATGAACTTTTTGGCCAACCCAATATTATCCTCATTTTTACAATGAGGAGAGAGTGGCACAAAGATTTTAAGTAACAACCAGTACATGAAGCAGTCATTTACTGTGTGAATTCACAGTGTGACTCTAGGGACCTGCCTCTTAGCTCTACTGCACCATCTCCTGGGAGGGGGAAAGCCTGCTTTGGAAAAGGGGACCAGGAAATCTGAAGGGGCACAGAAAATATGAAGACATTAATAATATGTCGGTCTGTATCTCAGCAATAATGTAGAAGTCAAGGTCACCGGATGTAAGAGAGTAAAGTAGAAAGCTGGGGCTTGAAAAGGGTAAAAAAAATTGTAAGTTCTAGGCTATATATAAGCAAAACAATATTGTGAAAAGACAGTGCAAGGTAGTTTAAAAAGTGCACAAGCTCTGGGATCAGAGACCGTGGTTTAACCCCTGCTTCTCACTCATTAACCATGAGCGTTGACCAGGTTACTTAGTATCTTCAAACCATCATATGCAAACCAGGGTGGTGATGCTATAACTACATGTAATTCTGTTTTATATTATTAGGAAAACCCTTTATCTTTCTTCTTTTTTGACTTTCTGTACTAATCTTTATGTTTAGTTTTCTCTGTGACTTAGAATTGTCAAACTAAAAGCAAAATATTGATTAAGATTTGATGGGAGTTGCATTGAATATATTTGTCAATTTGGGGAAGATTGATATTTCTATAATGTAAACATCAAATCTCCCTATTTATGTACAGAATGTGTTTTCCACTTAGTCATACCTCATTTGTCATCCTTCAGTTAAAAGTTATAATTTTCTACATGAAGCTCTTGCACATTTTTGTTAAATGCATTCAAAGTGTTTTATAGTTTTTGTTATCATTAATAGGACTTTTTCCTTCATCTTTTAATAGTTAATTTAGCTACTAATTTAGTTTTATAGGTGCAAATTTTTTTCTGTTTCTAAAGAACTTATTTTCTTTTTTTTGAATTACTTTATTGTTGTTGAGTTACAGTTGTCTGCATTTTCTCCCCACTCCTCCCCCCATTAGTCTTTTCTTTTGTTACCTGTGTTGTCTCTCTCCACATTTTCGTTTTCTTCGCTTGACTTCCTTTTTGCGTGTTGGAAGATTTTTTTCAATTATCTGATTATCCTTTGCTGTATATTCCTATATAAAAGCAAAGCCCTGAAAAATGATTTGCAGCTCTACATGGATAGATAGATTTGCCGAAAGGTAGATTTGGCGGTATGTTAATCAAGGATGAGCCAGAGTAGGAAAATTCCCTTCCCCCATGCCCAAATTAGGGAAGAATTTTAATCTTTGATTTTCTGACATTCTGGGAGTAGAAGTGAGGAGAGGGCCCTATTGTTTAATACATACACTTGAACATCAGCTCACTAATGAGACTGGTGCTTGAGTTTAGAACCCAACCTATTCAATTATCCAGATTACAACTCCCTGTTACAGTGCAAGGCTGCACTGAGTTAAGGAAAAAATATAGTTTCAACTATTACATATAGATATTATTCAAATAATTGGGGGGGGGGGCAGTCCCGTGTAAATCTATGTCCTCCTCCTCTTTCTGGCTCCTTCTCTTTCCAAGTATTAAATCCTTCAAAGGTCTGCAGAGTAATAAGTCTATTACAATCAGCATTTTCATCATCGCCCCCCATACCCTATAAGCTTTTAAGCTATATTTTTTCCTGACAATAGTTACACCCTCATCCTTCAACATCTTCCGAATTTGTCAACACTTTCGAGTTCACTGCCTGTTCTGCCTGTTCTCACCTTCTTGTGGCAGAACAACTTGGTCATTTTAACATAGTTTGGGAGGGAGAAGGGAGAGAAATCTGTTACAATTAACTAGAAATTTTGTGTCACATTTTCCATTAGATATTTTGGTGTACAGAACAATTACCTTTGTATATTAATCTATATACAGGGACCATAGTTTTTGTAAGTTGATCTTATATCCAGCCACTTTGTTGATTCTTCTGGTTATTTCTAATAGTTTAAAAATTGATCCTCTTGGTTTTTCTATTATGGATATACTACATGATGACAGTATTGTCTCTTCTTTTCCTTGTGCTTTTCTTGTGTTGTTTGGTGAGGATCTGCTATACAATTTAGAATAGTAGAGGGTGATGATAGACATACTTCCCTAATTCATGACTGATGGGGATGCTTTGAATATTTCACTATTAGATATGATTTTATCATATATTTTGAAAAGATAAACCTTATTAAGTGTTCTCTATTCATGAAATTCAATGAAGACTTTTGCATAAAAGTGTTCTCCTCTATTCATGATTTGCAATGAATACTTGTAAAAATGATGATTGGATTTTAAATTTTATCAAATGTTTTCATGTTTATGCAATCACATGATTTCTTCAATCTCTTAATATAGTAAATAATATGGAGGTCATTTTTAATGTTAAATCATTCTGCATTACTGGACACACTTATTTGATAGAGAGTCAGATACTTCTAATCTTTTCCTGTGGCCTGGAAAAAAGTTTATAAAATAGGAATTATGCATTCTTTAAGTTTGAGTTTGCTTGTCAGTTTTTCTGAAATTTTAATCAATTTTGAAGAATTTTTTAATTTAATTTTTAATATAAAGATTTTATTTCTTTTTAGAGAGGGGAAGGGAGGGAGAAAAAGAACAGAAACATCAATGTGTGGTTGCTTCTCGAGTGCCCCCTACTGGGGACCTGACCCTCAACCCAGGCATGCGCCTTGACTGGGAATCGAACCGGTGACCCTTTGGTTCATAGTTTGGTGCTCAGTCCACTGAGCCACACCAGCCAGGGCTTAACTTTCAATTGATGTAAGATCAATTTTTCATTCCATTGGGCCAGTTTCGATTATTTATATTTTTCTAGAAAAATGTCATTTTATATAGGTGTTCAATCTTATGTATGTGTAGAGTCTGTTATTCTTTTATGCTGCCTTTATAGCCTTTTTTATTCCTAATGTTATTTATTTTGTCTTGTCCCCCACCTTTAGAAAATTACAATTGCTAAAGGTTTATTTTTAATGGGCCTTTTATTTTCCAGATTCTTCAAGTTTATGAACAAAAAAATAAACTATTCATGAACCAATAGCAAAACCAAGTGGAGTACAAAATTAATAAGACATAGCTTTTAGAGGAAAGTAAAGGGATTAATAAACTACTACTTACTACTGAGAATCAAACCCTCCTCCACTCCCTGCAAAAAAAAACAAAAAAAAACCAGTTTGATGATTATACGATCATATGATGTCATCTTGATTTTACTTTAGAGGTAGCTGTTGTCGATAAAACCAGATTCGATTTAGCTCCTGCTGCCTCTTTTATTTATTTATTTTTCTGAGGCCCTTTTGGCTCAAGATGGGGGCAAATTCTTAAATAAAAAAATTGCTCATTTCATTTGGGGATAAACCTTTTTTCACCCCAGTCCTGCTTCTTTTTTTAATTGTATTTTTCACTTACCATTTACATTCATTATTTTATATTGGTGGCATGTGGACAGCATAGTGGCCAGATAGTTATTCATGTCACAAAGTGCTCCCCCTGATGTTTCCAGTACCCACCTGGCTTTTATTGGTCTTTCAAATCCGGTTGAGTTTTTTAAAAATTATATTTTATTGATTATGCTATTATAGTTGTCCCAATTTTACTCCCTTTGCCCTCTTCCACCCAGTAACCCCATTCCCTCCAACAGTACCCCCATTAGTTCATGTCCATAGGTCATGCATATAAATTCTTTGGCTTCTCCATTTCCTATACTGTTCTTAACCTCCCCCCTGACTATTTTGTACCTACAAATTATATTTCTTAATCCCCGCACCTTTTCCTCCATTCTCCCACTTGCCACTCCCAGCTGATAACCCTCCAAATGATCTTCATATCTATGATTTTGTTCCTGTTCTGCTTGTTTGCTTAGTTTGGTTTTTTTTAGATATGGATATTGATAATTGTGCATTTTTTGCCATTTTAATGCTCATAGTTTTGATCTTCTGCTTTTTCTTAAGTCCCTTTAATGTTTCATGTAATAATGGCTTGGTGATGATGAACTCCTTTAGCTTTACCTTGTCCGGGAAGCACTTTATCTGCCCTTCCATTCTAAATGATAGCTTTGCTGGATAGAGTAATCTAAGTTGTAGGGCTTTACTTTTCATCACTTTGAATACGTTTTGCTAGTCCTTTCTTGCCTGTAGTTTCTTTTGAGAAATCAGCTGACAGTCTTATGGGCACTCCTTCATAGGTAATTCTCTGCTTTCCTCTTGCTGCTTTTAAGATTCTCTCTTTATCTTTAACCTTGGGCATTTTAATTATGATCTGTCTTGGTGTGGTCCTCTTTGGGTCCAACTTGTTGGGGATTCTCTGTGCTTCCCAGACTTGCATTTCTAATTCCTTCGCCAAATTGGGGAAATTTTCTTTCATTATTTTTTTCCAAAAAGTTTTCAATTTCTTGCCCTTCCTCTTCTCCTTCTGGTACCCCTATGATTCTGATATTGCCATATTTGGTAATGTCCCAAAGTCTCCTTATACTATCCTTGTTTTTTTTTTTTTTAATTCTTTTTTCTTCTTGCTGTTTTGGTCAAATGCTTATTTCTTATGTTCCAAGTTGTTGATTTAAATCCTGACTTCATTCCCTGTAGATTTTTCTTTTTTTCACTTAGTGTAACCTTCATTTCCTCCTGGGTCTTCTTTATGTTGTTCATACTCAATGAGTTCTTTGAGCATCCTGGTCACCAGTGTTTTGAACCTCTGCATTTGATAGGCTGGTTATCTCCATTTTGTTTAGTTCTTTTTCTGGGATTTTGTTCTGCTCTTTCATTTGGGCCATATTTCTTTGTCTCCTTGATTGGGCAGCCTCCCTGTGTTTGCTTCTGTGTATTAGGTAGAGCTGCTTTGACTCTGTCTTAGTAGCATGGCCTGTTGTAGAAAAGACACCTGTACATTGTGTGCGGTAGAGCCTTGGGTAATGGCCAGGGTGGTAGAATCCACTGCACCACTTTGTGGCTCTGTGGCTCTGTGGGGGGGGGAGAGCTCAGAGAGGGGACAATGCTGCTGCCTTTTTTCTGAAAATTGCCCGGCACTCACCCTGTTTCTAGTCACTGTACTTACATTCCTTGTATGCAACTGGTACCCTTCCAGCTGTTGCCCTGGTGCTGAATCCCACAGTGGGAGGGTCTGTGTACATTCGAAGTCCAAGCGGGCCCTTTATGCAAAGTCTCCTGAACATCCAGAAGTTTCTTCCACCACCCCAACCCCCACTGGTTTTTACAGCCAGACGTTATGGGGATTTATCTTCCTGGCGATGGAACCCTGGATTGTGGTCTGGCCTGGGGCTGGGGTGGCTCCCCCAAGGTATCTCTCCCCCTGGGTATCTCTCCCAATTTTTATCCAACACAGGTGAATGTGGGAATGCTCATCCCACCAGTCTTTCCACCACTGCCACCTCTCCATGCCACACCATATCTGCACACCTCACTGTGTCTACATGCCTCTCCGCCTGTCTCCACTTCTCCGCCCCTTCTACCCATCTGGATGAGTGTGGCTTCCTTAAATCCTTGGGGTCAGACATCCATACAGCTCAATTTTCTGATGGATCTGGGTGTTATTTGTTTTGAGGTCTAGGTGTAATTCTTCCTGTGCTTGCATGAGGAGGCAAAATGTGTTCACCTATGCCTCCTTCTTGACTGGAATTCTACATTCTAAATTAGGTTGGGCTTTATAGATCAAATTTAGTGTTTTTAAACTATATTTTATTGCTTATGCTATTACAGTTATCCCATTTCTCCCCCATCATTCCCCTCAACCCTGCACCTCCACTCCCACCCACATTCCCCTTTTAGTTCATGTCCATGTGTCATAAGTTCTTTAGCTTCTACTTTTCCCACACTATTCTTGTCATCCCCCTGTATATTTTCTACCCACTGTCAATGCTACTTACTCTTTGTACCTTCCCCCCCCTCCTCCTCCCACCCCCTGTTGCTGACCCTCCATGTGATCTCCATTTCTGTGTTTCTGCTCCTGTCCTAGTGGTTTGCTTAGTTTGCTTTTGTTTTAGGTGTGGTTGTTAATATCTGTGAGTTTGCTGTCTTTTTACTGTCCTATTTTTTATCTTCTTTTTCTTAGATAAGTCCCTTTAACATTTCATATAATAAGGGCTTGGTGATGATGAACTTCTTTAACTTGACCTTATCTGAGAAGAGCTTTATCTTCCCTTCCATTCTAAATGACATATTTGGTGGATAGAGCAATCATGGATGTAGGTCCTTAACTTTTATGACTTGGAATACTTCTTTCCAGCCCCTTCTTGCCTTTGAGGTCTCTTTGGAGAAATCAGCTGACAGACTTATGGGAACTCCTTTGTAGGTGACTGTGCCCTTATCCCTTGCTGCTTCTAGAATTCTCTCCTTCATTTTAATATTGGCTAATGTAATTATGATGTTCCTTGGTGTGTTCCTCCTTGGGTCCACCTTCTTTGGGACTCTCTGAGTTTCCTGGAAGTCTATTTCCTTTGCCAGATTGGGGAAGTTCTTATTATTTGTTCAAATAAATTTTCCACTTGTTGCTCTTCCGGTTCTCCTTCTGGTACCCCTATAATTTGGATATTGGGATGCTTAAAGATGTCCTGGAGGTTCCTAAGCCTCTCCTCATCTTTTTGAATTCTTGTTTCTTCATTCTTTTCTGTTTGGTTGTTTCTTTCTTCCTTCTGGTCTACTCCATTGATTTGAGTCCCAGTTTTCCTCCCATCACTATTGGTTCCCTGTGCATTTTTCGTCATTTCACTTATTGTAGCCTCCATTTGTTCCTCTAATTTGTGACCCAAATCAGCCAATTCTGTGAGCTTTCTAATCACCAGAGCTTTGAACTGTGCTTCTGATAGGTTAGCTACCAGTGCTATGAGCTCTATGTCTGATAGGTTGACCACCTCCTGGTCGCTCAGATGAATTAGCTCCAGGGCCCTTGTCTGTTCTCCCTTTTGAGCCATCCTTGGTTTTGTTTTTTTTTTATTTTTGTCTGGTCACAGCTGTTACGTAGTGAGGGGTGGAACCTTAGGCATTCACCAGGGCAGGGCAGCCCAGTTGCTGGGTTGTGATACTGGATGTGTGTGGGGGTGGGGTCCGAGAAGGCAACAGTGGCACTTGCTCCATGCTGTCTTGTGGATTCCAGTCCCTTCAGCCTCTTTCTCCTATCAAATTGGGCCCTTCTGGTGCTGATCCCCAGATGGGTGGGCCTGCCCATGCTCCAGGACCCCGTGGGTCTCCTCAATGAACTCTCCTGTGAGGCTGGGACTCCCTCCCGGCACCTCAGCCCCTACAAGTATTTTCAATGGGTGCTTTTACGCTTCACTTCCCAGCACTGGGGCCCTGCATCTCGCAGTCTGTCTTGCTGCCCGTTTTCGCCTGGTTTATCTGTGCACGAATGTGTGTCCACGGTCCGCCACCTTGTGCATCCCACCTGACCTCCCCGAGTTCAGCATCGCCACCGCCTGTGCACCTGGGATGCCTGCACTCCCAGGACCACCACCGGCTTATCCCAGGGGTGCATTCCGACTCCACCCCTCTTACTGGTCTGGGTGAATCTTTGTTGTTGGACTCCCACACAATTTAATTTTCTCTCTGTCCTGGCTGGGTTTTCTTTTTTTTTTGGGGGGGGGGTATATTTTTGATGTCCTTAATCTTGGTTGTGAGAGGAGGCACGGCATGTCCAGCTACACCTCCATCTTGGCCGGAAGTCCCAAATTTAGTGTTTTTTTTTAATTTCTATTTTGTTCATTTCTGTTTTTATATCTATTATTAAATTTCTCCTCCTGATTTCTTTAAATAGCCTATTTTCATTTTCTATTATTTTTAACATAAGGCTATAACCATCCTGAGTACCCTAATAAAAAAAATTTTACAAGTTTTAATATGTGTAGTCCCTTGTTTTTCAGCTCTTAATCATTTATAATTTAAATTTTAATTTATCTTCATTGATTATTTAAGTTTTTTTCCGCAAAGGGTATAGAATTTTAATTTTGATTTCTAATTTCATTACACTGTAGTTTATGAAAACATCTTATATGTTGTACTTCCATGAATTCATTTTATTTTACTTTGTCCTAGACTACTTCTGTAAACATTCCATCTGTATTTTAAGTAACTGTACATGCCTTTTTCTTACGTATAATATTGCAAAGAAAGATTAATCACTTTCATTATATTAAATATTATTTTCCACTGTTTCTGTGCTTGCTGAGAGCTGTATGTTGTCTTTTATTCTAAAATTAGTTTGACAATTTATCCTTGTAGTTTTCTCAATTGCTGTTTTTATATGCTTTGAAAAATTGTTATTAGTTTCATGGAGATGTGTTACTTTGGAAGCTTCTCTATCGCTTGCTCCTTTTAACAGCATGAAAAGTCCTTCTTTGTCTCTTTTAATGTTTTTTCAATATTAGCATCATGACATTTGATTTTTGCATATTACCGTTTCCTTAATTTCCTTTTTTGGTCTTTTTATTCAGATTCTTCCCATGTCATTGGGTTTGAGATATATCTCTTATAAATCTAGTACTGGATTTTGATTTTTTTACATCCAATATAAAAGTTCTTAACTAGTGAATTTAAAGCATTCTCATTTATCTCTGATTTCTGTTATGTTTGGAATTACTTGCTGTCTTCCTCGTGCTTTCTATTTACCATATTTACTAGCTTGCTGTCCCTTTGCCCACCTTTAACTAGACTGATAAAGTTTTCCTGAGTTTTATACTTCCTCTACTATTTCACAAATACATTATTTGTTTCTACCTTCTGTGGTTACTTTAAATGCTCAAACATTTCTTTTCTCCCTAACATCTAGAGTTGATCAGTTTCTCTAAAATTCCTGAGGGGAGGGGGAAAGTCTCAGCATTCTTTTATTTTCCTCTGCTCCCTTGTAACTGTAATCTGTTTGAAATTTTAAACCTCATTAAAATTATTTTGGTATTTATGTCCAAGTAATTATATTTTTAAAATAACTGTTTATCTGAACTTAATTTTTTGCTACCCATTATTACTTCTTCTAGTTCATTCCCTCCTCCCAGACTTATTAATATTGGTTTATACTGCCTAGCAGTTCTTTCAGACAGAATCTTAAGATTGTAAACTTCAAAGTTTCTTTCAATTTTAAAAATATTTTTATTTCTGCCTCTCACTTGGGTGTAGAATCCTATCTTCAAAGTTATTTTCCCCTTAGAATGTTGAAGACACTGTTCTGCTTTGTGTGCTGGGTTGCTCACAGGGAGTCTTATTTCTTTGTAAGTAATCTTTCTTTTGACACAGACAGCTTTTAAGGTTTTCCCTTTATTCTTGATACTCACAAATTTTATTACAATATATTTATAGGAGGTGTTTGTATATGTGTGTGTTTCATCTTTAATTTATCATATAGCCAAGAGGATCATTAAAGTTCTAAGAAAATTTCCCATAATACTTCTTTAAATGCTGCCATTCCTCCCCCCCCCCAAATTGTCACTCTTTTGTCTTTTTGGAAGTACTTTTAAACCGATGTGAGGACCTCTGTGTCACATGTACCTTAAATCTCCTCTTTTCCGTGTCTTAATCTGTGCTCCCAAATTATCTGGCTTTGAGTGGTGGTAGTGTAACCGGAAAAGACACCGGCGTTCGGGCTGCCTGTCACTCCCAAACCCAATAAGCAATGACAGGGATTGAATCTTTATGAGCGCTTTATTCACATGGCTGGCAATCTGAGAAGAGGTGGGTTTGTACCCGAACAAACCATCTTCCCTTCTCTTTCCTGGCCAGAACTTTTACAGGGAAGGTGGGTGAGGGCTTTGAAATTCAGGGAGGATTAGGTGAGCAAAGCTGCAGCACTTGTTTTTCCTGCAGTGCCGGCCCCAAAGGTGGGGGAAGGTCTATCTCCTTGTTCATACAAAGGCCCGGATGCCGTCAACTAGTCTTTAGGCGGTAATCTCTAGCCAGCGCCCCAGGAGGCCGGCCGTTTCCCAGGAGCCAGGATGCGCCTTATTTGTACTTTCTGAAACAAAAGGCTTTAACATACACATTACTTGCTAAGCTTAATAACTTTTTCCTTAAGCTAAAAATTTCCAGGTCTTGAGTCCCCTATCAGTATCCTTCTGAATTCATCTGCTTTCTATTTTTCAGGCATTTCTCACAGTGCATATTCTACCGCAGTGCATACCTCTTTCCAGTTACTTTCTATTGTCTCGGGATTTACAATAAGGCTAATAGGTGTTAACAATGCTCGTTCTCCAATTTAAATACCTTTTTGAGCTTTGGGATACTCGTTAACTACATTCATCAGCGCAGGGCCAGATGGGGATTTGGCAAAGCAGCTGGAGCAGAAGAATGGGCTGACGAACCTGAGGTTCTCATGAGTCTCATAGGTGGTTTGGAGATCTGTGAAGACTGGGCTGGGGTGTGGGAGTCAAGGGCAGACACATGGAGGCCAGGAAGCAGCTGTTAAGACTGGGGGTGATGACGGTAGGGCCAGGGGTAACAAGATACGAAACCCGTTATAGAAAAGGAGAATCAGAGTGTGAGATTTGCAAGTGGGAAAACTCCCAGTAGTGAGGGATCCAAGGGATTGGTCTTTGTGAGCTGTTGTGGGAGAAGAGATCAGAGAATACGGAACCCCAAACATTGGAATGGCTACCCTTGCGGAAACTGCTGTTGTAAACGGAAAAGACACCAGCGTCCAGGCTGCCTGTCACTACCAAACCCAATAAGCAATGACAGCGATTGAATCTTTATGGGTGCTATATTCAGACGGCAGGTTCATACCCTAACAAACCATCTTCCCTTCTCTTTCCTGGCCAGACCTTTTATAAGGGAGGTGGGGGAGGACAAACAAGGTGCGGTGAGGGCTTTGAGAGTCAGAAGCTGCAACATTCCTGTCCTCAGCAGCTAGCTGTTCCCAAGGGCGGGGGTGGTCGTCTGCTCTCCCTGGAACAAAGGTCCCCAGGTGGTCATCTTCTATCAGCGCCCCAGGAGGCCGGCTGTTTCCCAGGAGCCAGCATGGGCCTTATCTGCAGTTTCTGAAACAAATGGCTTTAACATACACATTACTTGCTACGCTTAATAACTTTTTCCTTAGGCTAAAATTTTCCAAGTTTTGAGTCCCCTATCAGTATGTCAAATGTATAAAACAGCGGCGTTCATTTGAAAATTGCTATTTATAAAAGTTGTATTTTAAAAAGACAGCTTGGCAAATGAGACATCTAAGTAGATAAATCAGTGCGCATTTCTTTGTACCCGATTTTATACTGGTTCTTCACATGAGGATAAAGCAAAACATAACTTTCTTTCCCAGGATTCCAGATTTTTCTACGCTCTTCATGTAAGATGAGTTTTGTGACTTCAGATCCTTTTGGTCCACAGACATACATGCCTTACGTTGAGACGGCCTGCCTCCGTACTTGGAGCGCTGTGAAGTCGTATATGAGCATTTACCTGACTACAGTAAAATGCTATTGCCTGTCGAAATGGGTCTTATCTAGTTAATACACATTTTCTCACATGTGCTGTGGCCCTGTTGTTGTCAAGAGAGATATTAATTATTAAAATAAAAGTCAGCAGCCCACGATTACATGTATTTCAATCTGTATTAGAATTAAAACGAGTATCAGGATGTCTCAAACTACCAAGAGAGAAAATTAAAGTTTCTGTATTGAGATTCTGAGCATTTTATTATTTCTTATAAAATCTCAGTGTATCCAGTACTTAGCATTACACATTTCAACATTTTTATTCTGTTTTGTGTAACCCTATATTGATAACTTAAAAACGGAGAAGGAATAGCTTTGCTAGTTCACCCAGTTGAGATAAATTGACAGAAGAAAATGACCCGGGAGTTAGAAACCCATAACTGGTCTTCAGGTATTGAATGGCGGTGTTCTTTGTAATTCAAATTGGGGTCGGGGACCGCAGATTAGGAATCAGCAAAGGAGTCAGCCTGAAGCCATTTAAACCTTAACTTGGTGGTGGGTGGTGGGGGAGTCTCTATATCTCGAGTACAGCAGGAATCTCAGTTGGTTAAAGCTACTATTTAATACATTATTCTCGAAACCAGAGTAAAGGTGTGAAGAGGAGGGTGCTAGAAATCCATGACTTTATCGTACTGAAAATTCTCATCTTTGTCAGAATAAATTTAAATACTACATGAAATAAGAAATCTCATGCTGGAAAAATGGTAACACCTTTGTTAGTACTATTTAAAAGGATGATCATTATATTTATAATCATTTGAGCACTTGCTTAATACCTAGCACAGTGCTACTCAGCTTCTGTATATTACTCTTCATCATTAAAACAATCCGGTGAGATAAACATGGTAAATTTCTTTTTATAGGATTAAAAGAACTGGGAAACTAAATAAACATCTGGTGACTTTCACCAGAATAAACAAATAATAAGAACAATTTGGGCCTAATTTTTAGAAAAGACATTATCTATGAAATCATGGTTTTGTACTGCCAGTAACTCGATTAGCTTTTCAAAATGATTTGGACACACATCGTAATGTAATAACATAGAGTAATGTATTAAATGCCCTAAAAGTCATGTTATTTTTGTGCTAGGCTATTCGCCAACCCATTTTATGCTTTGTTCTCATATATTGAATATCACACTTGTATAAGAGCAAAGTAATTTTTCCTTCTTAAATCCTGTTGGTATGTTATCTTAACATTGACACAGATAAGACAACAAAGAATGACTGGTTATAAAGGAAGGATAAAGAATTATGCAAGATGTCTGTAACTTAAATTAAACCAAAGAAAGGACCATTGCCATAATTATATGTCAAGAAAACATTCAAGTAAAGTGGTAATTTTAATTTCCCTTGAGTTTAAATTTACATTTACGCTTCTCATAAAAAAAAATGAACACACGAATGGAATTAAGACTTTTTTACCACAGATATTGTATAAAGACTACCAGGTTTCTAATTTCTGTAAATAATTACTCTGTCGCAGAGGGGGGGTAGACATTTGAAAGAAAAACAATGTATTCGAGATGAACGATTCTCTGATGGACATGATGCCCTGGACCATGATCAGTGTGAGTCTTTTTTGTTTCCGCAGAGCATCTGTACAACCACCACCGCATTTTTGCACTTTTTCTTCTTGGCTTCATTCTGTTGGGTGTTGACTGAGGCATGGCAGTCATATATGGCTGTGACTGGGAAGATTAGGACACGGCTTATAAGGAAACGCTTTTTGTGCCTTGGATGGGGTAAGCACGTTAATATACTCCTTTGTGCTCTTGTTTGGGTGACTCTGAATGCTTATATAATGAAGCAGTAGAATGGAACCAACCTAACGCTACTTTAATTTGTGTTTAATTTGAGCATGGAAGCAGAAATAGGCATTTGGAACTTTAAAAAAGTAAATATTGGATGACCTCATAGGTCTCCAGTTAACAATCAATAACAAGTGGTATAAGATGAGGCCTGATATATCTCCAGGCGGAAAATCAAAGTGTTCTATGCTAATATGTTCTGGGCTCAAAATCATGTACACTTGTCATGTACCTCCCACAAAAAAATTTTGAGGAATGTCTAAAAGCACTCAAAACAATTAAAGATTACAGAGCTAGCTATTCATGTTACAGGAAAAAAAGCCACTCAGATTAAATGAAACCTCATGGATAGTCAGTTGGATCCTCAAAGGAAAAACAAAATTGTTGACAGACTGAGAACAAATTAATTCTTTGCCTATCTTTATTTGGAAATTTTTCTCTTAAATCGCCTTATGAATTCATATGAAAGACATGGACATCTTGAAAGTCTAATGTCTAATTAGAATTAATTAGTTTAATTTAGGAAACTAGTTTTACAAAAAAACACAGGATTTTGACATGTTTGCCTTTGAGTTTCCGAAGACTTGCACTAAAAACACTGGGGAATTTTGGACCAAAGATACAACAAATGCCCAATGTACCAGAAGAGTGGAGTAGGGGATGCTTGAGAGAGCCTGAAAATTTTCAAATAAGTAGATGTATTACAATATTAGAATAATTCATGCTGGAAAAGTAGGATAAAGATTATCCATCAGGTTTCAGCAAGGGTCTCTCATGTCTGACAAATGTGTCTGGGCTCTTTGCCCTAGTAAATAAATGAAAAAGCTGTTAAGAAATCAGAGAATGTATTTTACTTACACTTTCATAAAAATTTTTGTCTGGATTTCATGTCAAAGACCTTCCAAACATGGACTGGTATTGAATTTTTTTCATCAGTTAGTATCAAAGACCTAAGACATGTAGGTCTCAGATAAAGAAGACTCTCCCTGAAGTACACAGAGTGGCAGTGTTTAGGATTGGCAACTGCCTTACTTAATACCATTACTGAAGAGCTTCAGGTCTCCAAGTTTACAGGTAATATTAAACGACTCTGGGTAGCAAAAATGCTGCACTGATGGAGCTAGACCATCAGGAAGGCTGTGAATGGGCAGAATAGTGGCATATGAGTTTTATTATGGCAAAGTGCAACATAGTAAATTTAGAAAAAAATTAACATTTAAATTGTATAAAATGAAGACTCTTAATTCTTCGGCTATGACCCAGGAGAGAATTTTTTTCTAATGAACTTGTTCTAGTCAATCAAAGTCAACTTATGACATGAAGGAAGAGGAGACATATGATATATTATATATAATTATACATGATTTATGATATATGATGATTTAGTTATATGTGTGTAGAGAGAGAAAGAGACCAGTATTTGTTAAAAAATATGGTATGTTCCTCTGAGGTGCTCTCCATAGTTCTTGTTATTAAACCTCATGAATGAATATGATGTCACTTGAAAAGACTCACAGAAGAGGATGTCAGGACAGAGAGAGTTGGTGGAGAGGATACAAGAAGGTGATTACATCATGGATTTTACAATGGAAGAAAGCAAACATAGTCTTTAGGAAAAGAAGGTATGGCCAAAACTTTAAAAAAGAATTTAAACAACATAGATTAGACTGACTCTTGTCACCAAAGCACAGGGAGGTTCCATTAAACTTGAGTAAGGTATGATTCATAGAAACAAACTAAAAGATGTTAAGTTAGATCTGGTGCAGGTACACAGGCAAGTGCATTCCAGGAGGGACTGAGCAATGCATGGAGTGAAACCTACCTAGAGGTCCCTGAGCAGAAATTGCCATATATTTTCTGACCTTCATTCAGAATCATTAAAGAAGAGTAATCGGGAAGCACAGAAATTAATTCACTAGGGCTCTTAACCCTGTACTTATGTTCTTGTTATTATTATCTATAATATTATTATCTTACCTTGCTATAGGTAAGTGATAAGATGAACTTTGGATGTGGATCAAAATTTGGCCAGCCGAATGTCTCATTTCTGTGATATTCCACCACACCAGGACATCAATTTTTTTGCCTTTCTGATTTTATAACTATAAATTTTCTTTATAACAGTGTAAACCCTGAGGGAACAAATAATTTAAAAGATATACTAAATCTCTGTTATTAGTTTCCTTTAAAACCATGTCAAATGCGGTGGTAACCTAGCAACATCAGAGAAGCGCACTGAGTTTAAAACCCAGCTGTCCCTGTCATATTTTTATACTTGAAGGAAATTTTGTAATGGAAAGATACCTTATGAAGTGATTCATCCAAGGTATTCCTCTAATTTAAGCATTTCGAGTTTATCCAACCTTTTTCTGAGCCAGTATGCACAGTGGTTATAGTGGAGTGTAAAGTGTGACAATGTGTTTCTTACAGGTTTACCAGCGTTAGTAGTGGCCACATCAGTAGGCTTCACCAGGACGAAAGGATATGGCACTGATCACTAGTAAGTCCATCCACAGTGATAAATCATTTTATAGTCACTTCATTAGTCTTGGTTGGCACTGCTGATGGCTTGCATTTTGTTATTGAGTCATTGGCAATGGTAGGAATAGCGTTAGTGAGGAACCATGTACGGTAGTTTAAATGCACAACGGTAGGAAATAAATGCTGCAACACTGTTCAGAATCCTTATTTCCATTTCCAGTTTCTTCATGACACAAGTGTATGTGATTTTTAAAATACCTCAATATGTGCTTACACATTCAATCTCAAAACACATTTTTTTTTAGAACTAAGTAAATCTTGACATGTTTACCTTTTAGAATGATCCTGACCTGAGCTTTTAATTTTATTGACGATAATACATGTTGGTATCAAGCAAGTTTTGTCATGTCAGTTCAATTGTTGTGCTACATTAAGGTAATACATATTGAAACTCATGGAACTGGGGAATGAATAGATTGCAGATTATGAATTGCCTGGGCTATGAAAGAAATTAGAAAAGAGAAAAATGGGTGTTCTACCAGCCCATCCTAGTCATAGCTATAATGTGGATAGATTCTGTGGGAGAATTTATAAGTTTATATTTAATATTTTAAATGAAAAAATAATACACCTGCATATTTTTACTTCGACTTATTTTTTTTTTAAGTTGAAGCAATTGAGAAACAGGGGAAGAGATGTAAATCTTAATTACAGAAGAATAAGGTTATTTATTTTTATTGTTGACACTATTACAGATGTCCACATTTCCCCCACCCCCTGGCCATCACCACACTGTTGTCTGTGTCTGTGGTTGTGCGTATATGTTCTTTGGCCAATCCCTTCACATTCTTTCATCCTGCGCCCCGACCCACCACCAACAGCTGTAGTCTGTTCCATGTGTCCATGCCTCTGTTTCTATCTTATGCATCAGTTCATTTTGTTCATTATATTCCACATATGAGTGAGATCATATGGTATTTGTCTATCACTGGCTTATTTCACTTAGCGTAATCATCTCCAGGGAAGCGAGATTTAAGGTGAAGCATTCTCCTTAGCTGTCTTTAGGTGGAGATAAGAGTCGCAGCTTATTAAGCCCTCTGCTGGGTTCATCCAAGTTGAATGCTACAAGAGACATCACTTCAACTCTTCATCCAAAAGAAACTTCCAAAGCACTGAAGGATTTTGTGGTATCAGGGCAATTTTTTTAATGCAATCTATAATATCAAAAATAAAACAAAACGAAGAACGCTCCCTAACAGTGTAGGTTGAACAGTGCTTACTACCGTACTATTTCTCTTTGACCCTAGTATGTGGTGTGAACCCAGTACTGGAAAGGCACTGTATTGGGGGTAGGGAAAGAATTAGGAATACGGATATGATTCCGACTTTAAGGGCGTATTTGGTTAACCAAATACAGTACAAAAAGTAATGTTATTAGTTTGAAGATTAAAGTAGAAATTTAGTGGCAATCTCAGAGAGCAAAGTAAAGTGTTCTATCAGAACAAGAGTTTTTTCTGCAGGTATTTTATTTAAAAAGTTAATATTAAGTTATCAACCCCAAAGTGGGAAAGTAGAATTTTATCCGTCTGGTGCGGCAAAGAGCAGTAGTAACTAAATGAAGACTTTGGATATTCACATAGACACACATTTGTATTATGAAAAATTGATACAGGTGTGTGTGTGTATATATATAATTCCCATATTAAAAATGCTAATTAAGGTATAATTTACATAGAGTAACATTTATCCTCTTAGGCTTAGTATTCTGAGTTTTAACAGATGCTAAAGGCATGTAACCACCACCACAACCAATGTAGATAGAAGTTTATCGTTAGAACAGATATAGAACTAGCATTGTTAATTGTTAAGGCAGCATGCTGATTCTGTGGATTGGAATTAATATTGAAAAGCGTCAAATGGGTGGGTGAAACGGTGGGCATGACCCTGTGCATCAGCAGTGGTAAAGTGGTTCCTCACATTCCCTCATTCTACTCTCCCGGATTCTGCACGTGCAGATGAACCGCCGTGCGCAGCCTCATGCCTCTCCCTGCCCCTGTGCTGCCAGAGAATGCATGTTTTTGCATAAATGGGTTGCCGTGTCCCTATCAATGCAGACCTGCCTCTCTCGGTTACTTTAGTAATCAAAAGCTTATCTTTAGTGAATTTTCATAGTAGTATGAGGGGTAAGTAAAACTAGAAGGAGAAAAAAAAGCATGCAAACTAAATTATCCATTTGCTGCAATGATGGCTTTTAAATAAATTTCTCCCAGTATCTCAATGACCTCAAAGAAGATTTGAGTAAATGGCATGTCTAACACTCTAAAAACACACGGTTGTTGCTTAAAAGTATATTTGAAAAATTCTATAATGGATACAAGCAGCATTTACAAAACTTAATGGTCACCTTTGTACTGAAAGTCAGTATAAAAATCTTACTGCAAAAGTAATTTATCTAAAATGTTTTAACTACCTGAAAGGCTGTATAATAAAAAGTTTCCTTTTCATGTGATGTATTCTCCTATACTATTTCTCTCTCATGAACTCTAATTTTAGCTTCTTCCACATCTTCTATACTTTTTATATTACAAAGCTTTGAAATGTGCCAAAAGTCCAGGGCTAAGTGCATGACTCAAGTTCTTTGCAACCCACTTTTATGGTTTAACACATAGCTAATTTTTGTTAGTTTTTATCTGATTTCATTTTCAGCTGCTGGCTCTCTCTTGAAGGAGGACTGCTCTATGCTTTCGTTGGACCCGCAGCTGCTGTTGTTCTGGTAAACCCTGAAATCCACTTAGTTTTCTTAGCAAAGAAAAGACTACTTTGTTTCAATTAGAGTAACCATTTTGTATTTGTTGTGTAGAAATTTTAAAGTTCTACGAATTATTACTTAATTTGAATATCAACTGCTATTCAGTCCTTTATTACTCTAAAATATTCTTAGGTTGAAGACTGAAGAAAATTAAATGTGAGAGTGTGGGATTTCTCTTACAGTAATTTCACACTGGTAAAGAAGTTTTAAGAAATTCTTTAATGTATACAATTTCATCATCTGTGATCATGTCGCTTTACACTATTCTATATGATCTACATAGGTAATCAGATCTCTTAATTTTAATGAATGCTGCTGCTACCAAGTATCAATGAGAAAATACATATTCCCATGTCAGAGTTCCCAGCCTCAGTTCCGCAGACATTTTTGGGCCTGCCATCTCTTTGTTGGGCCAGGGTGAAGGGAAGGGGGGTGCTGTACAGTGTATTTTAGGTTGTTCAGCAGCGCCTCTGGCCTCTACCTACTAGATACCAGTTGCACCCTCTAGTAGTAACAATTAGAAATGTCTCCAGACATTTCCCGATGTTTCCTGGGTGTAAAAAATCACACTCAGCTGAGAATCTCTGCCATATGTTGTGCGTAAGGATTAAATGTTTCTTTCTGGAATCATAAAATAATTCCTATGCGTGTTTAATTATAGGACCATGAAAATTTCCTACAAATTTGCCTTTCTTTCCCTGAATTTATTGATTATAAATTTTTCTTGTCCAATAAATCTTTGGAAAATGTAAGAGAGTAAAGAAATGGTCTGAATTAAATACAAAGATGCATACCGTTATGCAGTTAGACTTCTAACTAGAAAATTACCCTTTGGTTTCTTGAACAACTCATTCAATAAATTGGGAGGTAGCGACAACTTTCTTAATAACTCTATGTGAATTTTTCTTCCTTTAAAGTTTGTTCTCCTCTAAACTATAACAAAGAGCAAAAACTATTAAAGTTTCACAAGAGAAATCAAACTGAGGCATGACTCTTAGAGAAGGGTATGGAGAAACAAACTATTAGATACACTTTGGCTGCATTGAATTTTTATTTAATCAATTGAATTATTTCCTTAAATTACAAGGCTAATACACAATTTCTAAAATGAAGAAACAGTATGTATATGATTGAAAGATCATGTATGGTTTTTGTAGTGCTGATGAATCTCCTTATGATTAAATTGTAGATTAATAGAACCATGAAATACTTTTTCTCTTAGTTCAAATAATGAGAAGTATGAAGATCAGTCTCTTGTTTAAATGGCATCTTGTCAGGAGGCCACTAAGAGTGACATTGAGTCCTGACCTAACAGGTGCTTTGGATCTTCCTTATACCAGCGATTAAACAGATTTCAACTTTATATTTCATCTGGCCAAAGTGTATTGAGAGAAGTGGGATTTTTGTTTATTTCCTTAACTAGTTATTCTGTCTGTGAAAATCTAGTTTTAATGTAGCCTTCACTAATTAGCACTGGGAGAGCACCAAGGTTCTCTTGATTATGGAGGGTAAGGGGTAGAAAGGAAAAAAGAAGAAATATCTCCCTTGATTATCTGGGTTTCAGCGTTGGACTAGATTCCTTTACCAGGAAGCGTGAGTAGGTTAGAGAACCGTGGGCACTCATCATAATGAGCTGCTAGAAACAGGCCACAGTTACCGCTGCAGTTCTTTCACAGTTTTGCTTGGGGGTGGGGGGATATGTGAGATTTTCATTTTACCTTTATTTAAATCCTTTTAAGTGAGAATGAGAGTCTTAGAAAATGCTAAGCAGTGTTCAATAGAGCAGTTGTAAGATGAGGTGTTAGTGTCCCTCTTTTAAAGGATTGTGGTGAGTTGAATAGGCTTTCCCCTTTGTCTAGAGAAACATGGTGCATCAAAATGCTCCCACCCCACAGCAGGAGGAAATTAGGCATTCCGTTCTCCCTGCTGGGGCCAGGACAAACCCTGAGCCCCTCTGGCAGCCAGGACTCACTCTCGCCTCATGCTGTGAGACTCAAAGTCTTTTGACTCTCAGACATAGGGTGAAACTCATTTGGCCAATTGATTTTATTAAAGGGTGACTCAGAAGAATGTTAGATTGGCATAATATGGCACCATTTAAAAGTTAGGCAATTGAACATTAATTTTCTCAGTGTTAACTGCAAAACACAGAAATCAAATGTACTTCATGAACTTTAAAACTTTAAAGTAACACACCGCTGTTAAATTGTTCCATATTCCTTTATGCACTTATAAATATTTGAGAAGTGCTTCTTGTCACTACTATTGTGAGTCTTTAATTTTGTGGCGGTTGTAAATAAATAAAGGGGGTTTTCAGGAGGAACAGAGATCTGATTCCCTTCAATGTCATTGAAAGGTCAACCTTTGTTTCTGTTTGACAGGTCAACATGGTGATTGGCATTTTGGTATTTAATAAACTTGTTTCCAGAGATGGGATCCTAGATAAAAAGCTCAAACACAGAGCCGGGTAAGCTGCAATTGGTGGACTTTGAAGGTTCTTTACAAGTGAACCCATGCTCCAATTTCAGATCATCATTGAGTGCCTTGAATTTTGTCATTGATGAACCAGTGTGCCTGGCCAATTCTGCCATTCAAGTTTCTGATACGCTGTTCTCAAGTAATGTAGCCAAAATCTAAAAATTAGACCATTAAGAAAATCTGGTTTCGTGTAGATAGCCTGTTTGTAAGGTAAGAAGAGTAAATGTGAAAGCCAGACTTAAAATACTTGTCCTTAGGTGAGGGTTTTTGAGTCCTGCTAATTTGGGTCACACAGAGGACAGGGAGTACATTGAACACAAGGCACAACTGAAATGGGACAAGCAAACCTTAGTAGGGAGAAAATACTGCATTTTCTTTGATTACTTGAATATACCAGAAAAATTCTTGAGATAAATCATGTATGAAACACTTCTCATATATTCTCATTCTATGTGACATTTTTTACTATAACTTCCTAGAAAATGTTATTCATAATTTTTACTTGCACATTTTAACCATTTATAAAATTTAGAAAAGTACTTTACTATTATTATAGTATCACCATATCTAATGACATTTTATAAACAGACTGATAGCAGCTTTTTAAAATTATATAATTTTATAATAAAAATTTTTAGGAGCTTGAACGAAATATAAATGCCTTATAAAGTTTGTAGTTTTTTTCTTTGTTTAACTATACCTTCATTCAAAACTTACCCTACAATTGTACTAGTTTCTTAAATAGTTCATGGTATTATTTAAAAGCTAGAGTATTGGTGACCAACTGGTGAGAATTTTAGGTCCTTTGTGTTTTTACAGTCTATGTAGTGACAAGATACTTCAGGTATTTTCCCCCTAGTAAAGGAATAGTTTTCAGTATAAAAATTTGACATCAAACATCAGAACTGCAGTTGGAACAAAAACATCATTGGAAGTTCCTTTCTGAGTGGAGAATCACTTTCCTTTTAGAGACTCTTTTTCACTTCAGATGAGTCTCCATAGAATCTTTAACTAGAGTAGAACCTGTACGGACACCGAGCTTTCTGTACCATTGAACTTAGTCTGCCACATATGGTTGGAATTGGAGCAATTGCTTCCTTAGTTATTTCTGTCTAGATTAATGATGTAAGAATAAATCAGTCATACTGAGTACGGGGTATAGAAACTCAATTCTGCTGTTATAGGTATAAACCTGTATAATTTTTTTTAAATTGGGGCACAGAGAAGTTAGTGGTTAGGATAAAGCTTTGAAGATTAAAAAAAAAAAAAAAAAGCTACGCTCAATTACCTAGCTCTGCAGTTTGCTAGCTGCGTGTGAGAGAGTATTTAGGCATGTAACTCATTCTTTCTGCAGCTAAGGCTTCTCACTTATAAAATGGGGATGATGACTCTTCCCTTGTAATACAGCACATGAACTATGTATTACGCATTCCTTAGAGTATCTAGCAAATGGTAAACATTCTCTTAACAAATGGTGGCTGTTGCTATGCTGAGTGAAGCAACTAAGCCGAGCTCTGCGGGTCATTTTCAAAGGACCCTGACTTCTGTTAATCACACTTCTATGATTCCACTGTTCATAACATGGAGGTCAGAAAAAGAGATGAGATAATCGGAATGAGTATAATGCTAAAGGCACATTATTTAAATTTGCAGTCAGTATTTTTCTCAGTTATTTTATATGTAATATCCAGTTCGATTCACATAGCTCTTTGTAAGAGGTAACATGGGCTTAGGAGAAAAAATAATAATACTGTCACTTATGAATTTATAAATTAGCTATTTTGATGTACCAATTAATTTTAAAACCTCTATTTCTAAAAATATAAGTTACCTCTGTTTCCTTGATAAAACTGAGTCAAGCAGTGTTTTTCTGGTGCAAAGAGCACCGGTGGAAAAATAGAAACGGCATTAAACGCACAATACTGGTTACTGTCTAACTATTAACAAATTAATGATTCTAGGATAAAAATGATCTATAATATAAAATGCTGTTTTAGCTTAAGTACATGTACATTGAAGCTTGCTCTCCATTCCAAAGTGTGATTGAAAGAAGTCTTTTAGAAGATGGGAATATTTGAAGCTAATTTTACTTTACAGAGAAAGCACTGAGGGCAGTAATAAAGATTTCAGTGAAGAAAATAATATCAGACTTAACTAAAGAAACATTAAGCAGGAAGCTAAGCTAACCGATTAACGGTAACAAGTGATCTTCCTACTTGTAAATATTAAGCATTGCAGGTGGTTAGAATGTACATACATATCAAGCATTTCTTTTGAAATATTAGTATTAGGAATCAAATAAGGTACCAAGACATCCCTCTTCCCATTTTTTTTCTGTTCCTTTGTCCCCCTTCTTTTTATGATCAATTATTAGAAACTGCCAAGAATATAGTTTATGTTCAGTAAACATTTAGAACAAATAACGTATTTTTCGGATTATAAGACACACCTAGGTTTTAGAGGAGGAAAATAAGAAAAAATTTTTGAGGCAAAAAATGTAAAATATTTAATAACAAATACATAATATTTCACCAATGTAAATGTAAACAGAACTCAACAGCAGCATTAACAACCATTATTCCTCCCAAATTTGCGGGGGGGGGGTGCATCTTATAGTCCAAAAATATACAGTAAGTGATGACTACTTGATAAATAGTATAATAGCTTCACAAGTTTTATAATACCCAAACTAAATTAAAATTTTCTAATATATAAAATATATTTACTAAGAGGGGATTTATTATAATATTAACATGTTGTCTTAATATAAAATGATAATTGGAAAGAATGAAAGAATGAAAACAAGATAAAATGGCATGTGTCATTTTAGAACACCTCAACAGAATATTTCATTTTCTCTTTTGCTGCAATGGGACTTTCTATCTGCTATGTATTTTAAACTGCTTTACCTTATCTACCTGAAATTAAGGGGACTACTATACCAGGACCTTGTACAAATCTCAAATGAAATTTTTCCAAAGGAAGGAAGCATATTTTCTTTCCAGACTATTTTTATAGTATCAATAGACCAAAAAAAAAAAAAAAAAACCAACCTGTTTTTTTTTTTTTCCTAAGGAAAAGGAAATTGGGGAGGGAACTAGAACTTGTAGACTTGAAGACTCCCCTCCCTACACACATTGGGACTGCACAGCACAACCTGGACAGGGTAGTGAAATGACCCATGTTTAGACTCTGGTGACTGAGTGGATACTGGTTACATCTGAACGTATTTTTCGTTTAACTGTTAGCACTTTTTGTTTTACAAATATATAATTTCCCTTATAACAAAGACACAAGAGTTTATTTTCCATTTCAGCAACTCAATGTAGCATAATACATTATTATCCACAGTGGCCATGCAAAGTAGAAAAAAAATCCTCAGTCTCTCTCTGGAAAATCTGTCTGTCCTCTGCTAATGACCGAGTTCCAAGGGTGGCCAACCAGGACTGTCAGGCACAGTGTTCAGCAGCTCTCACTAAGGAAGCTTGTGTAGGCCTTTTAGCCAGTATCAAATCTCAAACAACGAGAAATGGGCATTTTAAATACTGTCTTGAGATACATTTTTAGAAAAGCCCATATTTATTTAAATTACTTTTTTCAGGATTAAAATATTAGGAACAAATTATTTTTAGTAATCTTTAGCTTTTCAACCTTATTTTAGAGCCTAGAGGCGTGGTGTCCTTCAAGTTGAGAAAGATAGCCACGTCCTTGTTTGAAGCACAGACACCCAAAAGCCTATTTTCTGTGATAAAGGAAACAATAAATGACTAAGGCATGCATTTTAATATTAATCTAGTGAAATGTAACAAATGAATAGTTAGGGCAGAGGTGTTTATTCCTGTTTGTTCTCAGAATAATGTTTGGAACTTTGAAAAACACGGATGCCTGTGTCCCATTAAATTAGTTTTTGGAGTTGGGTATGTGACATTCAGCCGCTGTGGAGAATGCTGGTCCACATACTCATTTGGGAGTAATTTCAAACACACTGGCACGCCCACCGAGGCATTCATGAACCACAGTGGAAAGAATATTGGCTACCTGTTATTTTGAAAACATTAGACAGATGCGGCTAGTTCATATGTCCTGGGCTGAACCAGTAAAGGGAATGATTTAATATTATATTCCCCATCCCCACATCTAACTCTGAAAGCTTTGATTTTTCTCATGGTGTCTACATATTAATCTACTTAATAGTTTTCAGGTGTATTATCCCACCCACGCACTACTCACAATTGTTTGTACTTCTTTAAAAGGTACCAGAGATTCTGAATTATGAACCTCTTACAATTCTGCCACTTTTATTATACACATGGTCATGTAACTCCACTATAGTATTACTAATCAAAAAACCCACCAGACAAACATATTTTAGATGTAAACACCACATGGCAATGGATGAGAGAAGTATACCACAGGACCTTATTTCAAGGTGTTTTGACTTTTAATTCCAATAATTTCTTTTTGTTTTTTCCTGAAAGGATTATGTTCTAATAAAATAGTTCTTTTTCAAAGACTCTTTCCTAAAGCAAATGAAGTTTTTCGAAATAGTATTACTTTGCTTCTATGACATAGTGGATTGAACTTGAATTATTTGAATACAAATTCTGTAGACTAGAAGAGACCATATAAATGCTATTAGATAGTGGCTATGACAGATATTCAGAAAAAAATGTTAAACTTAATGTTTTGAACTAAATAATTATGTTAAATGTGTTATTAGAGCAGAAAGTTATCACTTTTTATTATCAACTAATATTTCATCAAATTTCATCAGTCCCTATATTCAGATCATCCTTAAATATAGACAATACATGGATGCTACAAGAAATTTCAAAATATAAGTATTTTGAGACAAAGGCTATACCTTTCACAAATGGCTAAAGACCTAAAATAGGTATCTTTCTATATTGTACTTCTGAGATACGTATCTACATTTCAAAAGGTTTCAATTGGTATTATATGCCTTTTGCAAATGATAATGAAAATCTCAAGCTGGGAGTCCTTACTTGTTCAGCAGAGGTCTGAATAAAGGGTTTCGCTGTATGTCTACACAAACACATGCTTATGTTTAACTCAGTGTATTGGCAACTTTGGTCTGCAGACACAAGGGCCATTTATGGTATAAATGATGGAAATGTGCTTCGCATGCAACAAAGGCCCAAATTATTAAAAGGTAAATGTTACAAAAATAATGTGTAGTGGAAATGTATCTTTAAAACAACCTAGAACATTCATTTTTGATATACTTTTCTGCATGAAATCGTATTTTAAAAGCTAACTTGCAGCAGCAACTTTTTTTTGGTGACAATTCAATATTTTGTTCTTTTTGTGGGTGTTCTGTTTGTTTGCAGTCAGATGAGTGAGCCTCATAGCGGTTTGACGCTCAAATGTGCCAAGTGTGGAGTAGTTTCAACAACAGCTTTGTCAGCCACCACCGCCAGTAACGCCATGTTAGTCCCGATCATTTACATCTTCTTGTTACAAATCTTTTACAGTGCATGTGAGAAAATGCTATGATGGAAAAAATCGTGTTTGCTAATATTTGAGTTAAGAGCATACTTAAATATTTGTAATTGGCAACTGCCTTTGTAACTATTATGGGATTGTCTATAAAAAAATAAATAAGACTATCAAATGTTTATCTGTTTTGCGGTTTCCAAGTTTATGATCTTGGTGCCACGTAAAAGAATGCTTTGTTGAAGGGGGGTTTGGTTACTGCCTGCAGAGCGGCACGCAGCTGCGTGATGTTGCTTTCTCTGTCTCTTAACAGGGCGTCCCTTTGGAGCTCCTGCGTGGTGTTGCCCCTCCTGGCTCTGACGTGGATGTCTGCGGTACTGGCCATGACGGACAAACGCTCCATACTGTTTCAAATACTTTTTGCTGTGTTTGACTCATTGCAAGGCTTTGTGATAGTCATGGTCCACTGCATTCTTCGAAGAGAGGTAAGAAATATAATTCTTGAGAGACAAATGATGCATAGTGGAGTAGCTCCTTGTTAAGAAATATCTTTTAGTATCGTGATCTTCGGATTAAAGCTAGTCTTCTCTATAGACAATCATTTGGGAATCAAAGCTAAAATGAAGTTCTAGGGCAAAGTTCAAGAGGGCTCCTTGGACTGTGGGAGTGATGAATTAAAGCATATTGGACTGCGCGAGGGGAAACCCAGCCAGAAGTGCCAAGAACCAGGGAGAGTCGGTGCAAGGGAAACTGTGATGGAGTCATATGTATAAATAAGTCTGTTAGAAAAACTGGTGGATAAGATGGTTAGGTGCCATATTTATAAAAAGTACAGTTCATAAACATAATGCAATAATATTTCTTAAACCCATTCCCTAATTTGTGTATTTATACATAGCGTATCCCCAATCCCACATACTTAAGTAATTTATATTGAGATGGAAATGTTGAAGATTAGAAAACAGTTCTTTGGTCTCTATACGAGCTGAGGATCAGGTTACTGTAAAGATGATTTGGATATGGATATTTGTGCTCCGGAAATAGAAGACAAGTGCACAGCAGGGCATGACAGGGAAGAACTGGAAAGCTGTCGTCCTAGCGTTTCTCCAGGACATGACGGAGGTTATTGTCAGCAGTGAGGGAAAGGCGTGACCCTTCAAAGTTGAGACACGAACCTGCACCAAAGCCATCCGGAACAGTGATTGATTTCAGCCTTGACTTGTTGACAGATAAAATAGTATTTTCCAGTCAGTGCAAAAATTATTCAGCGTGCTTGCAAGCACTGACACAGTATTTACAAAGCTTATGAGTCACTTTAGCATTTACTGTGGGGATGGTGGTAACCCAAACACACAACATCATGCTAATAATTTTCAGAAAGTGGTCTAGGCTACCATTTTGTATTACCCATCTTGTTTGAAAATTTTATGATGTGCAAAAAGACACGTGTGTATCAGTATACAGCACATAGTTTTACAGTGACGTGTGAAGGTAACTAAAGGGTTTTTTGTTTGTTTTTTTTAACCTCATTTACCAGATGGGGAGAACAATATTTCTGAGCTACTTTAGTATGATACAGATGGCAGCAGTAAACCCATATGTGTATTCTGCTGAACATTATATGCTCAAAAATAATGAAAACAGAAAAATAATGACTTCACATTGCAAAAAGAGGGTATTTCATCATTTTAAAAATTTGATCTAATTCACAGTTGCCAAGCTTGGCTATTTCCTTATCACAAATTTCAACCTAAAATATCAGCATTAAAAATCTTCCAAGTATCAAATTCTTTTTTAAAAGATTTTTATTTATTTATTTATTTATTTTTAGAGAGAGGGGAAGGGAGGGAGAAAAATAGCTATCAGCTACCTCTTGCACAACCCCCCAACTGGTGGCCCAGGCATGTGCCCTGACCAAGAACTGAAATATCAACCTTTCAGTTTGCAGGCCAGAACTCAATCAATACACTGAACCATGCCAGCCAGGGCCCAAGCATCAAATTCTTTATAGACCAATGTTAAATGAAATTTAAGAGGAAACTGAATAATTTAGTGCTGTATGTTCTCCAACTATAACTTTTATATGGGTCTTTTGTATTCATATTATCTCTAATATGTTTAACAGAACTCTTCCGAGTAGACCCATGATGTGCATTTTTGGTTGACAACTAAGGATGAATGGTGTGGATTTTAAGCAAGATAAATGATATATCTACATGCAGTTTTCAAAAGATAGTAGTACTTTAGGTGTTAAAGAGGAAAAAAGTGTCCCATCTCTAAATCAGTCTCAGTTTTTCTTTAGAAATGAGCTTTCACCTGGCTAGGTGGCTGAGTTGGTTAGAGCATCATCCTGCACACCAAAAGGTTGCAGGTTCGATTCCCAGCAGGGACTAGTGCAGGCGGCAACAGATCATTGTTTCTCTCACAGCTCTCTCTTTCTCTCTCCCCCACCCCATCCTCGGGGGGATTAAAAAAAAACATATTTTGATGGCTTATCAAATTTTTGCTGCTTACATGAAGAAAAGTATTTGCCACAAATACATTTCTATCAAAACTTTTTTATACTTGCTAATTGGACTGATAACTGAAAATATGATTTAAGGATAATTAAATTAAGTCATCTGATAAATGCTTCTGCTAGGTGTCTGTAAATATGTTTTCTGTATTAATGGGGAGTAAAATTATGGTTATTGGCCCTATTATTGTTGCATTTGCAGTGATTATTTCAAATTGAATAATTCTAAAGCTGATAAATTAATAGCAGTGTCATAACTCACTTTCATTCCAACACTGAAATAAAAAAACTGCATATCCAATATTCTCCCATTGACCCTTAAACACAAGTACACAGAGATTTGAATTATAGGGCAAGTCTCTTTCACAGCTCCTCAGAGGAAATTATTACTTACAAACCAAATGAGTCTTCTTTAGAATTATAAATTCCAAGGACCTTATCATAAGGAGGCCTCTTTGGGCTCACAGAAATCTTTTTGACCTTGTAAATGTACATTGCCTGACACCAGCAATAGGTCTACCTCATGTTAACTGTGATTACACTGCCCTAAAACTTACCACAACCCAGGAGAACAGACACATCTTCCCATGTCCTCAGTGTCTCCTATGAATAAAACATTCCACAAAAATACAACAATGCAAATGGACTAAATACCCACCTGTAAACTATCGGGTAATGACTCCTATCTATTAATGTTCTTGATAACCCTATAGAAAGCCCTAAGGGTACAGTATTATCTTTACTGCTTGTTTCACTGTAAAATATTTTCTTCACAATAATTCAAGAGAATTTATATGGATTCTTTTCCTTAGAAGTATATAAGAAATTATTTTAGAGACTGGATAAGAGATATACACATATCTATGTGTTTTAAACTTTTTTAAAAATCCTCACCCAAGGATATATGTTGATTGATTTGAGAGAGAGAAACAGCCATTGATTTCCCCCCTTAGAGCCCCAAGTGGATGGAACCCATGACCTAGGTAGGTGCCCTAAGTGGAAATCGAACCTGCAAACTTTTGGTGAATGGGACATTGCTCCAACCAGCTAAGCCACACAGCCAGGGATCTACTGTGTTTTGCCACATATAATGAGCACTTTTTGCCCAAATTTTTGAGGAAACAATAGGATGCATATTATACATGGTATAATGATTACATGCCATGGGCATGATAATGGGTTTAATAATCCCATGTAGAACATGCACAAAAACATGGGTACAATTACACATGGCAAGATACGGTATTTATTTTTGATACACACTAACATATTTGGCTGTTTTTAATCTTTAATGAGTTCAAATGGCTTTATCCATATTTACTTCTGCAATCTTCCTGTGAAAGAGGTGGACGTGGACAGGGGAGGAACACAGCCTTGCTGTTTAAGGAGAGAAGAAATTAAATACTCTAACTGTGCCATTTAAATGTCATATGTTTGGGCTTAATTTATTTGAAAGTGCCTTTGCTTTTAGTGGTCCAATTTTATAACCAAAATTATTTCAAGTCAGGAAGGAAGGGAAAAATCACCCTGGTACTGTGAACTCAATTACAGTCCACTTTTTAAAAAACATTATTTGCATAACAATTTATTGTGACCTCTAGAGCTGACATCTTAATAATTAAATTTCATAAAAATGTGTATATTTGAAAATATGGTTTCTTCTTCTAGATCACCTTTCTCTTTTAAATTACTTTGTAGATGCCTCTGACAAAAGAAAACAAAAGAGGCAATAAGAATTTTTTTAAAACTTGAACTGAATTATCACAACACATCACTTTGGGTAATAAATCCTTGATCTCAGGCTAATATGTGAAATACCTGTAAGACTGAACCCAAAAGCATATAGACACTTTCCTCCGTTGACCAGTCACTTCCTGATCAGAGTTCATTTGCATTAAGCACACGAAGACATTTACTATTTACTGTTCTCCACATTGCTATGGAAATTCAAACTACAAGGGAGTTAAGAAATCTTTGAACTAGTTTCTGTTGCTAGGAAACCACTTTCTGTTGCCTGCACATTCTTCTCATCTCTCCCGTCTCTGGCTGTGCCTGGCTTTAAGACAGTCTTATGGCTTGATGTCAGAGGGGGGGAATAACAAGATTGTGATCCGAAATAAGCCACAATAACCCCTTTCACTGCATGGAGGGGAAAAAGGAAAGTGCTGAAATGGGTAATTTCGCTGTGTCCCCCTTTGAGGACCCCGTGGCTGCTGTGTACAATCAGTGGCAGGGCCAGCCCTTGTCTCCCTCCCCGGCGCTGGCAGGAGGTCTAGGCTGCACGAGATGCGGTCCCAGATCTTCCTCCAAACCCATAAAGCTATTCTGTAGCAAAATACTTAAAATAAACATGAGCAGATTTTTCTTTCTTTCTCCCGCTTGCCTGTACCATTTACTTTTATTTTTATTTTTTGCCAATTTCCCATTTGGTTTTCATTTCCATAAAGAGTATATAGATAAATAATTTACAAACACATGTCAGTGAATTATAAAACAGACAACCATCCTTGCCTACCTTATCTAAACTCAAACATTTTAAAAAAATAAATGAAGACAATACTGGTGCAATAACTAGACAGCAATTTGAAAAGAGGTCATATTGCAAATGATATAGTTCAGAAAGAGAATTGCATGAAAGTCCGAGCTTAACTATTTGCGCAGGTAGGGCTAGTTACAGTGGAAGTTTGTATCCCTTAATGAGGAGTGGGCAGGACTTTCACTTGGTCTTTGAAAATGAGGGAATAGGTGATAGACTTCAAAAATGTAATAGGTCCTGGAGGGGAGAGCAGTGATGCTGTGGAGAATCAGGGAGTGGAAGTTCCAAGTAGAGGCAGATGGAGATGGTTACTGGGCACGTGGTTTCCACAGAATGCAGTTTATGGTGAATAGTAGAAAGCTGATTTTCTCTGGGACCACCTGGAGTACCTGAAGGCATAAAGCAGGTGATATAATTCTGGACATAGAGTGATATTTTTAATGGCTGTAACTTCAAGAGAAAGACAATACTGATGACATTTGAGTATTGATTAAGCAATGTTTTAAAGCTTTCTCGCTTGGGATGGTTAGTTGCCATGGTGAGCAGCCACTGTGAGTAATGTCATGAAGAAAGTTCAATAGATTGTAAAGAGTGAGTGGCCCAAGGTGGGAGGGTTGTGGTACTCATCCTAACGTTTTCAGCTTGCTCAGAAGAAATTTATGTATGCACAAGGTTTTAGAGGATAATGGAGTAGATTGCTAAGAGCTTTATCTTTTTTAGGCTGAATTGAAGGGTCAAAAAGAAGTACAGGTGTAAAAATTTGAAAGGGGTTACAGATTTTTTTTGTTTCATTTTGGATACATTAGGATGTGTAGCTGGATATGGGAGAATGGCTAAATTTACCACTATAAAGCTGGCCTTTACCAGAACAGGCACCTTTACACAGCGGCACAGACATGATAAGTGTATACGCCTGTGCACTTTTCCAAACTCCTTCGGCCCAAAGCCGTCCCATTTCTTAGGCAGAGGAATGTAAATCCTTCCTCTCTTTCCACATTGGGTTTTCCTGACTGGCAATTCCTGACTGACTTTCCATCATGGCAATTCTATCATAAACATTTGCATCTGTCTTAACCTGCACATGTGCTTCCCTGAATCCATACAGAGGTCTAGGAGCTTAACAAGACCATGTAATCAGATGAGTATAATGGCCCAGTGAACAAACACATGCAGAGTTCATGGCAGCGGCTGGCAAACTCTGGCATGTCTGCCAGGTAGTGTCCAACCATGGCTTACTGTCACCCAAAATTCTCAGTCCCTCGCCATATGGACAAGCAAATCCCACTTCACTTTCCTTTCAGAACCCTAAGTTCTGCCTTGCAACATGGTTAAACTAGTGGCAGGAGTTGAACATGTCTTGAACGAAGGTCTAAAATAAATTTAAGAGCGCTGACGGATGTGACTCTGTTGGTTGGGTGTCATCCCACAGAGTGCAAGGTCTCAGGTTCGATTCCTGGTCAGGGCACATGCCTAGGCTGCAGGTTCATCCCCGGGGTCAGGGTGTGTACAAGAGAAAACCTATCAATGTTTCTCTGTCTCACTGATATTTCACTCCCTCTTTCTCCATCCCTTTCCCTCTCTCTTAAAGAATAAATACTGTAATGTTTAAAATTAAAAAATGCTTCATCTGCTAAAAAAAAGCCGCCATTTGAAAAGTAAATCTAAAAAATTAGGTCATGAATTTTTAGCCTCAAAGCAAAAGTCATGAGGCTACCATGAAATATTTTCTCTGAAGGCATAGGTGGTGGTGGCTGGTGGGCAACTTCCCTTCTTTTCTCACGTGCCACAGAAACGCTGTTACATCTTTCAGATCATGTATGTGAAATGTTATCTGGGAACGGCACGTACCCCCCCCCAAACTGATACAAAAAGGAAAAAACAACAATTTTTAGATTGAGTGAAAGATCCTTTAGGTGCTGGAGGGTTCCAATAGAAAGTCATTAGGACTGAAAGTTGGGACTGAAAGTCCATATTTTTTCTTCAATCTATAGCAAATGGCAAACCATTTGTCTATTTCTTTATCAGAGAAGTCAGGTAATATTTTAATAATGTGAAGTCATCTATGTTGCTTATGTCACGTGGCAAAATACACATAAAATTGAGAACAATCTTACTTGTTCACTTAATGATTACATTATATGAAATTTAATGTGATTAAAAAGAACCAAGCCATTTGTTCAGATATGAATCAAGAAACAATAGTTGACATTAGAGTCATGAAAAAATAAAAATACACAACACATAAGAAACTCCCTTTACCTCCAGTAACAATCTCAAATTCTTTCAAAAATGTAACTTTGTTTCTTTTTTGGAGGGTGGGGCTTAAATGATCCTCGGAATAACTGGAGGTAAAACTGTCTTCTTAAAAGGTGAAGATTTGGAGTCTGAGCTACTAGGTGCTAAATAGGGAGCCATTTCAAACAGTGCGGCTTTTTCCTGAGATGATTCTGTCAATGGCAAGGCTGCCAGACAGCACCCCATGCTCTTCCCCAGCAGTCTCCAGAGCTGGCACCCACTTCGGGCCACACTCCGCCAAGCTGCCTTCAGAGCGAGGACCAACCGAGAAGTCCTCCGGCTGCTGCTGCAGCGCTGAACCAAACAGCTCTCCCAGCGGGAGAGAGACAGGAGCAAGACACACCCTAGCAAACCTCTTTGCACTTATGTCTCATCCAGGAATTCATCTACCGTAAAAGGTTTTATAGCTTTTTCTGGAATTTTTAGAGCAGCACCCAGCAGAAAGTAGTCAGGGTAACTTTAGCGGTGCTCTGGTAGGATACTTCCAGGACACAACCTTGGCAGCTTATTCTTTCCACCTGACCTTGTTTTTGAAGATGCTTCTGGTCATCCTGTTGTTCGTTTCACAACTTTACACTAGAGTTCCTTGAAGTCTCCTAAACGTTTCAAGGCTATTCACATATTCGTTCTTTACTACTCCGCACCCCCACCCTCATACTTTTTAATCCTCTATCTGGGTGTAAATTAAGGCGAAAGATCTATGGCAGAGTTTTGTAAAGACAAGAAATTTTGCAGTCTGGATTTTAATTGTGCCATAATCCATGTTACATATTTAATGATTTAAGACAAGTCTATTTAAAAGTTGCATTTACTATTCTAACATAAGTTTTGAAAACAGTGTTATTGCAATGTTATAAGAACTTAATATTTAAAAATAAATTTTAAATTGTTACCTGAAATAAGGGATTTATTATTCATAAATCATTAGCCTAAAGAACTTAAATAATATTTTAATATTCTAATGATTATTTTTCTTCAATTTTAATCGCAAAGCAAGAAAGACACCAAGACTGTTATTGACCAGCTTTGTAAATATGACCCTTGGCACAGATTTTAATTTCAGGGTGATATAGCCAGATCTAGACTCTTTGCTTGTTTGTTTTCTGCATTTCTCACTGCCTGGAATTAAAGTTCTTGCAGACTTTCAAAGTTTTTTTAGTTCTCTGTTAGTACCATTCACATTGATTGACCAAAAATATCTCTATTTGCCTGATACAAAAAGTCAATTAATTATCAAAATGTGCTTTCTTTTTTTTAAATTGTTGTTCAAGTAAAATTTTGTCTCTTTTCCCCCCACCTCCCTCCTGTTTCCATCCCCACCTTGTTATTGTCCGTGTGTCCTTTATAACTTGTTCCTGCAAACCCTTCACCCTTTTTCCCTGGCATTCAAAATAGCTGCAGAGGCACTTTCCCAGGCTGTCTTGCCTGAAGCATCCTTTTCTGTGATAAGGAAACAGCAGTGTGAGATCTAGTCTAATCATTCTTTTCTGATAGTGTTGGATGAATATTTAAGGTTAATCTACCTGGATTGCAAATATGCATTTTTCAAATTTTTTAAAATATCAAATGGAGCATTTGGAATAAGTGGAATTTCTCCCACAAATTTTTCTAAATTAGAAGTAACAGGCATTAAAAGTGTTAGAGACTTCTAACACTTAAATTACGGTATTTATATTACCATTAAAATGGCCTTGAATTTACTAGAGGATTTTTATGCTTTTCTGTTTTATGTTTCTTCTAAATAGCATAAACTGACCTATGAAGTTGACATCATTCTGCAGTACAGAAATGCCCTTAATCCATTGTCATATTTGGGAGTTTAAGACACTGATTTGTATGTATGTGTACTATAAAAAATAGGGTTTTTTGTATTTCCTTCAAGCTATCAGATTGTTGGTTTTTAAAAGAAGCTTGCAGAAGTTGCTTTTGCCTATTTTATTGTGAGACAAAAATATCCTCAACAGCTACACTCTGAAGGTCTGAAAATAGAGTGGTTAGCGAGCATCAGTTAAGTTAATGTTTGGTATTACCAGGTGCCACCTTTATAGTTTATATGTGCTAGTGTTCAGACATAGTAAACAGTCTTTATGTGACAGTTCTCAGAAGGCAACATTTTCTAACATATTTGTCTCCCTTTATAAATTTGCTTTAACAGTTAGGGCACAAAGAAAAAAATTAGCAGGTACCTCTCTAATGACATTGGTTCTTAGGGGATTTTTCCCCCTAAAAACATATACTTTGAGTGGTTTCCCCAGTGCTAATTACCAATTTTTATTATTACTATATCACATATCAGGCAACTCTTCATTCTTTTTCCCCCCCAGGAAATCCCAGATTTAGAAATATTAGAATCAAAGAATGGAAAAGAGGTCAGACAGCCCCCTTAGTTTACCTCTATCGTGGCCTCATCACCAGGACGAGAACCTGAGGTGGAGAAATACAAGTGGACAAAGGTCTCCTGACTGAACTATTTAGCCATGTCATTTTTCACATATTGCAATTTGGGAACAAGACTACTAATGACTTATGATCCCGGAGAGAGGAGCTGAAAACAACTTAATAGGTTCCGATGTTTCTTTTAAGATTTTATTTATTTATTTTTAGAAAGAGGTGAAGCGCCCTGGCTGGTGTAGCTCAGTGGATTGAGCATAGGCCTGCGAACCAAAGGGTCACAGTTCGATTCCCAGTCAGGGCACATACCTGGGTTGCAGGCCAGTTCCCAGGAGGGGATGCACAAGAGGCAACCATACATTGATATTTGTCTCCCTCTCTCCTTCCCAAGATAAATAAATAAAATCTTAAAAAAAAAAGCTTTGATAACAAAAGAGGTGAAGGGAGAGAGAAAGAGAGGAGAGAAGCATCTATCAGCTGCCCCTCATACACATCCTTACCAGGGACCAAACCCAAGACCCAGTGGGATGCTGCCTGTGCAACTGAGCCACACGGGTCTGGGCTAGGCTCTGATTTTTTCTGTCTAACACATATCCTATGTACATCTCACAACAAAACAGTGCCAGGATATTTTATATCAGTGCTTTTTAAAGTAAACATCATTATGTTTTACCTTGGCAGTCTCTCCAATAGTGCTTCAGCAAAACAGGCGAAATGCCACTGCATCTATGCATTGTTTAACCCAGTGAAACAGATTATAACAAACTAGAAGGAGAATGTCAATATTGTGAAGTCAGGAAAACAAAATATGAGTAAAATGACTTTGCTGTTGGCTGAGATAAGAAGCTACTTGTAAGGATGTTTATCAACAGCTTGTTAGGAGCCTAATGAGCCACAGAAAGGGGAAGGGACACACTGATGTGGAGTCATCATATGATCAGAGTAACTACGGATCCTGTGTTTGTTATTCATCTATTTATATATATTACTTGTTTAATAAAAGGCATAATGTTCTTTACTCAGATCCAATTGTGAATGGATATTAGGGAAGTTTGGCTTTTCCAAGAGACTTTTTATCCCCTGCCCCGCTAAGGCAATCAATCAGAAACAAAACCATTTTCTTATCTTTTTGTTTTACTGTGTTTTAACATCAGGATGTGTAGCACCTGAAGGGAGACAAGAAATAGTCTCACCAGTTGGATCCCTTACACTAGACATAAAAGAAAAATCCCCAAATCTATTTCAGTCGAAAGATCACTGAGTAATCTCATTTTTCACAATGTGTAGAGATGTTATAAAGATCGCCCCATACCAAATAGTAAATCCCCCTTGAAAGACACATATTGTTTGTAACAGTGGAAATAAATCTGCCTTCTGGTGAGAATTATTAGTGTTGAGCCAGACATAGACATTTTGATAGCTGAGGCATTCCCAACACTTCCCTCTATAGATTGTGACAAGCGATAAATTTCCTTGGCATAGAGCAAAGTCTAGGTACACCAGTAGTTGCAAGAGGAAGTAAACAAAATGGGTATCAGATTATAAAAACAGTGATAACTGCTCTCTCAGTAGACATTATCTGATCACTCCTAAGAGAGAAGAAAATTAACGTTCATCATTTTTTTTCCCACAGGTTCAGGATGCATTTAGATGCCGACTGAGAAACTGTCAGGATCCAATCAATGCTGATTCTTCAAGTTCTTTTCCTAATGGGCATGCTCAAATCATGGTAAGCTTTTATTTTCCCTCTGATTGTCAATTGAGTTATGATTTCTCAAAAGAATAAGGAAATATTCTTTTTTTGATATGGTAAATGGCTTTATTTTTTTATTGTTGTTCAAGTACAGTTGCCTCCATCTTCCCCCACCACCAAAATTGTTATGCAAAATAGTGTCAGCGTCCCATTTTGAGGGACTTTGGCTTTAGTTCAGTAACAGACTTAGAACTCTGATGCCAGACAACTATTCTGCCCGGACTGTTGGGGAATCTAGGATCTGTTACTGGCCCCGTGGTGTACTGAGTGTTGGGCTTCTGTGCTACACCAAAGAGTGTTTTCATCCCTGCATGGGGTTAAGGACAACACTCTGTCCGTAGGGTCTTGTTCACTTACAGATGAGAACTATGGGCCTGTGCTTCTAGTCTCAAAGCACCGGTTCTCAGCCTTGGTTGCAACATTAGAATCCATCGGAATCCACTCTCCAGACCAATGAGATCAGAATCTCTGGTTGAGACCCAGGCATTGGTGGCTCCAATGTGTAGCCTCCCATGAGAACTGCCCTAAACTAGAAAGGGTAGCCACACTTCCAGTAAAAGGCAGTTACTGTTCATGAGCTCTGACTGTTGTTGGGATTAAGGGGTGCTTTAGACATAACCACTTTGGTATATTTTAGAAATAATTTTTAAGCTATGTCATTAAAATCAGGAGGGCTTTTTTATAATATATACGCAAGGGTGTTCAACCTTTTGGTGTCTCTGGGCCACACTGGAAGAAGAGCTGTCTTGGGCCACATATTAAATACACTACGACACATAATTCAAAAAAAATCTCAATGTTTTAAGTAAATTTACAATTTTGTGTTGAGCCACATTCAAAACCATCCTGAGTTGCAGTGGCCCGCAGGTTGGTCACCCCTTACAGGGTCCGGCACAAATAACGCCCCTGTTTTATTACATAAAAATCTGTTATTACTAAATTATAAGCGTGTAATTCTGTAACATGACAATATCACACTGAAGCACACCATATGACATTTTAGGTGAAATATTCAAATTGCTGTCCATCTCATGCGAGACAGTCACATACCCTACCAACCACATTCGGTGGCGTAACTTCTGCTGGGCCCTGTATATTTTTAAATTACATGTATCGGGGTAATATTGGTCAATAACATTAAGTAAGTTTCAGGTGTGCAACTTTATAACACATATTCCATTGTGTGTTTGCCACTCTAGGTCTAGTCTTCATCCATCACCATAGACTTGTCCCCCTTTACCCTCCCCTCACTCCCTCTTACCTCCTGGGAACCACCAGAATGCTGTGTCTTATGAGTTGGCTGCTTTTTGTTTTGATTCCCACATATGAATGAAATCATATAGTTCTTGTATTTATTAATGCTTTTTGATTATGCAATATAAAAGTTCTTGTATTTGATTTATTAATGCTTTTTGATTATGCAACATATCATTTGGATATAAGCATATCCAAATGATATGCTAGTAACATTTAAGTAATACTTCAGAAGGAATAATTAATTCCTTATTAAAAACAAGATAAATACTAATTTCATGAATTTAAAATATTAAATGGCCTAATTTAATTTTACCATTAGAAAAATAAACTGATTTATCTAAAATAAAAGTTTGAGGAAAACATGAGGATGAAACTAAACTCTAGCAGCTTCTAGGCCAGACTAGTATTGCTTCATCTTCAATCTTAATTCCTAAGCCTGAAAGCCTTTTGTCACATTTAAGTGAAAATGAGCCATTAGAAAACTCAGGTTTGAGTATTGAGGGTTTGACAGAGCTGTATTATAAGATACCACACTGCAAATAATATATGCAAAGTGAATGCTTTAAAAATACAAATAACAAAGACATTTATTGAAGAGTATTCGTAATAGTGCCCATTTTAATCTTTTCACTATGGTTTAAGGAACTGCCTTAATTCTGGCCTTGAACATGACAATGGGTATTGTATTGCCTTATCAAAATTGTGTCATGTTCCCATTGATTTTGTTCAACATTTGGTCCCTAGGAAATACTCTTGAAAACAATTTGATTATTCCCTAAGAAAATTTCTTTGTACAAAACAATAACCTGGTAATACCTAGTCAGATACCTGTAAACTTCAGATAATCTGATTAGTAAGAGCTACTTGATACCTATATTGAGTGATGATTCTGTGCCTTATTATTTCTTCTTACAGACAGACTTTGAAAAGGATGTAGACATTGCTTGTCGGTCAGGTAAGAATATTCAAATTTTGAAACTAATCGTTAGAGATATTAAATCATTTTTCATGGATTTTTGAGTTTAAAGAAAATGCTGTGGTTTGCGCATCACATATTTATGTGGTAAATAGGATACTCAGGGTGCTCTGTTCATAAATAAAATCTTTCAAATAGAAATACTGTACTGTCATAGCAGAATGGGGGTGGGGAAGGAATGAGAGAGAAAGCGAGAAATGAGAAACTAAGAAGGGCTTGTTGGCAGCACTGTGACAGCAGGAAAGCATTGACCTGAAAACATAAGCCTCCCCATTCCACCATTTCCTGATCATCAGGTGTAATGCCCGTCCGTCCAGGCCCTCTGAACCCTCAGTTTCATTGTCTATGGAAATTGGGTTGTTGTTGTAAGGGATGAAATAACACTGTGGGTATGTGTACCGTAGCTGCTGCTGTTCTATTTTTAGAGGAAACAAGAAGAAACCAGCACACCCTGCCTTATAGTCCTAGAGTCCCATCGACCTTGTCCCTGATGGTTGTCCTCCTGCCTGGGGCTGAGATCTCACCAGGAGCAGATGACTCAAGAGTTTTCAAGGAAACCACATTTCATTTTTTGGATGATTCCTGTTCCAATGCTCCTTTATTTTGGGACAAAAATATGCCTGATGTTACTTCTCATTCATTGGTTTTACTGTTGCCTTCTAGAACAAGAGTGAATAGCTACTCTATCAAAACATCCCAATATTTGAGAGCAAATACCATTTAGCCTAATCATCTTTCTTCTCCAGTCTAAACAAGTCATGTTTCCTCATGCATCCTCGTAGCACTTTCCCAGGCAGGCATGGTGCCCCAGGTAGCCTATTTGTTCATTTTCAATCATGGTGACCAAATGTATACATATGTACCCAGCACTTATCACAGCTGGCTCTGATACTAATGCTATCTACATTTGCATCTGATTGCACAGCAGCTGACACTATACTAGTGACAACTAGTTGTCATTCTAAAAATCTCCAAAACTTTCTGTAGTAGCACTCAGGGCTTTCCAAGTCTAAAGTTATGTAAAGGCTGTGTTTGTTTTGTTGCTATTTATTTTTTTGTTTTTGTTTTTTTTTTCCTCCTGGAAGAAAGGTCTGTACTTTGCACTTAATCTCTATTTGCTATTTTCTTACCAGTTTCAGGTTAGCCTTTTATTAATTTGAAATTGGCCATTGAAAGTTTGATTAGAATACTTTCTAAACCTTCACCTAAACTGTCAATAAAAGAAGGAAATGGGATGAGAATGAGTTCCGAACCCTGCTCTGTAAGTCACCCCCCACCTACCACATTCAGACTCCCTCTAAGTATAGTTTGCAAATTCAACTCATAATCTTTAAACATCCATGCCAAGTCTGAGATCACAGAGTTGTCATAATCACAAGAATATGAGAGAATAATCTCACAGTGTCATTCCTGAATTCAATCAAAATACTCCATGTAAAGTATCATCATAGCACAGCAGTAGAATAACTCATCATTTGATTCATAATACCCTGTCCTGTTTAATATTTAACAAAATATTGCTAAGACAGTGTTGGGTTTCTCAACTTTACCATTTCTCTTTTTGAAAAATTGATCAAATATTTTCCCTTGCTTTATCCACTTTCCATAATTCTCAAAGATCACTAGCCATGGTTTCAGGTTTCACATCTGTGCTCCAAGATGGTATGTGATTTGTCTGGGCCTGCAAGCCTGAATTTATTTAATTTCTAGCCAACCTTCGATTTAGTTTTCTTCCTGATCCTTTTGGTGTATTCTTTACCGTTCTCCTTGATAAAGAAGCATAATGGGAGCAGTTTTGTTTTCTTTTACCAGCTAGTGACATTAAACCAGGGGTTGTCAAAGTGTGGTCCCCAGATCAGCAGAGTTAGCATCACTTGTTAGAAATGGGAACTTTCAAGCTCCACCCAGACCTGCTGTGGGACTGGTGATCGGTGTTTTTACCTGCCAGCCAGATAACTCGGTTGCATTCTAACACTGGAGAAGCACTGTATTAACCCGTCCCGAGCCAAGCTGTGATCTCATTTAAGTATTCATTTTATAATCTTGTGTGAATTTACCCATTTTTTCCAGAATTCACTGCATTCTGAGATTTAGTATTCCTAATACAGACCAGTACCATTATGTTATTAGAAAAGATTGTTGTGTTTTCATTTTCTGTCCATGCCCATTTTAGCTGAGCTCATCAGGAACTTGCCTCTAAGTTTTTCTAGAGACTTCTGTCCCTATTGAGGTACATTCAAATGTAAGTCTCAATTCACGGACTCAATAATTTTTCTCAAAGTTTTGTTAAAATTCACTTTCCCAAACGTGAAGTATATATCTGGTTGTGTAAGTTATTCGGGTATGTTTTGTTTTGTTTGCATTTTGCCTTGTACAATTTGAATAACTTCCCTCAAAAGTCCCATCACTTCAAATTTCTGTTTGGAGGTGGTGTCGATTTTTTATGTTGTATGTTCACATTTTGTGCATCCATTTTTAGCAAGTCTAAGAGGCTGACATTTATTTCATATTGAGTTGACACTACTTTATAAGAAGAATTATCTTTCCCCAAATATTTAAGATACTCAAATTTTCAATCAAGACAGCTATGTCATTTGATCAAAATGTGCTGATTATAATAAATCTTATAACGTTTGTACAAAACTAAATGAATCCTGTACAAATCCACATTATGAAATCAATATTAAGTACTAAGATTTCTTTTATAGTTCATAAAGGTATAAAATTATATGTTCTTCATACAATATGGTAAGTTGTTATAACTAGCCTGTAAATTTTTATGCTATAAATTTTGGATTAATTTTTATATACAGTTAAGGATTAAAAGTATTCTCCCATGAATAGGGAGATTCCTTAATCTACTTTATTTAAAATATTAAATGTATTATTTTAACATACTTTGCTCTTTAGTATTGTCATGTAAATTGTTCTTGCCAATTGTTCTCTTTTTAAGAGAATTAGAAATAACTCTCTTAAGCTAAATTATTCTAGTACAAAAGTCACAACAAAATTGTGGATTAATAAAAAAAATACATACATGTAACATGATTTTTGGTCTAAAGTAAAGAGACCTAATACAAGAATTACAGTATCTTTAAAGATAAAAGATGCTACATGAATGATGCATGTTTAGAAATAATTTTGAAGGCTTTCCTGTAATAGGGAAACACATTTGTAGTCTGTTTTCTAACCCCTGCTTCAATGCACAGTAATTAAGCTGCTATCTGGTAACTGGATAATAATGGGTACAATTTAATATATCTGAAACTTCTCAAGCAGAGGCAATAAACCAAATAGTTCGCAGTTATCTACGCCTAATGGAACTTTCCGTGGCAGCTGCTGTGCTTTGCAGATAGAGCAGCATTAGGTGTGCATGTTGAGCCAGCTTGAGCACAGTGCTGCTCTGTGTGCTTTCAATGCCAAAATTACTGAGAGTGTCTCTTCAGAATTTCATTCTTTTATACCTCAAAACTGAGAGTTGCTCACAACTAACATGCTTGGAGTCATTCTGCCTCTATTTTGCATGAAATATGGCTTTCTTTTTCTTTCTTTAAAGATTGCATTTATTTATTTTTAGAGAGACAGAAAGGAAGGTAGTAAGAAAGGGAGAGGAACATCAATGTGAAAGAGAGACAGCCATCAGCTACCCCTCATGCACCCCCAAGCAGGGACCTGGTCTGTACCCAGGCACGTGCCCTGACCGGGAATTGAACCAGTGACCTTCGGGTCTGCAGTATGACGCCCAATCCACTCAGCTACACTGGTCAGGTCTATGGCTTTCTTTTTATAGAGGCAAAATTAATTTTTTTCTAAGTCATTATTTTTCAGGTTTAAAATATAGTTTTCAGAAGCTCAGACAGGTTTTTTGTGTTTGTGTGCTTAAACTCATTTGGCAATTTTAGTATTCCCTCAAGGGCATTCTGGCATATGGATTTATCTTGTAAAAAATTCCTTTTCCTACATGAAACTGAAGATGATAAATACTTTTGAACTATACATCTACCTTGACCATATGGACTTCATAGATGAAACTGCTCATTAATTTTCAACATGTATAATTTTTGGCAGGACTTCTGATGCAGTAGTGAATTCTTATTGATTACCTCTTTCAAGAAGTATTTTAATGATTACAACTTGTAGAATACTTAGGAGAAAAGCCTTTACAAAAAAGTGAAATTCATGAGAAATACTGGGTTGGCCAAAAAGTTCGTTTGTGTTTTTCCATACAATGATTCTAGTAATGCTTAGTTGTCTTTAACTTCATTCAAAACACTTTTGTTACATTGTATTGTGACAGCTGTCATACCAACATGCATTTAAAAATTATCAAAATTGGTGAATTTCTGTGTAGCCATTTTAATATTGAAGATGGAAGAAAATGCACATTTTTGGCATATTATGCTTTATTATTTCAAGAAAGTTTAACACAACTGAAACATAAAAGGAAAAAAAAAGACTTGTGCATTGTGTGGAGAAGGTGCTGTGATTGATTGAATTTGTCAAAGGTGGTTTATGAAGTTTCCTGCTGGAGATTTCTCCCTGGACAATGCTTCATGGTCAGGTAGACCAGTTGAAGTTGATAGTGATCAAATCAAGACATTAATTGAGGTCAATCAACATTATACCATGTGGGAGATTGCCAATACACTCAAAATATCCAAGTTAATAAAGTTATTTGTGAAAATATAAATGTCTTTTATGGAAAAACCATACAGACTTTTTGGCCAACCCAATATATCCATGATGTTATAAAATCCTATGTAGCAGAATGATGGAGAAAACTTCTTTGGTAATCTGCCTTTCCCCTGAAAAGTTATACAGAGTTGTTTAAGGTAGGGAACTGAGGTTTGTTTTTGTTTTGTTTTGTTTTGTTTTTTAAGATTTATTTATTTTTAGAGAGGGAGAGAAACATCAATGTGTGGTTGCCTCTCACGTGCCCCTCACTGGGGACCTGGCCTGCAACCCAGGCATGTACCCTCACTGGGAATCGAACCCACAGCCCTTTGGTTCACAGGCTGGCATTCAGTCCACTGAACCACACCAGCCAGGACAGGAACTGAGTTTTTTGAAAGTCCATTAATCAACTTTCAGATATGTTTTAGCTGTGGGCTACTTGAGACCTATGAGAGTCTATCAGAATCAGCAAAGGGTGATTGAGTAATCTGGCCCATGTACAAACAGTACATATGTAACTTTTAAGTAATAACTTATTAAGGAAATTATTTAGTAGAAAAAGAACAGAATAATGAAAAGTAAACATTCATTAATCCTCTGGTTTAAACTTCCGTATTTGAACCCACAGTTCTTCATAAGGATATTGGTCCTTGCCGAGCAGCAACAATAACAGGGACACTCTCCAGGATTTCCTTAAATGATGATGAAGAAGAAAAGGGAACAAACCCTGAAGAGCTAAGCTATTCAACACTGCCTGGAAATGTCATTTCTAAAGTCATCATCCAGCAACCCACAGGTCTGCATATGCCCATGAGTATGAATGAGCTGGGCAATCAGTGTTTAAAAAAAGAGAACAGTGAGTTGCGGAGAACTGTGTACTTATGTACAGATGACAATTTGAGAGGGGCTGATATGGACATAGTCCATCCTCAGGAAAGAATGATGGAAAGTGACTATATTGTGATGCCCAGAAGTTCTGTAAATACCCAGCCATCGTTGAAAGAGGAAAGCAAGATGAATATTGGCATGGAAACCCTGCCACATGAAAGGCTATTGCACTACAAAGTCAACCCTGAATTTGGCATGAATCCCCCCGTTATGGACCAGTTCAATATGAACTTAGACCCACATCTCGCACCCCAGGAACATATGCAGAATTTACCCTTTGAGCCCCGCACAGCTGTGAAGAATTTCATGGCCACTGAGTTGGACGATAATGCAGGACTCTCAAGAAGTGAAACTGGATCGACCATATCAATGAGTTCTTTAGAGGTAAGCAATCGAATAAACTTTTTCTTGACATTTGAAGTGTAGAGAGAGAGAATGAGAGATTGATTCGTGTGGTGCTGAGCTGAGGGAGCAGTCACGTTAGCTTTCACAGTTACGTGTCAATAAGAATTTCGGCATGTTGGGATTAGAACATACTGGATGTATGCTTTTTCCAGTAGTGTATCAGAATCATCTTTCTCAAGATCATGTTTTTAAAAAGGAACCCTTTATAATTAAAGATACCTTAGAAGTCATAATTCTTCATAAACCAAGTAGAGCACTTACAAAGAAAAAAACCCCAGAAGACCTGCCTGACATTTCTCAGGCACTAAAGGTCTTTTGGTGGTTAAAGAAGTCTCTAGACCACAAACTTAACCAAGACCTGGATATTCTGTGTGAGGGCAGCTGTTAAAAATGACAAAATTGGAATGTGACTATAAGGTCTATCATTACATTGATTATAAACTATTACTATATTAGATCAGCATCTCTCAGAGTAAATGTTTTGCTCTTAACTCTTGCAGAATGATGATCACTAAAATTTTTGATGTTTAAGTGTGACCTCTCGGGGGGGATGTAAATTAAACAGGCTAGGAGTCAGGTCTCTGAGGTCCAGCTGCATAGCTTCTGTAAAAAAGCAAACTACTCTGTTTCCTTCCCATCCATAAAGTAAGTGGAGAATAGTCAATGGCTATCAAAATCATTCGTATTGTATTATTACAATCAAGTAAGATCTAAGGAATATAATGTCTTTTCTTTTGACATACACCCTTTTACTGTTTTATAGGTGACTTTTATATCCTTTACCTTGAATTATGCTGTAAAATCACTGCTGATATATTTGCCTGCGTTCAGCATACAATGCAATACATGCATTCTTTTATATGTAGTACCAATCGTTTTAGTATAAGATTATTTCATAAGACACTATTTAGAGAAAGACACAATAATTAGTTACCTACCCTTTCTATCAGATGAATGCTGACAATCCTGTTCTGATGTCCCCAAGTGCCCAGGGGCAATTGTCTCTTCCTTCCCTCACAAAGTCATGTCTTATACTAGGTTGAAACAAAGAGAAATCCTGAAAGGCTAGAGTAACTTGGTGAGTGGTGTTACTCTGCAGTTTTTTCACACCGAATTAAGGAAATTCTAGATGAGAATGTAAATGGGATTTAAAATAAATCCTAAAACTCTACATCAATCTTAAATGAAATAGGATTTCTGAGAATTATCCTTCACAACTAGCGAGGCACAGGGGCAGTGAGGCCGAGTTCACCCCAGAGCGGCTGGTTGGCGCGCCCTCAACCGAAGGCATTCCATCATTTTGAGTTAGCAGAACAGCTACTGTTAACTCTATTTCTAACTTGCATATCACAGAGCCTAGCAGGTTTACTCTAACAATGACCACATAAGTATATACTACATAATGTTTATACAAAAATCACAAAAGTTTTTAAAAAGGTTTTCACTGAATATGTATGTAATAACATAACATCATAAATAGTCATAATTCAGACACATTACTGGAAAAATCATGGCCATATGGAGTCTTCTGTATAGAACGGCTTTTTAGATGTGCTAAGGAGGTTAGAATGGAGTTACATTAAATGTTTTTCTTGATACAAAAATGCATGTAAAAGTTTAAAAATCTTTCTGGGTTTGATATTGTACAGGTTGTGTGTGCTTGAACAACAGACTGTATATCCAAGTACTGTTTGTTCAGTTGGTAATTTTTCCAAATCTCTGTATCCTTATTGTTAAGTATAAGCATAATATATAGCTGTGATTCAGCCAAAAGATCTGCATTTAAATGACTTAGAGATCACAAGGCTTGCATCTTAGAAAAAACATTCAGAATTCAGAATGGAAACTCAGTTCCTCATTTATATTCTTTAAAAGAGTTCAATAGTTAGTTTAATGGTTAATAATTGCTTATGGTGACCATTTTAGGAGACAGCTAGCTGAAAGAGAATATATAGATGTGGGAATGAATAATAAAACTTAGCATTTCTGTAGCATCTTTCATCAGCAGAACCTCAAATCACCTTAAAAACATGAATTAATCTTTACAACACTTTTGTGCAATGGATAAGTTGTTATATTCCTTAAAGTCAAGTCATTTGTTCAAGGTTACAGAGCAAGCACATAGCAAATCTGGGAGTAGAATCTTTCTGTCCTGATCAATTTTATGCTGTCTACAGAGATAAAAATGTGCCTGTTCATTAGCATGAGAGTAACTTTAAAGTTCACTTTAACCCTTCATAGATAATTGCTCTTAGGGTGCCTAAATACACTCTGAGAAGTATAGGGGTATATAACTAGCAGATTTTGGAGGTGGGGCTGAGGCCCATGACAGTAAAGTCAGTGGTATGACTTTCCCAAGGAGCAGGGGGATGCATTGTCAATAGGTGTCAACTCTGCTAGACGTATCTGCGGAACCAACCAGCAGGGAAGGTGATATATTCTGACAGCAGAGAAAAGCAGAAAGATGACTGGAGTGTCTGCATGGAGAGTGGGGATTAACAGCGGCTAGGAGGTGACTTGCACCTTAGAAGACAATGTGAAGAGAAAAGTAGAAAAATAGGTAGACGACATGAGGCCTGAGCCATTGAACACTGTGACCACAGGGATGGCCAGCCTGGGAAGCTGGGGTAGTGGAGGATGGACAGGTGCTAGGATCTTTTCAAGAATATAAAAAGATGGTCTTATTAATTCAGGACAGTTCCTCCAGAGGAGTGGGTGTTCACAAATTGCCAAGTTGGGAAGTGGTGGGAGAAGGAGAGAAAGCAAGCAGTGGGAAAAGCTACCAATTGTAGCCTAGAATGCGGTATTTGTGAGGAAAAGAGAAGAAAGCAAGAGTTGAGGGAGAAAAAAAGAAACCCAAAGAGTGGGTGAGTAGGTGGAAGTATTTATTCAAATAAGCAGGAGGCAGCAGAGAAAGAGGGAGGCTCCCCAACCCTGAAAGCAGCACCAGAAGAAAAGGCTCCAGCCTCCAGGGGAGTTTGCTCAGCTAACCCCCAATTAGTGTGTGCAGGAAATTTAATGCATGCCTCAAGTTTCTTGGCATGAAAGAGATTTTCTCCCTGCATAATATTACCTTGTTTTTTCTCTTTCTTATTATGTGTTATCCTCCATCTTCTAAACTGTATCTATTCCCAGAATGGACCTATTAAGCAATTCTGAAAATTTTAGATTTAGTTTATACAATTATGGAATAATCACAATATTACTATGATAGAATTTCTCACAATGGATCTAATTGCTTAAGTTTAAGAAAAATGAAATTATCAGCAACACTTAAGTCATTCACCTTCAATTAATTTGCAAAATGTGTTATGTGCGTGGTATGTATAAAAGGTAAAAAAACACTGGTTGCTATGGAGCAAGTGGGAGAAAAAGAGACATTCTCAAACCACTGAGGACTACGAAATATAGTTTAAATCTTGCATAGTGGTTCTATTTGTTTGCTTTTTGAAAAATTTTAGGTATATCATTGTAAGAAGACAGGTCAGTATTTGTTGTGAATCATTGGAACACTGGCATTCAACAGCTTGTAGCTGTTAGATCGAGAGAGTAAACATTTCTTCCCTCAAATGTCTTTCCAACGTGTGTGCATATCCTGAGCCTGTCCGGCACATGCTCCATTCTTCACCCCTTACCTCCTGGCTGCTGGCGGTCAGAAGACCACCAGCAGAAGACTGGAGGCTGGGGAGGAGAGAGAATCCCAGGGCAATTCTGCCTGCTCTTTCTCTTTTTCTGCTCTTGGCAAGCACCCCGAGTCTCTGTAGCTGCAGTTCCAGAGGGCTTCCAGCTTCTACCACGAACCTCAGTCCCTGGGCTTAGGTCACGCTGCCACCTCCCTTTGTCCAGCCTAGGGGACAGGGACAAACAGTGGCTTCCTCTCTTGCTAATCTCTAGGTTACCTTCTAGTCCCTTATATGGCTTCTCAACTCCTTTATCACTTGAATTGTTGTGGAACCATGTGCTTAAATGTAAACACATTAAGTGGCTTCTGCTATTCTTTTGACAAATCTTGCCTTAAGTTGTTGTTGTTGTTTAATTTAATTTTAGGAAGAGGGCATGGGAGGGAGAAAGAGAGGGTGAGAAACATAGATTTGGTTGACTCTCGCACATGCCCTGACTGGAGATGAACCCTCAACCTTTCACTTTGCTGGATGACTCCCAACCAACTAAGCCACACCAGTCAGAGCACCGTAAGCTTTATCATTAGTAAAGGAACCCTTAATAAGTGATCATAGTTAGGTAGACTACAGAGCGATTTTATCAAAAGTAAAGCTCCAGTTCTGTCCATTTAGGTATAAACTTAGCTATACATCTGGAAACGTGCTCAGATAATCTCTCAATTTAAGTAGGTGGAAAGGGCCGCAATTCTAAGCTAAATTTTTATACCCCAGTTTTCCTCTGGGCATGAATTATAGAGCTCTCGGCGTAATGGTTTTAGAGGTAAAACGCTTCAGCTCTAATGTCACGTTGCAGATGCCTCCCTTATGACTATTGTGAGGATCAAATTAGATAATGTACGTGAAAACCCTTTAGAAATTGTAAGCAGCGCTTCGGATGGAAGATTGCGTTGTTATTTTGTTGCCATTATGTCTTGAATGTCTATGAAGAGGCTTGAATGCTATTCTAAATCGATATTCAGGACATTAGACAAAATATTATGGCATCACATGAGAAGAAGGAGACTGTTACTAACAGAAACCATTGAAACTGACCATTGTGAAGAAGCACCTTTTTATCTTGTAATTTTTTTTTTTCCTGTATAGCTGTGGGGAAAGGAAGGCTTGGCCTTCTTTAGTGTTTTGGTTTTATTCCCGGATTAGGGAATTGTGTCTTTTGTGTGGGCATACAAACAAAAGTAGCTTAAGTAAAAGTCATTTTTTCAAAATTAATTATTCTCCGGTTTTATTTACACAGATATTTTTAATGGATTTGGTATCAAAGCTTTCTCCTTGCGTGAGTCATTGCTCACTTTGTAGTAGAAACTTAGGATGGCAGTCACATTGCCACTTATTAGTCAGTGGAACGTATTCCTCACTGTGAGTCTTCTAGTGTCCTGTCCAGCTTAATTCGCAGTGACACAAACAATGAAGTGTTCCCTTTGAGAAAGTGTTCGTTACTCTCCAAGACTTAGCTATGGAGCAATGCCTCCATGCATACGCTCAGTAAGTATTCCTCCGAGTAGCCTCACACCGTCGTATATTTTTTTGCTCTCCAATCATCCTAAGGAATTTTTCTCTTCAATTAGTGATAAGCTTGCTTTCCTATAAATTGTCTTGATTCTCTTGGCTGTCAGTCAGTCCTTTTATAATGGTTTTGTGCCATCTGCCTGCTTCTCCAAATTCTCCCAGAATATTCCCGAGGAAAAGAAATAACCCACAACAAACAAGCTGCCTTCTTTTGGATTCGCTCACAGGCTGCAGTACAACCCCTTCAAGCACTCACCGATCATTTTGTGCATCTCTGCTGCTGTGCCAGTCCCTCTGCCAAATGCTGGGGATGTAAAAGTGGTCAGAACAGATGGCAATCCTGCCCCTGTTCACCTTCCATAAGGTGAACAGACCTTATGGAAGAGATAGACAATTAACCTGTAACGAATGAATAATCTAAAACAGTTTACTGTCCTGAGAAATAATTGTGGAATGTGAGGGAGAGACTTCTTTAGCTAAGGTGGTCTGGGAGCCCTCTAAAGTGTCAAGGGTGTGGGGATGTTTCGGGCAAAAGAAACTGCAAGTGCAGTGTTCCACTGAGGTGGGAAAGAGCTTGAAATATTCTTGGGATTAGAAGACCTGTGTAGCAGGGGGTGAGCAATGTAAGATGAAGTTGGAATAAGAAAAAGAGAAGATTGTACAGAGCGTTCTAAAACAATGGAAGCAAATGAGAACTGTTGAGGAAGAGATTGTCTTCCTCATCTCTCCGTCCATCAATCCCTCGGATGGATTGACAGAGAAAAGATTAGGATCCCGCAGACAAGCTGGAACAGAAAGCTGGAGGACAGCTGGGACACTACTGAAGTAATCCATACAAGCGATAAGAATGCCTTTGACTATGTAGAGATGCAAGTGGAGATGGAGAGCCGGTAGATCAAGATGTATTTGGAGAAAGAACACATAGCACTTGCTGATTCATTTGATATGCAGGATGAGTGATAAGGAATAACAGGGTTGAGTCCTCATTTTCTAGTTTGACCAATTAGATACCCAACTTTTTCAGCAATGGAAAAGCAGGAAGAAAGACGGTGTTTGGAACTGAAAGGATGGTATTTAAAACCATGGGATGAATTACATTATCCAGGAAAGAATATAAGGAAAAATGAGAACTTGGGAAATCAACAATTAGAAGGCAGGGAGATGAGAGAGAGCCGAAGCAAAAAAGGGAGGGGGAGGGGAAATGCTGACAGATGAGTATTTTAATGAGGAAGTAATTAACTTTCAGAAGCTTCTGAGATTCCAGTAAGATGGACAGAAAACTGACCTTGGAAATTGACCAGCTGGAGTTCAACAGAGACTCTGACAAGAATCATAATAGAATGTTGAGGAGAGAATACAAGTTGGGGTGAGTTCTAGGTGGAAAGTTAGGAAAAGGAAACATCATAAAGGAACTAAAGAAAATTTTATTACCTACTTTGACAAAAAGATTATTTGTAAAAGTTATTTGGTACATTGGGGATATAGAGACAGATTTATATCTTCATAAAATATTTCAACATGACCCTGGTTTATTTTAAACATTTCTTCAATTATCAACTTAGCAGAAAAATTATGATGACTTGATTACTTTTCTTAGTTTATTCTCACATTTTAAACATATAACCATTATTTCAAGCCACTGTCATCCTTACAGTAACATTGCAGACAGCCCAGAGGGGCATTTGAATACCAAGACAGTCAGTGACGGTTTCTGCAAACTTCAGTGCTTTGAAAGATTTTTCCACATCCTGCATGTATTCCAAAGGTGAAAACAGACTGAAACCGAACTTAACATTCCAGTTCTTGCATCACACCACCAATCTTTCAGTGCCAGACCACTCTAAGGTGAACCCTATTTTACAACAGAAAGTGGAGAAGTAAGGTAATCTTTGTTTTAGTATCGCTGCTCGTAAGCTATCCTCTATTAGAACGGTTTTTAAGTTATTTTACTCAACACAAATTATGTATATTGCCATCAGATTTTTTGTTAATAAGTTATATTTTGATTTTTTTCCCCTTTAAAATAAAATTGACAAGTATAAATCTAATTACCTCACTTTAGGCTTAGAGAGCATCTCTGTCTATTGCTGTCAGTCTTGGATTGACTGGGTCACTAATGTTATTCTTAATAAGTTATAGTAACAGTCACCAGAATATCACAGGCGTCTTTGCTACAAATGTTAGTGAGAGTGAAGAAAATGCAGGGTTTGGAATTAGAAGACCTAACTAAGCATGATTCCCAACTCATTTACTATCAGGGTGAAGTGGGCAAATGCTTCAACTTCTCTAGTCCTCAGTTTTTCTCATTCATAATATGGGGTTCATAATACTTTCTCAACCATATCACAGGGCAGTTAGCATGTTCATGTGTGAAAGCATTTTAAAGCTATAAAATGTTGGAATACTCAGTCAATATTGTGGGGATACAAATATTACATAAATGTTTACCTCCCTTAGACTTATAATTTGCCACATTTTTTCTGACTGTCTAATTTTTAAGTCTTCACTGCTTTATTTCCCATCTTTAGGCTCATTTGATTGAAATCTGTTTGCTTTATTTGTTCATTTCTTAGTCTGATCCTTCAACGCTACCAGTTCTGCTGCATACCTTTATGTTAGAATTTAATTTGAATAAATTAAAATGGAAGACAGAGAAATCTATTTGTAGAAGTATATCCATTTTCTTTTCCATGTTTCATATCAGCATAGGTGACATCTGCTCTAAGAAGCAGAATCTCTGGTCTTCTTCTAGGTTCCTGTCTTTTGTTCTTGCTCCTAAGATACGGAGCCTTCAGCAACATGAGTCCCTCAGTATTTCCAGTTCTTAGGCAACACAGCTTTGCATTCAGAAATGAACAGGGCAACAGAGAATTCATCAATGCAAGCGGCTGAATGGCCTCTTACTCTCTAGCTACCTGTATCTTTTTCATGAGATTTCACTATTTAATTTTCAAACGGAACACAAAAACTCATGACTAATGTTCTATAATAATTGCTTAAAACTAAGTGTTCCCCTGCATGGATTTGCTGTATTGGGAAAGAATTTTTCTTAATGTATACTTACAAAAAAAAAAAATCTGCTGAATCACAGTGCCAAGAAGGCAAAGCATCCAAGAGCAGAATGGAAACGCTGACATTTAGTCTAGCATAGTGCAGCAAAGCGTGATGCAGTACATCTGAGACTGATTTTATACAAAGCGGTTAGATAACTGCAGTGGCAGCGAGATGGCCAAGGAGGTCTGGGTTAAATGCCTGCCCACTCACTTTTCTCCTTCTGGGATGTCACCAGGGCTAGGCTGGGGCAATGCTGGAAATAAGGGACAAAGTGAGATCAACATGCTGAGTTACCATTTAATAAAGCAGTCTCCTCCTCAAAACTCTCCTTGATGGTGGGTGAAGACGAGAGTCTCAATACAGCTCTACCAAAATCAAATTATTCTTTTCGTATCTTGCCTTTTGTCTACTGAAAGCAGCTCTGGGGAGTTGGTTACATAGGGAGGTTCGACAGTGATCATTTTAACACTAGCAGCAGTGTTTAGACAGATTTTTAAATAAACTACACAAGTGCCTTTCCATCTCTGCTCATGTTCAACAGTTAAAAGAGTCACCCACCTACTTTGGCTATAATTCCTTGTTTAGTCACTGAACTTAAGATTGTAGATATTGGGAGAGGGGAAAAAAGACAGTTTGTCTGAAAATTTAAATACTTTTTTACAACTACCCAAATATTACTTGTTTTGATTATTTCCTGAATTTTCCTGTTTCATCCCCATTCCCTCCAAAGAATAAAGACCCTTCTGCTACACACACACACACAAATAAAAACACCATATTGGAAATTTGCTTTATGCCCTAAAAATTTGGAGGGTCCTTCCTCCATTTACCACCCATCTCCTCTAACTAACCATTCTAAGAACCCAGTGACTTCCTGGAGGAGATGCTAACAAATACATACTCTATTCTAATATAATAATGTTAATTTCACTTAATTATGTTTACTGATTTTATGAGGCCTGCTCTCTAAATTAATGTATATTTTTATCTATACTCTAGGAACTGTTTAAAAGGGCAGGAGCCATAGAGTAGTTCTGTGAGTTATTTATATCGACATTTTGCTGGGGTGTGGACTAGTTTCTATTTGTTTTACTAACTTAGGATAAACACTTGACATCCTAAGGAAGGACTTTCCTCCCATGGCAGAGTAACAAAAACCAAGAACTTTGGGACTTAGAGGACCAGATAAAATTTGGTAGAAATGAAGACTACAGTACAATGTAGGTGGGTTGGTGGGAGGGCTTGAGAAGGCCGGATGATTTTTCCTGCACAGCTTTTACCCCTGCTGTGTCTCTAGAGTAGTTCCGCTGCACTAGACCTAAAATCTCCTTAATACTGAATTTTTTGTGTGAATTTAAGAAAAACTTTTCCTTATTGAAAAATTAGAAGTCAAGATGAGAGTTTTTTAGTATTTTATATAATACATGGTATGTTATATTTTATATAATGTGGATAGAATAGTTTAAAATCATAAAAAATTCACATTCCTATGTAAAGGCAATACTTGAAAAAAAGGATTATTTTATTGAAAATAATGAATTTTATTGTATTTTAATAACTAAACACAACTTTATTGGTTTTTCTTTTTTTAAATAAAACATCTCACAGAGAAGAAAATCACGATATTCAGATCTTGACTTTGAGGTAAGTTCTAAGATTTTTTTTATGATTTTAATCACTTGAATTCAAAATTGATATATAATTACCTGAACACATTACTCTGTGCAACTATGTAGAGATTCTTCTCAATGAGAAAATATTTTAAATTAAGATCTGTACTGTGTAAGTAGTTGCAGAAAAATATTTAAAGTTCTAATTATTTTAAATATATGCTACACTGAGATTTTCCAGGTAAGTAAGGAATCCATCTTATAAATGCTAAGATAAGCGGGCCACTTATGGTAAAATTGAACTTGGTCAATTCAATTTGTTGAGAAGTGGGAATGTTGGTTTCTTGATTTTTCATACTTAAAACAGTTATAATTGTTTTATTTCCGTGACCACCTGAAGAGAGCCTGTAAGGATGCTTCAGCTGATTGGCGAGGCTTTCTCTGGGACATGTCTGATTTCTGTTATTCAGGTTCTCCGTGTACATTCCAAATTCTTTTTTGCAATAGCTAGTGTTGGGTTCAGTGTGCTCCTATGTTTAGTAAATGCTCTTTCACGGATATAAACAAGATGAAGATGTTCATTTTCCAGTTTACATTGAATTTATATTGATGCTGTAATATCGATGCTAGAAATTACTGAAATCATATCATTTGAGCAGCTTATGCTAAGCACAAAATTAATGATGTTTGAACGTCACATAAAATGCAGTTATGCATCTTGATAATTGGATATGATTCATAGCCTGCTGACATAATTGGATATAATACATGATAAATTTCTCCAGCATATTTGTACTGTTGTGATACTTACATAAAACTTAATGCTCTTAGTTGATATTCCCGAAATCACAGAAGCCTCCTAGAACATGAGAGCTCATGATTTAATCATTTCATTTATGCAGATGAATGTTGTCACTCAGTAACGTACATCAGGTATAAAAAGTGAGACTTAATTGTTTTTATTTACTGCAACGGTGAACAGGGGCTGGTTTTACCCTGAATAGAGTCTAACAAAAATAGGTCATTTTCAGTAATATTTCAGTAGTATTTGCACAGGATACAAAGTAATGATAAAGAATCTGGCCTCCATTATTATGTGGCAGTTAGAACTGATGCAGCTCAATTGTAGCAACCGGGCATGGGATAAACATTTTATTATGTCCTAAGATTTTACGGCAAAAAGATCAAGTCTATAAATTCAGGGAATATATTCAGCAATCTTCACTTTTAGGTTCTTTGGTGCTTTTAAAGAAAGATATTTTAGTGGGCTATTTTTTTTTCTATTCTTCAGGTAGCCAGAAATAGAGGATCATAGTGTGTGTGTATTTGGCCTGAAAGCAGTAACATGAGGTTAGCACAAAGGCAAGGAGGTAGGAATTAACCCATTAGCATCAGTGACAAAATGTAGTCAAAACCAAGATCAAAAATTAAGCCTCAGAGTAACCTGCCAAAATTATGTAATCTCAAGCACTGAAAAGAAATCTAATCATACTGCATCATTTGGATCATTACAAAAACTTTTTTTTTTTTGTATATTCTCTATGGCAACTGGTAGCAGAATCTTTAAGCTGGTACTTCGGGAATGTTGCAACATTAACAACCGTGGATTATTTTTTTTAGTTCTGCATGATTGCAATAGACATCAAAATTTTGGAGGAAAATAATCTTGAACGATTGCTTTTTCAAAAACCATTAGTACTGTTTTTCTTAGTCAATGTGCAACTATAGTTCTGTGGTGGATATTTCACAAGTGGTAATCAGAAAGAATTTAAATGCTGATGAATTTTAATACAGTCTATTTGAACTTTGTGGGTGGTCCCTGAGGAAAAGTCCAAGTTATCCTCTTCCCCTTTTCATTCAGGCAACATGAATCAAATCTGTTTCTGTGGAGCTTCCTGGTAGCTTCCCACCCCCACCCGACAAGCGTTACCACTCAGTGGCACTTCAGGCATTTTGCCACTGACAGGCAGACCGCCCCATGGACTCCTGAAAGCATTTTCCTTCAGGCTTCACACATTCCCAAGAGTCCGCACAGGATAATACAGCTGATATTTATACGACTCTGTGGCTAGTGAGCGCTATACCTGAGAAACAGCCCTTGCAGGTAGCTGTCTCTAAGACAACACTGCACTCCAGGAATAAACAGAGTGGAGAGGTGACTAGTCCTAAAGTGGTGGAACACGGAACCTTGCTTCCTGGAAAGCAAACTGAAAATACTTCAGTAATAGTGCTGTGTCCTGCGACCAAACCTCTTGTTGCATTCCTATTCCCAGTTGCAAGGAGAGATTTGGTATATAATACACATTCAATATTTTTTTTTTGTTGAATGAATGATAAAAAATTAAATTTTAAAATTCAGTTTGCTTAAATGGAAAGTTATCCAGCCCTGTATCTACGCTGACAAGAGACCATTGTATGGACCAACAGCTATGGAGGTAACATCTCTAAGACAGCCCATTAGGTTTCAAAGCTATCCACATCATATACACTCAAGTTGGGGAAGGGCAGTTAGAAATTCCAGAAGAAAAAGGCACGGAGGTTGGCTCACGTGTGATGACACGCTCAAGAAAGCAGCCGCAAACTTCCCGGAAACATTGGATCCGTACATGGAAAGGACAGACAGAGAAGGCCACGTCGTAAAGAGCTTAGACCCCTGGGGAGGAAATGTTACCGAACTTGTTACTAAAAGCTGCTAGGTCTTGTCTGTTGCATTTTGTTTGGTTTGCTCATTTTAGTTTTTCAGTGAGGAATGACCTGGGCTTTAGAAATATCAATACGGCAGAGATAGGAAGGTGAGGTTGGAACAGGATAGATGTGAAAGTTGAAATACAAATTAGAAAGTGACTGGTCCAGGGAAGACATAACGAGGGCCCACTTCCGAGCGATGGTAGCATCACAAAGGGATGCAGGGACACTGCAGCATCGAGGTCTGTGGAATTTGGTCCTCACCTGAACATAGCGTAAAAGGGCAGAGGAGCAGGTGACTGTGCAGGTCTGAGCCTGGGAATAGGTCCAGGGAAATTAAGAAAACACCTTGTGAGGGTGAGTTGCATTTTAATATGTTAGGGATTAAGATGCCTAACAGTGTTAAATCAGAAATATTAGGCAAGTAATTTAAATTTTCTGTCGAGGCTGAGGACAAAGCTAAACTATGATATAGAACAGTGATTTTTCAATCTTTTACATTTTATGGCACATGCAAACTAGTAAAATTCTGCAGCACAACTAAAAATATATATTTTTGACAACCTGACAAAAAAATTTTTATGCCTCATTCACACTATTGTTGGATGGCTATTGTATTGGCTGCCATTTTTTATTTGAAGGAAAAGAGGTTAGGTATTGCATGTTTTAAAAATTCTTGCGGTTGAAAATCACTGACATAGAAGATAAAATTTATGTTAATTTCTAAATAGAAAGCATATGATTTGTAGGAAACATCTTGTTCATGATAGAACCCTTCCAACTTTGTCCTCCATCCCCAGCAGTAAGCTCTCGGGCAGTCAGCGCTCTTCTGGAAGGAAGAGTTTGAGCAGTGCAATCTACACTGCCTTCGTCTCTTGTAAATTACTAAATTTAAACTGCTGCAAAATTATTTGAAGACAAGTGTATTACCAAGTGACAGTGACAAATATATATATATATGTGTATATATATATGTATGTATGTATCTTATTCAGTTTTTTGAAACAAATGATACTATAATAAATGTCAGGGAGTTCAAGTGGCCACAGGTTGTGTTTTATGGATACATTGGGACTCTGGCCAAGGAAAGATACACAAAACATTCTATTCCCACACACAGCTTTAAAAATCAAGCTAAATTTTCACAATGTGTGTTGCTTCCTTAACATGAGTTTTGACATTCATTTTAGATTGGTATTCAACAGCCCACTCCGGATGGAAGCCTCATATGCAAAGCAGTAAAGGATAAAAATAACCGTAAGTTTAGAATAGTAAATACAGGCAGTGGCCATATGCTAAGGCTGGAAAAGGTAATTCAGGCAAAGTGGTTTTCTAATTGCTATCAGCATACGATTTCCAGGCCCCATAGTCTAAAGTTTATAGTCAGGAGATTCTCCAGCTTTTTCTAACAGTTTGCTAAAAGTCCACATATATATAGTAATGCCTGTCTTACCTGTAATTCAGACCTAAAGAAATCCCAACTCTATGATTCACATGTTGAATTTACAGGATAGAACCTTTAAACCAGGGGTGTCCAACCTGTGGCTCGCATGCGGCCCAGGATGGCTATGAATGTGGCCCAACCCAGAATTGCAAATTTACTTAAAACAGTTTGAGTGAGATATTTTGTGATAACATGTCACAATGTGTGGCCCAAGACAACTCTTCTTCCGGTGCGGCCCAGAGATACCAAAAGATTGGACACCCGTGCTATAAGCCATTTGTATCAAACCTACCTACAGGCTCTTCATGAACCACTGGTACGGAAAATAAGGGAGCACAATAGGATCAGAGGGGGAAGAAGGTAGGATTCATGCCTGAAGACAATGAAATGAGCCTTCCTTCCAGTGGGAATGCATTTTCAATAGGAGGGAGGGCCTTCTGTGTTACAGGCATCTTCCTGAGTCTATATGCCTATGCCATCTCATTCTTTTACTCTATTCCTTACACATTTATCTATCGCCTGCTGAATGCCAAACCCTGTGCTAGATGTGCTAGATACAAAGTCACTGCTGAGGAGGTATTCAGAGAGAGAAGACAGACCAGCCCTTCAAAAGATAAATGCAGACCTGTGGGGTAGCTGCAGGGTGATCAATATCCACAGAGTTTATGAGCTGACTGCCAAAGGCACCTAACTCACCCTAGATTGATGCATCTCCATTTCCATCTGAATAGGCATAATGACAAACTCAAACAGTCTAAAGGAGGATGCTCCCTGAATCTCCGGGATACATCTAAGAGAGCAGCACGCAAAGGGAACTGGCTGGATTCCGGCTCTCTCACCACCTGCGTGAGCTTGGGCACTTTACGGAGCCTCTAGAGCCCCAGTCTCCTAATCAGTAAAATGGATGAGAGGAAGTCTGCTCCCTCCTCCGGTCATTGTGAGGATTAAGGAGGATAATGGCTACCATTTCTTAAGTGGCTCTTGTCTGTGTGCTCCACTGATAAGTGACTTACATCCTTTTTAAATCTTCAAAACAGCCTTGCAAGCTTATTCTGAGTACTGAGACTGGGGCTAAAGGATGACTGGAGTTTGTGCCTCAGACCACACAACTTAAAAGTGATGGAATGAGATCCAAATCCAAGTTTGCTCGGACCTAGAGCTGTTAGATTTGACATGCCCCAAGTATTTAATCTAGGAGACTGCCTGGGATATAGTAGGTGCTCGAGATATACAGGTTTTTGCTTGCTAATCTTTCTTCAATAACTGAAATTCCACGAGAGTGCTTTCTAATTACTTTTTTCTAATATCAATAATTAAGAAGCAGCAAAGACTGCCTCCCTTGAGTTACAAAGATATAAAATGAAAATAAGCTATTCATGACACAATATTTTTGTACAGTTTAGATGTAGATTCACATACTGCTTCAAAAAATGTTGAGTGATAATTTGAGTGGAAGGGACTATTACCAAGCCTTTATGTTTATTACAAAAGATGCCTATAATATTTGACAGACATTATAACTAAAGGAACCTGAATTTTTTATATACTGCCAATTAGAATGTATTTATTTAAATAGAAAATGTATATGAGTTACAATTTTATCATTACTAAGTTTTAGAAAACTGAGTTCTAAATTTAGTTTTTCACAGAAGTTAATTTCTTCAGGACACAGGATGTCTGAGTCACAGAAGAAAGAAAAAGGTAAAGAAATAAACCCTAACATCAGTTAAAACCCCAAAACAGCCATTAAAGTGAACCAGTAAGATTTATGAGAATGAAAACTTCTGATTAGCAGGTTAAGACCATCAAATGTACAAGTGACACAATAAATCATAATTCAGAGAAGTAACTAAATAAGGGGAAACCCTTATTACGTATGAAAACTAAAGCCACAACTAAGTTTTTACCCTCAAAGTTTGCTAGGTTAGAAACTCTCCAGTATTTGCTGTGAGGCTGGCTTTTGTGTCACTGGAACCTTCCCCACTTAAAGAGACAAAAGACAAAAAACTGAACTATGCCCTTGAGTGTGTAACGGGAAGGAATCGTGTTGAGAGAATCAAACGGCGCCCAGGACAGATGCGACAGATGCCTGAGCTGAGGACTGGCAGCCCCAGCCTGGCCCTTCTGCCAGAGCCACCAGGCCGTCATCGCCGTGGGGATTTCAAATTAAAATGATTAGCTGGCATGAGGCTACATTAACAATTAATGGTTTTCATGTAGGAAAGGCTCCAGATTTCAGCATCCATATTTTTTATTTGTGTCCATATTAATGTCAGGGTCCTTGAGCTTTATTATTCAGAGTAGTTGCTTTTGGTTATATAACATTGGTGTCTACCACATAACATTTTGAGTATGTTCTAGCAATCCAGCTTCTCAAAATCTACTCCGTTTAGAATCAGGTGCAGCCCATTCAAACAGTATGTTTATGCAAAACTCCCATCAGTTAATGTATCCTCATTTCTATGAGATACATTTGAGACTTTGATTCATTAAACATGCTTTATCCAACAGAGATATTTGCTTGCAAGATACAGAGAGTGTCTTTGACTAACAAAGAACTTTGTTGGAAGGATATGGAAAATAAATCACTTCTTGGCCAGGGTATGGTAGGGGTCTTGATCCACATTTTCAGTGGCACGGGAAGTTGTAGCTCCCCAAAGCAAAGTGGGGATCCTCTCATGAGAAGAAGGATAAAAGGACACTGCACAAATAGAAATCCTCACAGGCCCACGGGCCACGAGGGAGCTGTGCCAATAATATCAACTGTCTTAGAAGACAATGTATTCCTTCTTAGGAGGACAATTCCTTCTTAGAAGGCAATTCAGGCATAAGATAAAAATGTAGCAGAAATTCTATGAATTTTTAGAAAACAGAGAACAGACAGATGAAGGGAGAACTGATTTCAGAATTTTCAACTTAAAAATGAATACATTAAAATGAACAAACCTGCCTCAGTTGGATTTCTCCCAGAAAATTCCCCTATCACTTACTCTCATAACCCAACCATTTATTTTCCTTATCACGGTTGTAATTTAATGTGTGTCTGAGTTATTATGTAATTAATGCCCATGTCCCCCATTATACCTCAAGCTATAAGAGGGCAGGAACTCTGCCAGATTTTGAACACCCTTGTTATGCCAGCATCTAGCACAACACGTGGTGTATCAGCTGACGGAGTGAGACACCTTTAGAGAAATGTCAGTAGTGTGGCATCACTTTTACAAGCACCATAGCAGAAACTAACTACACAGTAAGAGTCATTAACATGAAAAATACTATTTGTTAAGCAGAGCCAGTCTTCAATATCCTGATTATTATGGTTTTTTTAAAAAGGCATGTCTCGTCCACAAATCCATATTTTAATCAGCATCTCAGGGCCTGATAATGAATGGGAGGGAGTATCTGCTTCCCCAAGGAGAGAATGTACTGCAGTGTTTGCCAGCTACCTGGTCCTCAGAATCCCTCCATTGAGTTGCTTAAGCCTAATCCTCTCCATCATAAATCTCTATCAGCCATCATTAGTCAAATTATGTTTGCCTGGTGTTTCCCTGCAAATCCTGCAAATCTGTTTCCTGTACTCTCCCCAAAACTGATGGGAAGTTAATTGCTCTGTAACTGCTTGCTATGTCTCACGTCCCCATCATAACTAATGTTGCCATGTTCTCATCCTCAACCACCTGATTCGGCAGCAGCCAGTAGTTCCTAGAGCTAAAGGGAACAGAGATGAAAATAATTTGGTTGTAGCAACACCTAAAGTGCCTGAGTTGTCTCAAATAAAAGTAGGCTAATAAAAAGAGAAGAAATTAGCTAGGCGAAGTATTGTCTAAACACAGATCCTTTAAATATAGAAAATTAAAGTTGACATAAAGGAGAATAAGGCTTTTGAAAATGTGTTGAAGATTCAATATGCATTTCTCTTTTGTCTTTTGCTAAAAGAGATAAAATATTCTCCACAAGTGCTTTTTAGAAGAAAATTGGGCATTATCGATCTTCCCCCAAACATATATTTCTTTTTCAAAACAAATTCTTCCTTTTAAAAATATTTGGTAATTAAAACATACCAAATGTTCAAATTATAGCATAGGTATGAATATAGTATACCTATGCAATCCACCTGAGGAAATGGTAAGTTATGAAGCACATGCTTAAAAATACTATAAAATCATATGCAAACATGAAGACAATCTTGGAGAATCACTGAAATACCATGTTGACTTTTGTAAAAGTCAAAATTGAGGAAGGTATTTTCTCTTTTAAATGCTCTGTAATAGAAGAAGATTCAGCCCATGTTACTTACCACAGGGTCATTTTTATTTATGACTTTTTGTTGACTTATGATGAAGTTGGGGAAAAAAAACTGTAACCAGAGATGAGAAGTAATAATATATGTGTGTCTGTGATTTTAGGGATTCATCGACCGTGCAGTTTATGCTCTGAATCCTAATTGTTAAGATTTTGTACCATTTCATGAACAAATAAATGAAACCTATGGGTCAGATTTTCTTTCTGTGACGCTCAATCAGTGTTCACTTGGAAAGTATAAGATTTTAGATAGTATCTATATTTCAGACACTTCAGTGCTTTGAGTCAGCATTAAATGGCAGGGCCCGGGAGACTGTTCTCCCTTTAATACAGTCAGTTAGGGTTTTAGTGTTTACAGAAATAAAACATAAAAAAAAAAAATGGCCCATGGCAAACATTGAGAGATGCAGATGCTTTGCAAGTCCAAATTTTTAAACATTTTTTTTATTGTAACAATTTTTGTAAAACAGTTTTAACTCTAAATGATGAAAATCTTACAGAGGAATGACTGCTACATTTTTAATGTACCCAAAAGAGAAAACTATTTTTTTTAGTAATCTTGCAAGTGGAAGGAAAAGCCAATTCTTCATGTTGAAGAAGTGCTGACTATAAGACAAGGATTTGGTGCAGCTCATTTGCATTTGTGGCACCTTTTAGGACCTCCTTGTTCCTGCCAAACTTAATTTCTCTTATTAGTAAGGCAAATATATTACATTTCTTTTTTAATGCGTGAATCAAATTAGAAATGAGAGCCATCCTATTCTCTTTTGCAGAAGGTCATGCATACAAGGAAGAGGCATATGGAACTGTTTCAGGAACTAAATCAGAAATTTCAAACTTTGGATAGATTTCGGGATATACCAAATACAAGCAGTATGGTGAGTACTCTGCTTCATCAGTGCCTGACGCTACACGAATAACAAGTCATGTTAGCTATTACCCCTGCCCTCTGGAAGCTCCTAACTGTCTTGGGAACAAGAGTGGGATGTGCAGAAAAAAAAAAATAACCTCCCCAAAATGTAATTTGGAATGTGCACAGAGGCAAATTACAAATGACAGAATCTTTCAGCATTTTTATTCCTATTTCAAATGTTCTCATCCATAAGCTTTAACTGAAAATAGTTACATATCAAAAATGTGTTGGCTTCACCTGACTTTTTTGTCGGAGTTAAAAATTCATTCAAATACCCAAATAAAAAAGTTTTTCCATTTTCCTTGAAGACCTGGCATTTTAAGGTTGTAAGATGTAAATATTATATGTACAACTCAAATGAGTTGTCACCTGAAATTAGAGTGGTAGGTTTTCTCTCCAGCAGATTTGGGAGACACATGAACACATGTGGCCATTCTTTTCTTACTCATTTACACTACTACAATCCTAGCATCTGACTTCATCAAATAAAGTGATATTTTACAGTTACTGTGTGCATGCCACAGTCAGAGCTCCAGAGAAGGCTGCATAATTCTCTGTGAAGGCACTGGACCAGGAGGCTAGAAAGCAGTATAGTAGTAGGAAGCTCAACCAAGAACTATCTGATCTTGAGCCAGTTACCCAGCTCAAGTTTCTAAAGTTCAATTTTCTCCTAAATTGAGCAATAGGAAACAGTAACTAATATATGCTTCCTTCATGCCTCACAGCACTTTCCAAAGCAGGTAGGGCACTTGAGAGAGGGTAAGAAGCTGAGACTCAGCAGTAAGAGAAACAGCAGGACTGCCATGTGACGCCACTCTTCACTCCCAACGAGGTGCTTTCTTCTGAACCTCTGCGTTCCTTGGATGCACCTCCTCCTCCTCCTCCTATCCTTCTGAGACCTATCTATCCCATCTACCTACCTCTCTCTCTCTAAGGTACATGGTGTTTGACCACCTTCTAACTCCAGTGACTCTGGTATGTGTGTGTTATGAATGAGTCTTAGTCTTAGCTTCCCAATTAATAACATTAGTTTATCAAGGCCAAGAATTTGTGTGTCTTTGTTTTCCATGTGTTCCTCTCAGTACTAGTACATGCCAGGTAGTCATGGTAAGTTAGTTATCAGTAAAGGCTGCTCTTGATTTATTACATATCTATGATAGTTCAATCCATGGTTGTTAAATGACAGTTTGGAGAAATACGCTTTGACTCTTAATTGGTCTGTAAACAGTTTGTGCATTTTCCTCCTTACAGCAGGAATCATGCATTATATGTAGTCAGCAACACAATGCTAGGCATATAGAAGACACTTAAATGTGTAGGAAACGGGCCTTTCTCATCTCCAAATATTAAGCTGTCAATTTTTAGTTAGCAGGCAAAAAAGAATTGCATCATTGAGACTAGACCCAAACACGTTAGCTACTCATTATGGAATACTGAAAGCTAATATTGAAATAAACTGAAGAAACCGTATTTGTTTAAAAAAAAAGGAGGAGGTTATATTTACAAATCTCGAAAGGGTCATGCAACAGATAGAGCCGGCTGCTATAATACAGTTGTAATTTCCCCTTATTCTGTGGTCTGGCTATTAAATCATTAATGCCACAAATATCTGTATCTCAGCTTCTTGACAACCAAAATAGTCTACTAATTATACCACATTTCTGTAGCAGCATGTCTTTTCTAGAAGATAGGAGCAGGAAGGATAGAGTTGTCATTCCTACTTGACTATTGTCCTAAATTTCTGAGAACAGTAAAAAGTTTCTTATTCAGTTTTGATTAATAATGAACATGTAAAGTGAGTCCATTATCATTAATTCAGTCATAATTTGGAGTAGCATATTGCTAATGAGAAATTGGATAATTGGGTAGAGAAAGACATTTTCAAAACAAAAATCTTGATCAAGTTTCTCCCCTGGCCCCTCCCCCTTTTTGGCAACTAGCTCACAACACCTGCCTAGCACTACAAATGATGGTAATTATGTAGAATTTGGGGAATCAAAGGCAAACCGAAAGACCATTTAGTCCACTTCCCTGCTCCCAGGCAGGGCAAAATTCAAATCACACTGCAAGGAAAAGGTATTGTGTTAAAAGAACTCTTTACTTTGAATGTGTCTCACAAACTATTCTCCATCAAGATCTCTTTTCCCAAGAAGCTTCTCCCAATTTTTGCTTTTAGAAAATGGAATAAATGTTATCCTTTTTCACTTTGTCCCCAAGATTGGTAGGTTGGCAGAAGGAAAGAAAGAAAAGAGAGGGAAGAAGAAAGGGAAGGAGGAAAAGAGTGAGGGATGGAGGGAAGGAGGGGCTTATGCACAAGTGGGAGCTAGCCTGCCCCTGGACCCGCGAGCTACGGGATGCACTCAGCACTGCTGTGTTCTGGGTGGCGCTGAATTCTCATGTTCAGCTAACGTTCTATTCCCCAAAATTAGCATTTTTGGAGGTTTCACACATGTTGGCTTATATTGAGTTTGTAATTGAATAGGCCTTTTTCATACATATTTCAGTTTCACTCTCATCCTCTCTCCTCTGTACTTGAGCTCAAAAAAAAAAATAAGTAAACTACGACTGAACCTTCTAAGATTCAGGCCTCCACTGAAACCTTTGCTGGCCCCGGTAGCTCCCCTTGTCAGATTCAATGATCTCTTTGGGGGGTTGTTCCACAGTTTATCATTCATTCACTTGAACCACTGAAAATGTTACACCTTTCCATACGAGAGTCTGCAGGCTTCGCTCTTGTCACACACAACCACAAAGGAAGATCGGTAGCTGGTGGGCGCCATGCCCTGACTACCAGCCCTCCTCCCTCCCTGCAGGTCCTGCGCGACCCTGTATGTAGCTCTTCAGCACTAAGGCAGCGTGGGGCTTCTCACCTAAAGGGCGTCCACACATTTGTGAACAATGGTGAGAGCCATGGGATGCAGAGGAGATGAACAAGAAAGCCACCCTTAATTTATTACCCATTAATAATAGAACCTCCCAGAAATTCAATCAGTCATGCACAGGCAGTAATACTCTTTGAAATTAGAATCCAGACAAAGAATTAGAATTCTGACAAAGTTTAAAATCGGCCACTTTAGTTCATGTTACTATGGTGCCTGATCTTCAGAATATAAAAGGAAAATCATACCTGTTCCAAACATAACGAAACCCCTGTTTTCAAAGCAAGTGAACTAACACTTTACACATCAGGGATCCTTTTAGGACTAAACTTTCTGTCAAACTCAGGATTCTCAGAAGGCTTTAGACACAGCTCTACGAAGATGGAAAAATCCACTCTGTGGCTTGATCTCAACTCCAGTGAGTGTTTCAATTGCTGGCTGGGGATTCAGGGCACTGTAGTACCCTCAGATTACAAAATAAATTCCAAATGTACTAGCCCGGCATAGAAAGACCCTCAGTTACCTTCTGCCTGTTTTTGTTTGTTTGTTTGTTTTGTCTTGCTATTCTTTCATACTGCAACTAAAATAAATTGGTCATTTTTCTCAGAGTTGCCCCATTTCCATGCTCTGTGGATTTTTACTTCTTAGCATGTATGACTGTTCAGCCATCCACCTGCCAACCCCGCATATGTCGCCTTGACCCAGCTTGTCGTTCTAAGCCAGCCCTATTGTCATTCTTCTCAGTAAGGTTACGTTCTTTCCACAAAAAGAAGCCAGCTCTCCACCCTCCTTGATCATATATAGAAAGCTACCTATATTTTTATACCTCTGTTTAGCTATAAACAAACACCTTCATAATAAGTGTGGATACTATATTCTGAGCATTCACTAAATACCAGGTGTTAAGGTAGGTAGCTCCACTTTTTATTTTTGCAGCCCCACAAAGATGGTAATGATCTGCGAATTCCTTTGGCCTGCAATACAAAGTTCATTTATCTGTTTTACAAATATGACCGTTGATGTTCAGAGAAATTGAGTAAATTGCTCAAGTCACATTCATACAAAGTGGAGCAACTGGAATTTGGGCCTGCATGCATCAGACTTTGAATGTTACGCTCCCTAGTGGACCATGCTGCTTTTCCATGTTTCATTTATCACCTCATTCTCCCTAAGGCCTCATACGATGCCCTGCACCGAGCAGCTGATAAATACTAGTTGAAGGGAGGTGAGGAAGAAAGGAGGGAGAAATAAGGGGTGAGTTACAAGATTCCAGTGCATGAGACTTTAGGATATTATACTAAATTGGAATTAATCCCCTGCACATACCCTACAGATGAACTCTTTATTAAATCTTTAGCTATTTTTTCTTGTATATTATCATGATTGAGGCTTGTAAGTGCTGAAACATCTACTGTATTGAGGACTTTTGATAATTTATTCTCTAGTTATGATGAGTATTTCTACAGGTTGTCTCTTATCTATACTTTAGAATGATTTTTAATATACTGAGTGGAATGCAGATAATAATCAAGTACTTGTTTTATGTTCCCCCTGCTAATTGATTATAATTAGTTAAAGGCCACAATTTGGGGTGGGGAGGGAGTAAAGAACATGTTCAGTAACTGTAGTTGTTTCAGTTTAAATTTTTTCTAAGGAGCTTTCACTCATTATTGCCTGCATATTCTTTGAAGTTACTCAGCTTTGTCTATTCCATTCAAGTTCCTTCATTGTACAGAGATCTTTAAACATTACTTACTTAAAATAAAGCGAGTTCATCACATAATCTTAGCAAAATATCACCTATAGAAACCTCAAATGATGTCCACTCATATATTCACTGAGCACCTATAACCTGCAACATGGAAGGTTTGGGTGGAGTCATAATTACGCAGATCTAAGGTAACAGGAGAGTATATACTATGGAACATAAGGACGGGTAGCTGGTAGACAGTTTTTTTTAAAGCCTTATATTGCTGGATATCATTTGTAAAAAGCTGCGCTCTTTGAAGGGAAGGCTAATTTTTATGAAGTTAATGTGCCACCCAAATATATACAAATTTGGGGAAATGCACAGCAGAAAAAAAATAAATTACACAGAACATAGCATCATTTTAATATTCTAAAAAATAATTAAGAAAAACTAAGCAAAGACAGTGATCAAAATTCAGTATAAAAAAAGGCCAGTTTGGGCAACTGCTTTCATTATTACATAACAGGCCCTGTTACGTGTCCTCAAATTGTGTTTGTCCTACCAGAGATTCCGGAGAAAGCTTAAAATTTGCTACACGTAATCTGAGCGGTAATTTGGTGCTACTTCCTACCTGCACATTCAGCCATCCTGACGTCTCGTGAGATGCCCAAAACAAAACATGCTCTACTTTGCCTCCCATAATGCTATTCACTTCCTTTGATTGCTGGAGAATTTTAGGATAATTTGAAGAAGGTGTTCATCAGTTTGTTCAATGAAAGAAAACTGAAATCAAAACCATTTCCTGCAGCTGGTCACAATTTTAAATCATCTCTGTATCACATAAACTGGATTAAGGTTACAAACACACCCTCTTCCTGGAAACTGCAACAAGCAGCAATCCCAGTCGTCAAGCAAATGACTCTCTTCTCTCTTCTCAACAGGAAAATCCAGCACCAAACAAGAACCCATGGGACACTTTCAAAAACCCCAGTGAATACCAACATTACACCACAATCAATGTCTTAGACACAGAGGCAAAGGATGCCTTGGAACTGAGGCCAGCAGAGTGGGAGAAGTGTCTGAATTTGCCTCTGGATGTCCAAGAGGGTGACTTTCAAACAGAAGTTTAACAAAATCGAAATGGACCGAGATGGAGACAAAGTTTATTGCACTGACACGTAAGACTTGGGAAGGCTGACATTTCTACCTGGACAGGGTGACCACCCTATGTCAGGACCTTCATGTGCCACATGTCAGTGGTCTTTGCGTATGGTGACCTCTCCCTAGTCAGGCTAGTGGAGGGAGGACCAGGTGTACAGTTCTGACCATCCTGTGTTGTAAGTACCCGTGGAATGGATTTGTAAGGTAATCTTTATAGATAAACCTCAAGCAACGATTCATGTTGTAACCGCTTCATATGGTTTAGTTTTCAAAAAACTTCACCATGAAGCACAATGTATATATTTATGCAGTTTTTAAAGTTTATAACAGTCTGTTTGGCCATTACTACACTTTTTACTTTATAATATAAAAGCAAAGTTTTTGTCATTAAATGAATGTTTGTTGAGCTACATTCTTCATTGCTTTAAATGCAATAAAGTAATAATCTCACTTTTATATGAATAATATATTTCACATCTTTATTATTGCAGTTTTCTCTAGAAAGCTCTGAGTAGCTTTCTCTGCTGCAGCTGTGTATAAAATATTTAAAATGTTGTATGGTGTAAATAAACTTTTGTCTACATATCAGTTTTTTAGTGCATTTTATTTTAGATTTGTTGAATGAAAATTTACATATTTATAAACTTTTTTTTGAATACAGATACTGAAAATGTATTCATGATTTTAATAGCATACCATTATTACTCCTTTGAGGCTAATGATTTCTCAAATGTAATAGTAGGTTTGTTTAGTGCTTCTGTATTTTCTACACAAACACCCTTTGGAAAAATGTACCGTGTAAATGGGGTTTATCAGAAACCTGCTGCCATCATACTCTTACTTAAATGGTTTTTTTTTTTTTTTCCTATCTTGTGGCAAAAAGACAACTAGTAGAAAACAGTAAGTTACCGTACAAAAAATAATACAGGGAAAATGTTTATTATAAGTAATGAAGTTCACTGCATGTTTCACAAAAGAAACTACTTGTACTACAGTTTTTCATAGCATACAAAGAAAATGAACTTATTCAGGGCTTTAAGAAATCTGTATCTTCTCAAGCAGAAGGAAAGCGAGTGCATGTATTCAGTCCTAGATGATTCGTCTCTGGGGCGGAAAGCGGGAAGCCTGAGGTGAGCTGACTGCGGAACCACACAATCCCTCCTGTCCCCCCTGGTGTCAAAGCCACCTGGGTGACGAGGCCGCTCCCTCGGAGCTGCCTTAAGTTGGAGACACCACGGAAGGATTGCAACAACTTCCTTGTTTTTTTCAAGGAACAGATGATTAGCCTGTGCTTTTTAGTCCAGAAGGGAGTGGAGAGGTGATGGCCAAAAAGTTCGTTTAGTTTTTTCCATACAATGGCTCTAGTAGCACTTTGTTATCTTTAACTGCATTAGAAACAATTTTGTTAGATTGTATTGTGATGGTTGCCATATCAGAGTGCATTTAAAACTTACCAGAACTGGTGAACTTTTGTTCAGGCATTTTAATACTGAAGATAGAAGAAACATACAACATTTTGGGCATTTTATGCTTTATTATTTCAAGAAAGGTAAAAAACACAACTGAAATGCAGAAAGATTTGTGTGGTATGTGGAAAAGGTGCTGTGACTGACTGGATGTGTCAAGAGTGGTTTGCGAAGTTTCATGGTATTATTGACATTCCGGCTCACTAATTCTTTGCCGTGGGGCTGTCTCATGCACTGGAAGATGTTTGGCAGCAGCCCTGGCCTCTGCCCACTAGAAGTCAACGGTGGGATATAGGTGACATTCTCAAAATATCCAAATCAATAAAGTTACTAGAGAACGTGAAAACTGCGTTTTATTTTATGGAAAAAAAAAATACGGACTTTTTGGCCAATCCAATAGATTTGTTTGTTGTTAAACCTAAGATGCATTGTTTTCTGTGGTCTGTCAGAAACTCAAGTGAGCGGCTCCTGCCATCCAGGACCTTGGGGAACCCACCCTGCAGGCCTTGAGGCCGGAGACAAAGGTGCTTCAACACTCAAGTCGCCGCTAAGCTAGAGCCTTAAAAGCTGTCCAGCTCAGGCTGAACTCCTGTCAGATAATGTTCTCAATGTAAAGATGTTAGAAGTATATTTTTAATCAGATTTTAAATATCAAAGTGACATCATTATGCAAAAAAGAGTATACCATAACTAAGGACCGATTTTTCAATAAAATAAACTTCATGCTAATTATAATGTAACTGTAATATTAAATGCCTATTAAATTTACAAGATACTTCCTACTGATAGGAATAGAATAATATTTAATATATTCTCATTTTCTCTATATCTAACCATCTATATCATCTATCTGTAGGTTTATATCTACAGATAAATACATACATACATTATGTGTGTATCTGTATACATACATACTATACAGATATAGATTCATACTGCTCAGCCCCGTCTCAGTACCCTGTAGAGTGAGTGGAAACCATGTATGCAGTTCCCATTCCAAATTGTAAAATCTTCATGAAAATACCCACTTACAAGCTATGTTTAAAACACAAATCCAATATATTAGACTAATAATATTCCTTATAAAACTATAATATTCACCAGCATAAAACAAAATCTTACATTTTTTTTACTTCTGCTTTTCTCCAGTTCTAGGAACTTAATATTAGATTCATATATGGAAGCTGAATAGAAATTGCATACTTAAAAATGTTAGAGTGAATTTTTTGGTTACTCTAAGAAGGATGCCAAGTTGTAACGGTACTTTTTGTTTGTTAATCTGTAAGAAAAAAATTGCAGGACAGTAAGTACTGACAATCGTAATTTTAAGGAAGCGCTCTTCCAGTCCATTCTTTAAGTTTCCACTGCACTCACACACACGCTCGACCGGCACTGAGCTGCCGCTGGACCCTCACACAGGACCTTCTTCCCCTTCCTCCACATCCAAATTTTACTCATGCTTTAAGGCACACCTTATTATTTCATTTTCATGAAGTTTTATACGATTTTCCAAGCTAGAAGTAATTTCTGTTGTGAAATCTTATGACACTGCTCTGTACCTCTCTTAAGACTTTTAAAATATTTTATCTTGTTATTTATACACATTTCTGACTATCTTCGGGTGGACTGTAAGTGCCTGGAAGGCAGGATTCATGTCTGATCCATTTTTGTATCTCTCAAGGGACCTAGCACAATAATGTTCACACAATAAATGTTTATTGAATTATTTGTGGAATTTTTTAGTATTGCATACAGTCATACATTTGTATTAAGTCACACATTTCAAAAAGTGCTTATTGAACAACTATTATGTGTTTACTCATGTTAGGGGACTACAGGGCCTCTAAATTTAAGTAGCTCACAATTTATTAAAAATATAAAATATATATGTAAAAGCAATAATAATATTTAAATATTAATAGGCTCATATTACCCTTTATTGCCTTTTTGTCCATGTAAAGCAAGAATTACCCTAAAGAAATGGAGGCTTCACATGCAGATGGCCAACAGACATATAAAAAGATGCTCAACATTGCTAATTACCAGAGAAATACAAATCAAAACCACAGTAAGACACCTCTTAGAATGACTATCATCAATAAGTCAACAAATGACAACTGCTAACAAGGATGTGGAGAAAAGGGAACCCTTGTGCAGCCACTATGGAAAACAGTATGGGGATTCCTCAATCAATTAGAAATAGAGCTGCCATACAATCCAGCAATTCCACTTCTGGGTTTTTATTTAAAGAAACAAAAATACTAACTCAAAGACATATGCACGCCCATGTTCATTGCTGCACCACTAGTGGATGAAGAAGATGTGGCATATATACACAATGCAACATTCAGCATTACAAGAATGATACCTTGTTACTTCTAACAACTTGGGTGGACCTAGAGGGCTCCATGTAAGTGAAATAAGTTAAACAGAGAAAGACAAATACCATATGATTTCATGTATATGTAGAATTTAAAAAAAAAAAAACAAATGCAAAAATAAAACAATAGATCTATAAGTATAGAGAACAAGCTAACGGTTGCCAAAGGGGAAGGGGGTAAGAATATGGATAGATGGATGGATGGATAGATAGATAAAAAATAAATCACTATGAAAAGATATGGGAGCTCAGAAGAGGTTAAATGACCTACCTATGATCACCATAAATAAATGACAGACTCAATATTCGTGCCCAGGACTTCTGACTTCTACTGTGGGCCATTGCCACAATATTATAGTATTTTTACCTGTTCCTTCTAGGTAATTAAGTCCCCAAACAACAAGTTTCACGGAGCTGGTTTTTGGGAAAATAGTGGAAGCATAAAACTGAAAACATGCATCAGCTGTCACGGGGGCGGTAAGGCCAGGAGCTGGTAGAGGCAGAAAAGTGTGGTTGATCCAAAACAACAGGTGAGTGCAACGTGGGAGCATAATGGTGAGTAAAGCTGCCTTCTAAAATAACAGATGGTCTTAAATTTGGTTCTATAAGCCATTGTGTGCTTCTATTTGCACCTGTTTAACTTTTCACATCCTCTTAATACGTAGTTGCCATTTCATTAATTTTGGGATTACCTGCACATATGCAACAGGACACAAAATAGAAGCAAACCTGATTTTCAGATTGGCTTCAGACCATCTGTAAAAACCTACAGCACAATTTTTAAAAAACGTCGCAGTCAATAAACTTTTGAAGTTGCTGCTTCAGGAAATTTAATTTGTAAATTTTGAGTCATTCTCAGCTTCCTATAAAAACTTTATTAGTTTCATTTTTCCAGAGTTATCTGTCAAAATTGATTAATTACATTCTACAAATATGTAGTACTTCATCAAAGAACGTGAATTAAGTATGTGTCTAGCATGTTGATCTACACAAAATTTTCCACGATGCAAAATCATCTAGCCCCTGAGATGCTTCTGTAGTTAAATTTATAACTCAGGTAGCATAGCAGAAAAGAGATCTAAGAATTGAAAACCACAGACTGTAGAGATAGAAGAAATTTTGGCAGCCAGTAAAAATGGCAGCCATTTTCAGGTGTCAACAAACATTTGGATTTGGATAAGGATAGACTTTATTTGAAAAGACTATTGCAATAGGGGCAGAGGGACTTTTTTAAAAATACAGATAACACTTCAAGTGCAAGGTTTATAAGCATCCTAGCCATCAGAGAGAAAGGGATTTTCTTGTATAGGGAAAAGTCAACAAGACCAGAAAGACTGGTGTGGGAAAGTGGGGTAAGCAGATGGTGTAATCAGCAGTTGAACAGGAAATGTTTTTATTTGTAGTCAGCCAATTCTTGGAGAGATGGTATAGGGGAGGATGTTCCACATTTCAGTGTTTGGTTAATTGCCCAAAACTTGTTTAAACTCAAGACTAGGCCAAAGTTCAGGGGCCTGGGGGAAAGCAAGATGACTAACTACAGTTTGGTCAAATTAAGTTAGAAAGTATTTTATTCAGATTGGTCAATGGGGACAAACAGTTTGGAAAGTAATTTCTGAGACAAAGACTAGGCATCTTGGAGAGTCTGTCTCTGACCTTATCACAGGCAAATAAGAGGTTCATCTGAGATTCTTATCTAAGTAATATTGGGAGGGAGGTTCTCTGTAAGAAGTCATTTCCTGGAGCACAAAAGGTGGGAGGGATTTCTTGATCACTGCTATTTTCCAAGGGCATAGAACTCAGGTAGAATTCAACACTGTCACAGAGGAAGAAACTAAGCCCTTTGGAATGAGAAGAATTTTTTAAAAATTGTCAGTGTTCAGCCAGCAGTAATTAAGAGAAAGAAGTTCTTGTATTAGACCATAGCCATGGCTCTTTAAGCAAAAATAATTCTAAAATGAAAGTGGTAAATGTTGCAAGGTAGATGAGAACATCTGATTTTCTTTAATTCTAAGTTTACCAATCATCTCTTAGTTCAGGCTCCTGCCTGCACCTTTATGGCATGTACCTTGTTGGTACTGAGGTGCTGGTTCAGAAATTTGTAGCTTTCCGAGATATAAAAAATAGAACTTTGACCTGTAAATCAGTGCTTAAAACATCATTAATACGAATCAGTGTCCGCAGACCTGGTACCCGGATGTCAAAGCAACAATTACACTGGGCAAAATTACACAGCCAAGGAAGACTTTATTCAAGCTACTGCAACAGGGCAGAGCAGCCAGACTCAGTCTGAATTCGAATGGCTGGAACATTTTTAAGAGCTGTGATTTCTGCAAGGTTGTAAGCCATCCGTGACCTCATCCCAAAGAAATGTAAACTTTCTCATATCTGTATGGCAGGTGGTAGATTCACACTGGGAGCAAGGTGCCTGCCCAAGTTAGGCTCCTCCACTCCCACAGAAATTGGGGGATAGATACACTAACTTGGTGATAATTACATTCCAGGGACATGGCTCACATCCTTGAGAAAGGTGCAAAACTGGCAAGAAGCTTGTACAAGGGTTTATACATCACGTAGGCAAATTTAAAATTTTATAATTACAAGTTTCCTAAAGTACATGCTCTAAGACAAGAGAAGTCAGGGGCCTGGAGTCAAGAAGCAGCCTGTTTCAAGTCTGGTTAAGCTGAGGGGAATACTAAGGCCTTCTGGGTCACAAGTAAACGAACAGATTGACACCTAAAAACCAGGTAAGCTGCTAAGTCTCATCCATGAGCTTAATCTACCAGAGAGTCATCTCAAAATACCCAACCAGCAACATCTTACATGAAGTCAAACAGTTGTGAAAATGCTTCTTCTCGTAGCAACCACCTCTGTAAAAAGCCTAAAAGCCTCGTGAGGAGTGACTGAGTACACCTTCCTCACCAAAACCACTAAACTCACTTTTTTAAATAACCAATACTCAACAAAAAAAGAAGAGCTTCAGAGGTTAGAATTGAAGGTCAGTATTTAAATTCCTATTCTTTTATTTAATTGGCTTGGAGTTTGTGTCAACTTTTCAGATAGATGCCGAGTATTATCTAGTATCTCCCTTTTTCTCTCAATCTGTAATTGCATTTCTAAAATTCAAAGTATTTTAGGAATAGACGACAATTTTATGTAGTAATTAGGTTGTGCATTATTTTGAAGTGAACTTGAAGTGGTTTGTAAAAATGTATACATTAATATATTTATTCAACAAATATTTAGGACAATATTGAGTTGCAGTCAAAATACTTTTAGGAAATGGTGATTTAACAATAAACAAAACATGGTCCTAACTTTCAAGGAACTTAAAATCTCTGCAGACACACAGACCAACAAACACGATTATAATAACCTGATGATTTATGTAAAAAAAGAAAAAGATTTTACTAGGAGAACTCAGGAAAGGCACTGACATAGGAGGTCTGTCCAGAAAGTATCCAGCCATGCAGTGTGAAAAATAGACGTTTATTGAAGAACCTACAAGATACAAGAAACATTGTACATAGGACAATGACCCCTCAGTCCCCATCAAAGCAGGCACCTTGGGACCTCACACACTTCTCCCAATCGCCATCAGCTGCCCTGTCGAATTTTCCTGAATCTCACTGACAGTCTGAAATCTTTTCCCTTTCAAAGATGATTTTAGTTTTGGGAAAAGCCAAAAGTCAGACAGGGTGCCAAATGTGGGCTGTAAGGGGGCTGAGTCACCTGGGTGATTTGATGTTTTGCTAAAAAACTCTGCATGAGACATGATGCATGAACGGGCACACTGTCATGATGAAGCTGCCAATCAGCAGTTGCCTATAGCTGTGCCCTTCTGAATCAACCAAATAGTTTCCACAAAGGAATGTTCAAGCTTAATGTAAAATTTGGTGCAAATTTGTTGCTCTACTCCCTCAGTCATTTTCAATGCAGCATCCCCACAGTACACATGCTCACTCAACAGCATCTACCACCCCCACTGACTAGCACAGTGAAGTCATCATTGTTCACACATGCGCATTCCAGTCCACTCTCCTTGGCTGCCAGGTCACATCGATGTCGCACAAACTGTTCTCATTATATTAACAATGGCTGGACTTTTTCTGGACTATATACACACACATGCACGCACACACGCATGCACATACATGCACGCACATACCATATTGGTTCTGTTTATTTGTAGAATCCTGACTAAGACACATAGATACTTGACTCCCAAGTACAATCACCAAAAACAGTTTTTCACTGAGTCAAAACACTATGTGACAAGTAAAAAGCTTTTCCATGATTTGGCCGAATACAAGAATAAAAGAACATCCATTCTACTTCAAGAAATCACCCATGAATATGATTTTCCAAAACAGATCTTAGGGTAATAATTTTAAGGTATTTGAGTGGTTATGAAACTTTATGTATAAATATTCATTTAAACTTCAAGATAAACCTATAAGCAAGTTCTGTTATTATTTTCATTTTACAAATAAACTGAAATCCGTAACTTTGATATCACACAAGGCAGAAGATGGCAGAACCAGGATTTAGCTTCACAGTTTTGTCTCAGAGTCTAAGTTCCCAATTATTCTGCTGAAAACTCAATAGTTTTTGGCCAAAAAAAGTTCAAGATTAAACTCCCTGGCAATTATTTTGGATGACTTAAGGGCAGATCTGCAGAATCAGACAGAGAAACATGGTATCCAGACCACAAACCTCCCACAGAAGAGTATTGAGAAGAACCACTAAGAACTTCCTCAGAACGCAAATTTGGATTTGGTTCAACACAGGAGCACATGAGATATGAGATACTGTGATCACAACATTCTATACCATTGAACATCAAAATTATACCTTTTGCTTAGAGAATATTATCATCAGCTTACTAAACCACACTGCTTTCATTATTCTTTTCAAATTCAGTATTAACTGGACATATAACTTTCAAGTTGTTTAATGTTCCAGTGAACTAAGATAAGCTGGCTGCAAAACATGAGTCAAGGTGACAAATTAGTTTTAGTCAATTACATATTTGCTAAAAATTGTATTTAGGGCTCTAAAATTATGTATTTAAAGTCATGCTTGCAGACAATGGTCACATCAAAGGATGAGATCTCTCTCACGGCCATATTATTTTATGATTTTAAAGTTATGTTACGGGGAAGGTGCTAGGAGAGACTGCTTATGTCTTTCTGTTCTGTAAATTGGGGAGGAGATAGGGAAATGTATCCAATTCATTAGGAAGTGGGGCCAACTTGATAATGTGAAAAGGAGCTAGGACACAGCTTGGTGTGTCCCATTGTGAACTCCTGACCCTTGGAGGGATTATTACCACAAATTTTGATCCTCAAGGTAAAATTAAAGCACGGATTATGAATAAACATCATTAGCCCAGGAATCATAAGGTAGTCTTACTTTTTTTTTTTCCTCACAGAATTCCTATCAAATGAGAAAGAACACAACAACAATCAAAGAGGATTCGGTGTGTGTCTAGAACTCACTAGCATTCAGCCAAATATTGGCCCAAGAAGACCAGACTTGGGAATTTTTTTCATGTAGCAAATTGCCATGCACTTTGGACAAAATGTCTAGCAAGTAATAGTTCTAATTTTGGGAGGAGTAGCACATTGTTCTTAAAAAAAAATATATGGCAGTAAATTTCTTCAGCATTAGTATGGCAGGATTAATAATAATTGTATCAAATTTGTCAGGTGTATTTGCAAATAAAGTTTTATATCTCATACAGATTTGAACACATAGCTGTCATTTGAGTTGTAACCAAACTGAATGCAATGGCCTTAGACATATGTCCGTAGGAACTCCGACCTCCTGATGCCTTTAATAAAAACTGTGAAGCACATGCCCAGTGATTTTCATGTCAGATCATGAGGAGGTGGGGGACAGGGTTGGCTCAGAGGTTCATGTGGCTGCTACACACTTATCTTCCCTTCATGGGAGCAGAGGGAAAGAAAGCAATGAAAGCAACTGGCAGGCCCTCCTCTTGCTACCTAACCTTCCCAATGAGTCAAGGATCTGAAGAGCAGAATAAAGAATGGAGCCAACTCATGGCAGACCTGCCCCTCCCCGTCAGAATCCAGCCATCTCATCACCTCAGTAGGCAGACCCAGCCGCCACACTTTCCTGAAAGGAGGGGTGTCTCCACAGATCACTCTGAGCAAACAGCCTCGGCCATGAGACAACTGAGCTGAGGACTCTTCCTTACTCTTACTACAGGATTTTGGGGTATAGCAAGCTTTTTCACTTCCAGGGTTCCTTAGACCCAACACAGCAGGTACGCCAAGTCAAATGGCCCATTCCATAGGAGATTTTGGATAAGGCACTTCATCCGCACAAATTCAGACCAAGCAGGTAATTTTTTCATGAAGAGATGTGAATACAAAGCAGTGCCACACATCATGCTTTGGAGGGAAGCTCTCCAACCATGGTCTTCCAGTATTTCCAGTATGTGTTGTCCTGGTTCATGTGTGAAGGTCATTTGCTCGGCTATGTTTGAGGAGACGTGAGGATGCAACATGAAGCCGTACCAGGGCTGCTGGCTTAGTTGGAACTGCACTTGGGATGAAGAACCATCCTTGTGTAGGCCAAGTGCTTTTCTCTCACAGCACAGAAGCACAGAAGAAGTAGCCAAAATAACTGTATCCCTGCAAATTTGGCAGAGAATTAGAGAGCACTTCATAGAATACAACCTGTGGCCTCCTGTGCCAAGACCAGGCACTTGTCACCACATAGTTTCTTTGAGCAGCAGATCATTGATTCGATAAAAAAAAATTTATTAGACTCTTAAAAAGACTTGAATTGTAAGTGGGGTTGTGGTCTTTCATTTTTTATCATTTTCACAAAGATAAAAAAAGAGCATCATGACCTAGAGATTGTTTTGTACATATTTTAAAAAGTTAATACAATAAACATCAGGGAGTAGCCAAGAAATTGTTAACAACCACACTGCACACAGATATCTGAGGAGCCCAAGCAGAGACCCTCTGCCCGAGCGTTTACCCAACATGTTTTCTGGGACATCTCAGAGCTGAGGTTGCACATCTTTCTGTTGACATCGACATTATGACAAGCATGTGTTTACAGAGCAGGATGCTGGCTAGCCCTTGTCCACAATTTCAAATGCTTCACTTCACCGCAGCTGTGCAGAGACCTTCCTGACCCTATTTTAATTAGTATAATTAACTTCCAATATTATAGTGCTAGCATGCTAGATTTTCTTTTTCAGAATTCATCATTTGACACTCAACAAGAAAAATCTCTAAAAATTTTCATCATTAAAAGAAATCACCTTGCTTTCTTTATGCATCCAGAAAAGCTAGTAGGCATTCACAGGCATCTTCCTACTTGTAAATCATATTCCTGCAAAATTGTGTATGTTCCTATACTCTCTGGTCAAGCAAGGGCTGCCCCCGAACTACTTGCTATGTTGAAAGTAAGGAGGTTGAGCAAACCTTTCTACTTCTTGCTTATAGCCACAGATGCAGAAATAATGGTTACTTAGAAATGACTCCTTTTTACCTAAGTTTCCAGTATACAGATATAAGTCCATGAATTTCAAATTTCTGCATATAAGTTTTTCTACTTTTTAGAATTTTATAGAAAATCAAATGGAAAAGAAGATTTCGAAAATATAAATTAGAGAATAAATATCAATTTACTACCCTGAATGGTCATCAGTGTTTTTCAGCAACATATGGATTAAAAACATGATCATTATTTCTAGGGGCTGGGGGATGAGAATGAGGGATAAGAAAAAGAGGGGGGAGAGGGAGGAAGACAGGGAGAGTCTGAGACTGAATACTGACAACTAAATTGAGATAAATATAAAAGGCATATGTAGAGAGCCATTTGAAGACAAAAAAACAAATTTTGTTTCCTTGCTAGCCAAAAACATATATGGCTCATGGGGATTACAAGGCATCCACTCTTTGGTAAAGACACTGTGCATAAGGCAAGTCCAGGAAACATTGTAAGTATCGTGAATGGCAAGACACGGCAGACATTGGAAGGGAAGAGAGGTAGACAGGTGGAGATGCAGATGAGCTACTGAGATACCAACAGAGGTGTTCAGCTACAGGATCCTCTGTAAAGACTAGCTTCCCGTGGTTATCCAGCTGCGTGCCAGTTGCTGTGAACAATGAATAAAGCTTCTTAATATATTTTCCAAAACAGATTTTTCACCTGTGTGTCTCAGAAAAATTGATTCTCTAGTAAATGATATAAAACCACTGGGGAAACTTATTTATGGCACCACAGAAACACTGTGATTAACTAGAGAAACTAATGCTGTTTTTAATCTAATGAAGTCAATTTTTGTATTTTGTATGTTTTATATTTTAAAGTACTCATCAAGATTAAGAATAAGACTTTATCTTCAGGGGTTCATTCAGCCTCAACTATTCACTGTTTATGACCAAAAGAACCAAACACTTATTCAAAAAGACATATGTATGCCTATTCTCATTACAACATTATTTACAGTAGCCAAAACAAAGAAACAATGTGTTATTAGAAGGGTGATTGGATAAAGATGTGGTACATATATACGATAGAATATTACTCAGCCACTAAAAGGATGAAATATTTCCATTTGCAGCAATGTGGATGGATCTTGAGAGTATTAGCTTAAGTGAAATAAGTCAGATGGAAAATGATAAGAACTATATGATTTCATCCATATATGGGACATAAAACAATAAGGAACAAATCAACAGACAAACAAACAAACTCATAGATGCAGACAACAGAACAGTGCTTACCAAAGGGAAAGGGGAATGGGGAAAGGAGGAGGATGATGAAGGAGATCAAATACTGGTGATGAAAGGTGACTAGTTTGGGTGGTAAGCACACAATTGAGGATACAGATGTTGTGTTATGAAGTTGTACACCTGAAATTTATGTTATTAACCAACATTAACAATGTTACCCAAATAAATTTAATGATTAAAAAACCACTCTATTTCCAGTGGCCCGAAGGAACTACTGTTACTATCTATGCATGAAAGATAAAAACAATCTGTTGGGTAAGAAAACATGTGGCAGAAGAGAATAAAAATAAGAAAAACAGAAGAGGACACTTGTTCATGGAAATAATTCTTTTCTAGTTGTATAGCAAGTGGGAAAGCAAAGTAGGATGAAAAGTAACTTTATTACCTGAAGAAGAGTGTGTTGAATCTGATGATGCTTTGAGGTCTACTCTAACTTAAAGAGTCTATGATTCCAATGAAGAGTTCTGATCCAGACAACTTATTAGTCATATTGGGAAAATATATACTGATCACATTGGGGAAATGAGTGTCAATTAAGAGGCCCTGGAATTCTTCATTGCATGGCAGAAGTTTCTCTAACATAAATCTTCTCCATGAAATGCCATCTCATTACCGCCCATGGTTTGTAAGTGATATAAAAATGTTCCGTACTTCTGTCCTGAGGGAAGACACTCATGGTGTGTATCTCTACTATTTGACAAGGCCTTGGAGAGTTCAAAGTATTTTTTTTTCTAACAGTAAATTTTTGTTTTTAATGAAAGTGAAACCAGGATGCTTCCTTCTTTTGAAGGAAGTTAGCATGACCATCATCCACAGCATCATCACATTACAGGAAGTAGCCTGTGGCCTCCGTTGCTGTTCTGTAACATAACCTGGCTACATAATCTGGCACGTGAGATCATATGGAAATGCTCTCTTTCTCCAGGGAGAGTCAGTGGATTTTGAAATACACAATAATATTGACCTGGCCTAGTATCGATACCCACTAGCAGTGCTGATTCACTTCTTTTTCTGAAAATAAAGAAATCTTTTCCTTTTCTGACTAGCATAACAAAAGCAATGAAGAATTAATTCATTAAAATGTAGATTATCAGCTAGCAGACTCATTTTCTGATGTTATCGGTAAAACTAAAGGGTACTTTGGGATAAAAATGTGAAAAATTTGAAGTGAAAGAAAGACACTATTGCTAACATTGGTTGTTAACAAGGGGCACAAACCCTTGTGAGGTACTGTTATTCATTTACTCTGCCTTACCTAGAAAAGGCCTTTCCTCCCTTTGATTCCAAGCAGAATCTGGTTTCTCAAATCAACTTTCTAATTTAAGTAATAAATATGCAGCTAGGTAATTTTTTTTGCACCTGAAGTCAGCTCCTAGTGAGTGGAGCTCAGCTGAACCTGACCTTCTACTCCTCTGCAGATCTCAAAGTTTCAGCAGGGTCATAGCAGCCATCTTCAAACCTTTCCTGACACCTTGTCTTCCATACCAAGCTTAGGAACATTCTAGAAGAGCTTCTCCAGTGCAGTGACTAAGCCCTGGTCCCACACACACAATATAATATTTGCGAACTATACTGCAATCATCCCTGTTTTGTTGACCTCGGAGTTTGATCCACTATTTCTATAAGAAACACAAAGGCCTCTTATTCCTTAGAAAAAAGAGCATTGTACAAAAAGAAAAATTTGCCAATTTTTATTTTTATTTGTAGGCTTACTGAAAATAAGGTAGGCTTACTGGACCTTGAACTGTTAAAGTAATACAGTGATTCCCTTCAGTCACTTACTGTCTCACAGTGAAAACTAGTGATGACCTTTAAAAATGTCATCTCACCACATAATGAAAATTATTGAAATAGCTTCAATATTTCTCCTCTCATCTAAAAAAAACCACTTTCCCTGCAATTTAGACCTTTCTAGAATATTTCAAAACACTTTCAAATAATAGATTTTTTTACCCTAAATTATGTTTTAAGTTTGTATAGAAGACTGGTGTTTAAGTTACTTAAATTATTAAGATAGATAAAGGGGATTAAGAGAGGAGAACAAAGAAAGAAGAAAAAGATTACAATTGTGGAGAAACCTGGGTGTTTAAATGAGAAATATGAATACTGTTCTATAGGCAACAGAGATCCTAAATCTATTTGTGTTGAGTGAAGTGATGACCCACTTATGTGAACAAATGAAAGGCTAATTACAATCATCAGGCCACTAAGAGGGAATGCAGAAGGTGGGCCGCCAAGAATCTCTAAGATCACCCCCAATGGGAGATTTTTGAGTCAAGATGGTGGAGTAGGTAAACAGTGTGCTCACCCCATTCTACAACCACACCAGAATTGGGCACCCCAGCCCAGAGCACCAGTGCCTGGGAGTGCAGTCCCCAGAATATCTAGCTGTGAATCAGTGGGGATCCCACCCCGGTGAGGCAGAGGGCTACTGTAGACTCAGGTGTGCTCTTAAATGGACCAAGCACAGACTCACTCACATACATTTTCCCTAAGCTCCAGTGAAGAGACAGCAACCCAAAAAGCACCAGGATGTAACTGTCTGGCTTCGTGGTGAGGGCTGGAGGGGCAGCTCTCTCTCCAAAGCAAAGGTGTTGTCAGGCAACGTTGTAAAGCCCTCCTCCCACTCAGCCAGCAGGTACCAAATCAGAGTCTCCATTAACCCGGCTACCAGCACTTCCTCTACCCAGGCGATTCCCTGAGAACCCATGTCAGCCATGGACAAAAAGAGAAAAGGGGTTCAATGGAAGGTAACCTCACAGGGCAACCTGATCATTAATTCCTAACTGGGCAGGTTGTGGTGGCGAGTTAAACCCAGGCGTACAACCTTTTCGTAAGGTTGTTTCTGTCCGTGTGGGCTAAGGCACATTTGAAATACACTGTAACCACCCTCAGGAGAATACATAGTCTGGTTAACCACTCTATAATCCGATTCACACCTTGGTTTCTCCCACCTCCAGGTAAGCTTCCTTATTTTCCCTCCTTCATTTCAAATGCATAAAAAAAAAACTGCAAAACTGTCACTCCCTGAAGCATTTGGGATCTTGTTCCCTGGCATAATGGTCAGTGTGGATCAAATAATTTCTTACAAAATTTTTCTACAGGGTTGGATATTTCTTCCATAGACATTTACTTAGCATGGTTGGCAAAACTCTGGAGAAGCACACGGAGGACCACCCTGCAGACCGAGTGGGAGGTACAAGCAAGGACCCACTGTGCTCCACTGGGTCCCCATTGAAAGGACAAAGCCACCAGCATTTACTACTGTGGTGCCGTTTGCTGATCAGGCCCATGACCTTGTTAAACACGAATGCCATTTTACTGCCCTAAGCTTGTCCCCGGGACTGAAAATTACTGGAAAGCAAGAGCAGAACATGACTAGCCACTCCCTACAGGAACAGGCAGAAGATAACATTGGAACAAACTGCAGCCTCGTATTACAACACCCCCAACAGCCCAGGGGCCTCACACAGCAGCAACCCCTTCATCCTTTGTAACCCAACTATAATCCAACAAGAGCCCAAAGCCCCCACCCCTCGATGCTGGTGTACATCTCCACACCATGCCCCTCTCACTTTGGAGAGTGAATACAAACTTCACTCTCAGCACTTTCTTCTCTCTGTGAATTCTTTCACAGCCCACATCACTGACCACCCTATCATTTTGGTGGCCCGTACAGGGACAGTCTCTATTTCTCCCTTTTCTCTGCCTCCTGGGACTTGCAGCCAGGGAAGCAGTGGGCTGTGGAAGCTCAACCCGGGCTTACTCCCTAACCCTGTCTCTGTGAGGTTCGGAGAGAGGATTCTAATCCTTTCCTGTCTCTCTGGACAGCTTCCTCCTCACCCGATACATGGCCAGCAATAGGTAAGTCTCCCTGGATCCCAGGACAAAAACAATCGTTTTGTCAAAAGTGATAGCTTAGCCCTACCTGCCCCCCCACACACACACCATCTTGTTGTGTTAAAGCCCAGTACTGGGTCTATCACTTCCCCAGGGGGTTGGCCCTGAGGGACGCCTCCAACCATCTCCCTGCTGGGTTCCCTCTGGTCTCAGGGCTCAGGGACAACCACAAAGATCTGTGTTCAACCTGCCCTCAGGTTCGAGGACATTCAACTCTGGCAACAGATCTCTAGAACATTCGAAGTGGGGACACCTTCCTAAAACTGTGCCCACCCACCCCCATTTGTTCTTATCCCTGAGATACCCTTCCCATTTTCATAGTCCTCACCATGGCAATACTCAATCAATCCTGCCCAAGGAACTTGAAGGTTCTGGGACTTACCGACCTCAAGGCCAAGTGCTTGATTTTGTATTGTAACACAGCCTGCCTCAGTACAAAGTGGGTGGCCAGGAAGTCTGGCCAATGATGGATCTCTTAACTGTAACACTATCCTCCAGCTCCATCTTTACTGTCTCAGTTGTTTTTTTGTTGTTGTTTTGTTTTTTTGTTTGTTTGTTTGTTCATTTGTTTTTGCTCACAGTCTTGATCCTCTACTTTGGTTTAGTTCTTGAGAAGAGGAGACAAGATTTTCACCTTCAGGGAGGATTCCAGGCCTCTTTCTAACTATGCCTTTTCACTTAAATTTGCCTCGTAAGACTTTTCCCCTCCTTTCTCTGACTATTCTATTTACATCTCTACCCCACCCTCACCATGTCTATCCTGCTACAGAATAATTGCTGTATTTGTTTTTAGTTGCACGGACCTCCAAGCCCTTAAGGACATGCTCTTTAATCAGTATCACCCAGCAGGGGTGACACTGTTCCTTAGCTGCCTAACCCAAGTCCTGCATTCAACTCCCTTCTGGAATTAGGTTTGGCTCCACTGTGCCCACATTAAGTAAAAACCAAAGTATGAAGAGGAGAAAGTCTCATCACCTCTCTAAGTCTATAAAACACTCTAAATTCTCCTCCTGAAGACCTGGGAGCTGCTAAATTCTGGAAAAAATTAGGCGTGCCTCTCAATGCAGGGGGGAAAAAGTGGTGCTTTAAACTCAAGCCACTTCTCCACCCCTTTGCCTGACTCGTTAATGCCCCCTCCATTCCTCTCCATACTTCTCCTGGACCTCTCTCCCGGCCTGTCCCCACCACTCCACTGAGCACTGGGCTTCTCCCAGCCAGCCATTCCTGTTCCTGCCACCATCCTCCTTTCAGGAACCCTCTAAGCCTGCAGCCCAGCTCCCTCTCCGTGAGGCTGCTGGATCAGAGGGCATTATTTGGGTCCAGGTTCCTTTCTCAATGTCAGACTTTTCCCAAATTAAGGCAGTTTTTGGCAAATTTGGCTAAATTTACAAAAAAGTTGAATATCCCTTTTATGACTGCCAATTTGTACTTCTCAATCCCTTCCTTTACTCACCCAATCCCTCCCTTTTTCTCTAGCACCTGTCACCCTCCCTCAGAGTAACCTTCTACGCAAATGGTCGAGATAAATATCCAATGCCTGTTTTTAAATCAGAACCTGTTTCCTCCCAACTAGGAAATGTCATGGGGCAACATATATTTTTACCAATCAAATCTGCCTTGACTCACCTGGTAGGATAAGACTTTCTGGAAACCAGTGATGCCCACATATTTTTCCAGAACGTATTTAATGCTAAATAAACCAAATACTGGACCAAGTGGGAAAATAATGATTTTAAAGGAAACCTCCAAGAGGAAACTAATCTTGAGATGACTGAATGTTTGCAAGCCATCTTTTCTTCATTAGCTTCCATGAAAGCCTCAAGGACAGATTAACACAGCACCCGCTCTACTCAGGATGGCCCCAAACAGCCCAGAGACTTAGCGGGAGTCATCTAACTCTCGGCTTGCTACGTATCTTTCTCTCTGCGGATGGGGAACCAGTCCACAGTGCCTACAGAGTCCCTTTTTAGGGTACATAGCAACTGGGAAAAATTTGACCCTGAGTCCCTCAAGAAAGAGGCTATTCTCCTTTTGTGACATCTAGAGATGTGAACAGATGGATTTCATTCAGACTCTATAATATAATTTCAAACTTAACATGGAAATTTGTGCCTCCCAGGCCAACAAGGCCCACCACAGTCCACCTCCCATTTATAACTAAGATGGCCAAGATGAGATCCTTTGATACTTCTAAATTAATTTTTGTATGCACAATTAGAAAAAGCGGGCTATAAGATTGGGCAGAAGGAATGGAAACAAAATTGTTGGAGACTGTCTCAGAACTTAAAAATGAGCCTATATGAAAGGGTTTTACAAAAGAAAAGAAAAGGAAAGTGTTTAGACAGATCAAGCTACAATGTCATCTAGGTGTCAACCCAGTTCTTTGAAGTATTAAAAATAGCTATCCTTATTTTTAAGGATAAAAGGAGGAAAAGGTCATTTAGGTTATGATTTGTGAAGACAGACATAAATTATAAAACACTTCCAAACAAAATCTGGATCCAATTGTCCTTTGTTTGTGTCTGTGTATGTCTATATATGTGTGGTGTAAATGTGAGATAATTTTCTACCTCTGGATGATATCATTAAAATTAATTTAAAGGCAAGTGCTTATAAGGATTAGGTATTCTAAACTTCTTAGAAATATAGAAACTAACTCAAATGCTTTTCAAGTTCCTCTAAGAATAATGCTTAGTAAATAAAATCTAGCTTAAGGTTTTGGTGTAAATAAAACAGACATATCTTTATTTCACCTAGGTTTCACAAAAATAAGTACATCTTAACAACTGACCTTTATGTCTGCAAAAAATATTTCTAGAAGTTGTACATTAAAAAAAATTATTTTATTTTAGAGAGAGGGGGAGGGAGGGAGAGAGAGAGGGAGAGAAACATGCCTGCTGCAAGTGCCCCAGCGGAGGCAGAGCACAGAGCCTGAAACCCAGGCATGTGCACTGACAGGGAATTGAACCGGTGACCTTTCAGTTTGCAGGCCAACACCCAATCAACTGAGCCACACCAGCCAGGGCTCCAGAGGTTATAAAATGTTCAAGCTGAATAATGCTCGTTGATTTGTTTCCATTACACATTGAAATTTTTAAAGTTAAAACATCAATCTACATAGGAATTACTTTGAGGTGTTTCAGAAGGGCTCCTGGAACTCCTCAAAAGATCTGAAATTGCATGGAAAGCATCATAAAATAAGTGATGAAAATTTCTAGGTTAAATTGTGTGGGTAAACAGTGGTTGTAAATTAAACAAACAGTGTGGGCTATGGAAAACCCAAGATAGCCACTTGGTTCTTCCTGTTCCCTGGTTTCCCATTTCTTTTCAGTGTTTGCATTCCCTCATGTATCACAGCGCATTTAAGCTGGGCTTAGATGAAGGAATTTATGAGCTGACATTATAGAAAGTGGACATCTTACATTATTGCCAATGTTTGAGAGAGTCACTTCAAGAAAATGATCGATTGGTAACTGGTTTTTTCACAGCCAGCCACAAGAAGACAAAGATTTTAAAGATCAGTATACTGCCACCTGGAGATTTGGTTTATTAAAAAAGGCACAAAATAAAAGACACTCTCCAACCTCATTGGAAGAGACTTTATCAGACACCTAATAGAATTGATATCTACCCCACCTACAGACATCAAAAACTCCTCTAGGATGAGAAGCTGTTGAAATCAGAGGTAGAGAGCTACCCCAAGATATTGCTAAGGCCTATAAACTTATAGATTGATATTGAATTCAGAATTCTTTTTATCTTTACCTGTCTGCTAATTATATTAGACATAATGATAGTTATTCTCTGGGTTTTTCTATATAGTCCAATCCAACTGTTTATGATCACTGAACATGTATTACATAACTGTTAATACTATTTTCATGGTTTATGTAAGTTTTATACTAGATGCCATATACAGAAAAATGAAATAGAAGGCAAAACTTGGATCATGATAAGTCACAAGATAGAAATGGTTCGGAGTGCTTTCTCACAATGAAGGCCATCACGCTTGATTGTCTTTTACCCGCCCTTCTATTTTGGGAAGATTTTGCCTACACTCACATCTTATGGTTACAGTATTGCTCCATCCACACTGGTCAACAGGACAAGGTCGATTCTGAGACTTACTAGGAATAAGCCTTCCTGGTGCCATTAGACCACACTATCCAACCAAAAGGCTGGTCATCAATGCATCCTTCAGACTGATCCATGACTAGAAGGGGGAACTGTGGAGGGAAAAAAAAGAGTTCTCGGAAAGTAACCTTACATGGTGCTCTGATCATAAATTCCTAACTGGGCAGGTCATGGTGGGCTGCCATACTTCAGGTATATAACTTTTTAGGAAAAGATTTATCTTTGCCTTAAGTAAACACGTTCCACTTTTCTGTACACATAGGTTAACACACCTTTGAAATAAGCCATAACCACCCTTAAAAGATAACAAAATCTTGTTATATCACTACTGTGCTTTCTCCTACCCTCACATTATCTTCCTTACATTTCCTCACTAATTGTAAATGCACAAAATAAGTTTAAAAATTGTTATTCTCTGGAGCTTTTCAGATCTTGCTCCATAACATGTGTCATTAGCTTAGTTCCAATAAACTCTTACAAAAATTCTGTGCATTATTGCATGTTTTTTTACATTGACAAACTCAACTCAAACACCATTCTAAACCTCTTTCAGCAGGTGTTCCACACTAATGGCCAACCTCGGCCCACACTGTGAATTTCCTACAATTTCTCAGAGGTTCACAAACCTCAAACAACCAGCAGCTGGCCTTGGCATGCCCTGTACCCCTTGCTAAATGGCACCAAGCCCAGCACTAGTGGTGGCTGCCCTTGGTTCACAGCACAGATTCTCCCAGGTACCTCCAGGTACCTCTAAGCCAGCCAGCAAAGGCGGCTACCCACTGCAGATCACTTTATAGCTCCTACTATGTGGACCCAGGCCAGGCACAGGCACAAGCTCATCTTATCTTACACCGGAGCCCCACACAAGAGGTCCTAGCACAAACACACTCAGTGGCTGGCTTCAGAACACAACTGAGTACCACCCAGTTATTTCCACAAATAACACACCCACAGTGTAGACTCAGCAGATAACAAAGACCCACTACAGTGAATCCAACCCCATGGAGTGAGCCCCTGAACAACAACTCATTCCCTGTAGTCCTGGCCAGTCCTCAGGCCAGTCAGCCTATGGGTAAATTCCACCCATTTGTGTACCATCAAGAAGGGCACACACAAATCACATAAAAGAAAACCCTGGAGCAGCCAGCTCAGGTGACCACAGAGATTGCACCCCTGGGACCCACGGGACACCTACTACATTAAGCCACCCTGCCAAGACTAAAAGATAGACAATCTACCTAGTATGTGGAAACAAATACAGGAAGGGAGACAGGAACATGTCTCAAATTAAAGAACATGTCTCAAAGCTCCAGAAAAACCACCAAGCAAAATGAAGCCAAGCATTCTACTAAATACAGATCTCAAAACACAGGTTATAAGAATGCTCAATGAACTCAGAGGAAGAATAGATGAATTAAATGAGAACTTCCACAAGAAAAAAAAATTAAAAAGCACCAGTTAGAAATAAAGACTACATCAGATGTAACCACCAGCAGATTAGATGAAGTTGAAATTGAATCAGTAATTTGGAAGACAAGGTAGCAGAAAATACCCAATCAGAACAACACAAAAAAGTGAGGATAGTTTAAGGGACCTCTCAGACAACATGAAGCATAATAACATTGACATCATAGGGGTACCAGAAGAACAACAGAGATAGCAAAAAGTGAAACATCAATTTAAAGAAGTAATGACTGAAAACTTCCTTAACCTGGGGAAGGAAATAGGCATACATATCCAGAAAGGGCAGAGGATCCCAAACACGATGAATGCAAACAGACCTAAATGAATAAATATAAAATTAAAATGCCAAAGGTTAAAAACAAAGACAGAATCTTAAAGTAACAAGAGAATACCCATAAAACTATCAGCTCCCATAACACTATCAGCTGATTCCTCAACATAAACTTTGCAGGGCAGAAGGGACAGAAACAAAATATTCAAAGAGATGAAAAGCAAGATCTTACAACCAAGATTACTCTTTAAGAATCAAAGGAGAGAATAATGCTTCCTAGATGAGAGAAAACTAATGGAGTTCATCTGCACCAAACTGGTATTACAATAAACATTAAAGGGACTTCTAGAAGGAGGAGGAGGAGAACAAAAAAAATATATGAATGATAAAATGACAATAACTACCTACCTATCAATAATTAAATGTAAATGGATTAAATGTTCCAATCCAAAGACACAGGGTAGCTGAATGAAAATGAAAACAAGATGTGTACACATGCTGTGTATAACAGAACCACTTCAGATCCAAAGACACAGAGACTGAAAGTGAAGTGACACTTCACTTACATGAAGAAGATATTTCATGTAAGTGGGAATAAAATAAAAGCTGGGGTAGCAATACTTGTATCAGACAAAACATACTTTAAAACAAAGGCTATCAGATTCAGAGTTCAAAACACAGGTAATCAGGATGCTCACAGAAATTAATGAGTTTGGTTGGAAAAAAAGGGAAAAATGAAGGCTATACAAAGTGAAATAAAGAAAATATACAGGGAACCGACAGTGATGGGAAAGAAACTGGGGCTCAAATCAACAATTTGGAACAGAAGGAAGAAATAAACATCCAACCAAAACAGAATGAAGAAACAAGAATTCAAAAAAATAAGGAGAGGCTGAGGAACCTCTGGGACAACTTTAAGCATTCCAACATCCAAATCATAGAGGTGCCAGAAGGAGAAGAGGAAGACCAAGAAATTGAAAACTGATTTGAACAAATGAAGGAGAACTTCCCCAATCTGGCAAATGAAATAAACTTCCAGGAAGTCCAGGAAGCTCAGAGAGTCCCAAAGAAGTTGGATCCAAGGAAGCATACACCAAGGCATATCATAATTACATTACCCAAGATTAAAGATAAGGAGAGAATCTTAAAAACAGCAAGAGAAAATGAGACAGTTACCTAGAGGAACTAGAAAAGGATAAACCCCAAAGTGAGCAGAAGAAATGAAATTATTAAGACTTGAGCAACATAAAAAAGATAGTCTAGAAAAGCAATAGGAAAGGTCAACAAAACCAGCAGCAGGTTCTTTGAAAAGTCAAACAAAATTGATAAACATTTAACAAGTCTCAGCAAGGAAAAAGAGAGGACTTAGGTCAATAAAATCAGAACTCAAAGAAGTGACAAGTGACACCGCTGAAATACAATGCATTATAAGAAAATACTACATACAATCATATACCAACAAATTGAACAATCTGGAAGAAATGGATAAGTTTCTGGAAACGTAAATCTTCCAAGACTGAATGAAAAAGAATCAAAATCTGAACAAGCTAATTACTACCAAAGAAACTGAATCAGTAATTGAAAAACTCCCAAAAACCAAACATCCTGGACTGGATAGCTTCACAGGTGAGTTTTACCAAACATTAAAAGAAGAATTAACACCTATCCTCCTCAAAATATTTTTAAAAATTCAAGAGAAGAAAAGGCTCCCAAGCTCATTTTATGAGGCCAACATTACCCTGATTCTGAAATCAGATGACCTTAGTAAAAAAAAAAAAATTACATGTCAATATCTTTGATGAACATAGATGCAATAATTCTCAGCAAAATATTAGCAAACTGAATTCAGCAATACATTAAAAAGATCATACACTATGACCAAGCAGGATTTATTCCAGGGAAGCAAATTTGGTTCAATATCCACAAATCAATTACCATGATATATCACATAAATGAAGGATAAAAATCATATGAGCACAACTGTAGATGCAGAAAAAGCATTTGACAAAATCTTGTATCCATTTATGATAAAAACACTCATTAAAGTGGGAGTAGAGGGAACATACCTCAAATAATAAAGGCCATATAGGACAACCCACAGCTCATATCACACTCAATGTTGAAAAGCTAAAAGTGTTTTCCTTAAGAACAGGAACAAGACAAGGATGTCCACTTTTACTACTTTTATTCAACATTGTATTGGAATTCCTAGCCAGAGCAATAAAATAAAAAATAGAAATAATAGGTATAAAAAGAAAAGGAAGAAGTAAAACTGTCCTTATTTGCAGATGACATGATACTATATATAGAGAGATAACTTTAAACATTCCACCACAAACTATTAAAACTGATAAATGATTCAGTAGAGTAGCAAGATACAAAATTAATATCCAGGAATTGATTGCATTTTTTATACACCAAAACAATCAGAAAGAGAAATTAAGGAAACAATCCCATTTATAATTGCATCAAAAATAAAATAAAATAAAATACTAAGAATAAATTTAAACCAAGGAGATCAAAGACTATACTCAGAAAATCATAAGACATTGAAGAAATTGAAGAAGATACAAATAAATGGAAGCATATATAGTGCTCATAATTAAAATGTCCATACTGTCAAAGCACGCTATAGATTCCCTATCAAAATACTAATGGCATTTTTCACAGAACTACAATAAATAATTAAACTTACCTGGGACCACAAAAGACCCTAAATTGCCAAAGCAATCTTAAGAAGTATGAAGTTGGAGGTATCACACTACCTGATATCAAATTGTAGTATAAGCCTCTAGTAATCAAAACAGCATGGTACTGGCATAAAAATAGACACATAGACCAATAGAAAATAATTGCCCAGAAATAAACTCATGGCTATATGAAATATACAATGGGGTAAAGACAGTGTATTCAATAAATGGGGATGGGAAAATTGGATAAAAACATGCAAAAAAATAAAACCAGACTACCTTCTTACACCACATACAAAAATAAACTCAAAATTGATCAAAGACTTAAATATAAGACCTGAAACCATAAAACTCCCAGAACAAAAGCATAGCCAGTAAAGTCTTTGGCACTGTTCCTGTTAATACTTTTTGTGTGTCTCCTCTGTCAAGGGAAACAAACAAAAATAACAAATTAAACTATATCAAACTAAAAAGTATTTGCACATCAAAGCAAACCATCAACAAAATGAAAAGTCAACCTAGTGAATGGAAGAAGATATTGGCCAATGAGACATCTAATATGAGGCTAATATCCAAATTATATAAAGATTTCATACAACTTAACACCAAAAGAAACAATTTGACTTAAATATACACATAGGACCTCAATAGACACATCCCCAAAGAGGATATACAGATGGCCAACACACGTATCAAAAAAAATGCTCAACTTCTTTAATCAACAGATAAATGCAAATCAAAACCACACTGAGATATCACCTCACGCCCAATAGTCAGAATGGCTATCGTCAATAAACCAACAAACAACAAGGATGTGGAGAAAAGGGAACCATTGGCAATGTTGGTGGGATTGAAAAGTTGTGCAGCAACTATGGAAAAGAGTATGGAGGTTCTTTAAAATTTAAAAAAAAAAACCCTGCCATGTGACCCAACAACCCCACTTCTAGTCATTTACCCAAGGAAATCCAAAACACTAATTAGAAAAGATATATGCATTCTTATATTCATTGTACATTCTTACATTCATGCATTCTTACATTCATATTCAACATATGTGTTGTGTGTGTATACACATACAATGATGGAATATTACTTGGCAATAAAAAAGAATGAAATCTTACCATTTGCGACAAAATGGATGGGCCTAGAGGGTATTATGCTAAGTGAAATAAGTCATACAGAGAAAGACAAGTACCATATAATTTCACTTGTATGTAGAATATAAAAAAATAAAATATACAAACAAACATAACAGACACAAGCTCATAGATATGAAGAAGAAAGGATGGTTGACAGGTGGGAGAAGGGTCTGGAGCCTGAGTGAAAAGGTGGAGGGACTAAGAAGTACAATTTGGCAGCTACGACATAGGCATGGGGATGTAAATGCAGCACAGGGAATATAGTCAATAACAGTGTAACTACACATGGTGCTAAGTGGGTACTAGACTTAATGGGTGGCTCACTTCATAAGTTACATAAATGTATAACCATTACGCTGTACACCTGAAACTAATGGAAGTCAGGGCTTCCTATAGTTTCCCCACAATTTTATGATGAGTGTGGCCCCACATACATTTCCTAAGGAAAATCAATATTTTAATTAAAAACTCGAAATGCTAGCTGCACAATTCATTACACAGCAAAGCTTTCCATAGCATATACTCTACCTCCCCTTATCACCCACTCAAGTATCTGAAAAAATAAAATAAGGAAAACATGCTAAGAAATTTGCTTCTGAATTAATAAGTATTTCAGGAAAAAAAAAAAAGATATTTAAGAAAACAAAGGATAATTAAAAGCAAAAAGTTTCTGGAAAATTGGTTCAAATTCCTGCCTAACTTTAGCTGTGGAGCCAACAAACACCCGCGTTCTGGGCATTGGATTTATATGAGGCCATAGAACACCGAGACCTATGGTTACCATGGGGAATGAGGACTTGTGTCATTATTCTGCCCAATACGCACACCATTTTCAGGTTCTTTTAATAATCAAAAAGTTCCTCTTATGCCTAAAGGACCTTAAAGTATACCTTCCTTTGTGCATCATCAAAAAAGAGCTGACATCTTCAGACTTCTCAGGGTGCGGTGGAGGGTGCTGCCAGGCAGGGAAGGGGGGACAGTCGCCCCAGGTGTCCTGCACAGCAGTGGTTCCCCAATTTTCCTTGTGTTACTGATTACCAGCCCCCAAGTTTTTCTTTATTAAAATATTTGAAATATACATATTAGAAATGTAAAGCATTACTTTTAAATTTTACTTAGTTTAAAATATCAGTAATAAACCCATAATCTGTTAATATAAATATCAAATTTTGGAACAATCCATTTTCCAAAACCAAATAAAATTTAGTGAGAAAATTAGCATCAATTTACCTTTTTTGCAGATCTCTTGACTACCTGGCTGACTAGAAGACAGCTGGATTCTCCTATCTGCTTCTGCATTCAGTGTTATGTGATACACTGGTTGAAATATATGAAGGTAATCATCTTCCACACATATGTGATTGAAAAAAGGAGGAGACTTTTAATAATCTTTTTGGATAACTTTATATTTTTCTTTTTGATACTGTACTATAACTCAAGCATTAAGAGCACCTTAAAAGTTAGTTGCAATGTCAAATTTGAAACAGTATCAATAAACTTTTCATATCCTCTTACATTAAAATCCATTAGTCTATCTTGTACTTTAATGGGCCTTGTACACTGCACAATTTTGTAATATCATACATTGATCATTTGGAAAATATTGGTTGAGTCCTGCAATCTTCCAAATGTTACAACATTTTATTTATAAAATAGCAAATAACCACATTCATTTATATACCACCAATCTCAGCAGAAAGGTCTTTAAGTGTTGGTATGCTATAAAGCTCCTAGTGGCAGACTCCAGTTTTTCAAAATTTGAAAACTCAGATTTTATCACTGACAACAAATACTGTCAGTCGTTTTTCTTGAAGTGATAGAATCACTTTTTTCAGTTTCAAGAAAATGCCTCCCAAATACTCAAGGAGAGTGCTTATTTGTACTGTGTTCTTCCAAGTACAGATGTTGCTCCACAAAACAAGTAGCTCCTTCAGTTTGAAACTCAAAGTGGACTTTCTGGAGACAAGCACAGTACTTCAGTAGGCAGAAGTACTTTGCAAGTTGTATTAAGTCTCAGCATGTCCTTATAGTATCATATACATGTCCTTCTTATTTCATCACACACAATACTATAAGGACAGGTTGAGATGTAATACAATTTGCAATTTTTACTGATTCATTAATGCCATTTTTACATGAAACTGACCTTGTGCAGTGTTTTGTTTTGTTTTTGTTATGTCTTTCTACTAAGAATGCCTTGCAGTGAGGAACAACACAATGACTTTTAGTAAAACTTGGTACCACCGCTTTTATTTACACTAGAAGTTACCAGAAGTTTTGCCACTCCTGTTTCAATGTGTAACTATCACCCCAGTTCTGACTTAGTAGACCCCCTGAAGGGATCTTGAGGACCCCCAGAGTCTAGGCACCACACATCGAGTACCACTGGGGTATCAAAACCTCCATAAAAATCTAGTGATAAAGAGAAAGTGCACTATGCAAATCCTCTGTGAATAGTATTTACATGGTTATAATAACAGAATCACTGATATAGATTTAAATACAATTATAATATAGCTGTATTAGGAAAAGGGGAGGGGGTGAAATGTATGTTGATGGTGAGCATGGGTAGGTGAAAAAGTTAAACTCTGTCATCTAAAATGGGAAGAAAGGAAATAATCACCGAAACCTAAAAATTAAAGTTTACAATATTATTTTACAATATATGCTAAATAACAAAAGAAAATACAAGTTATACGTTGTCCTTGTTTGCAGCCTCTGCCTGATTTACTCCTTCCTTACCTATCCGTTCTCATCCCTTTCTTATCTCCACCTTTTTCTGACTCTCTCCCAGTCACACTGGCTTCCAAGGTTGCCTTGTATACATACCAGGCATCACTGCCTGCTTCTTTATTCTGGGCTGTCTGGTCTGCCTGGACCACACTTCGCCCAAATAGAGTTCCGCATAGCTGAACTCTCACTCCCTCAGGTCTTTTTCAGTGAAGCTTGTCTTAGAATTCTATCTGCACCTCCTTCTCATGCCCAGGAATGCCTCCCCTTGACTTGTTTTTCAACTACAGTTCCTACCATAGTCAAACACACTACATAATTTACTTGTTTATTATATATATATTTTTGTCTGTGCCTACTTACTCTAATAGAAGCTCCAGGTGGGCAGGAATTTATGTCTATTTCATGCACTAATGTATCCCAAGCACCCAGAGCCATGTGTGGCACATAGAACATACTCAATACATATGTGTTGCATATGGGTTTGCATGAGGAGCAGAAAATGGGGAAGTGTAACAGGTAAGGGTCTGCTATTTTTCATAAGCAGCCCTGTAGAACCATTTGACTGTTCAACTTGTGTATGTATAACTTAAAAAAATCAACTTCCGGCCAAGGTAGAGATATAAGTGGACACACTGTGCCTCCTCTCACAACCAAAACTAAGGACAACAAAAAATTAGAACCAAAAAAACAACCGGAACAGATAGGAAATTGAATTGTACGGAAGTCCGACAACAATTCACCCAGACTGGTAAGAGGGGCAGAGTTGGCAGCCGCGGGAGAGGGATTGTGGCAGGGAAAAGCAGTGGCTAGTGGTCCCAGATATGCAGGTGGTGGTTGGCACACCCCAGGTGCACAGGTGGCAGTTACTGGGCCTGGGGAGGCAATGAGCAGACCCAGCAAGGAGCACAAGGTGGCTGACCCCGGTCACACATTTGCACAGATAAACCAGGTGAAAACAGGCAGTGAGACAGACTATGCAACCCAGGGCCCCAGTGCCTGGAAATAAAGCCTAGAAGCACCCATTGAAAACACTTGTGGGGGTTGAAGTGCCAGGAGAGACTCCCAGTCTCACAGAGGGGACTGAAATCCGAGAGAAAGAGAGAGAGAGAGAGAGAGAGAGAGAGAGAGAGAGAGAGAGCGAGCAGAGCAAGCACCATTATTCCCTTTCTGACCCTGCCCCCACATACAGCATCACAACTCTGCGACTGGGTTCCCCTGCCCTGGTGAACACCTAAGGCTCTGCCCCTCATGTGTAACAGTTGTGACCAGACAAAAAGAAAGAAAGAAAGAAAGAAAGAAAGAAAGAAAGAAAGAAAGAAAGAAAGAAAGAAAGAAAGAAATAGCTAAAACGAAAGAACAAATCAAACCACCAGAGCCAATACTTTTAAGTGACCAAGAGATAGCCAACCTATCACATGCACAGTTCAAAGCACTGGTGATCAGGATGCTCACAGAATTGGTTGATTTTGGTTGCAAATTAGATGAAAAAATGAAGGCTACAATAAGTGAAATGAAGGAAAATGCACAGGGAACCAATAGTGATGGGAAGAAAACTGGGACTCAAATCAATGGTGTGGGCCAGAAGGAAGAAATAAACAACCACACAGAAAAGAAGGAAGAAACAAGAATTCAAAAAAATGAAGAGAGGCTTAGGAACCTCCAGGATATCTTTAAACATCCCAACATCCAAATTATAGGGGTACTAGAAGGAGAACAGGAAGAGCAACAAGTGGAAAACTTATTTGAACGAATAATAAAAGAGAACTTCCCCAATCTGGCAAAGGAAATAGACTTCCAGGAAGTCCAGGAAGCTCAGAGAGTCCCAAAGAAGTTGGACCCAAGGAGGAACACACCAAGGTACATCATAATTACATTACCCAAGATTAAAATGAAGGAGAGAATTCTAGAAGCAGCAAGGGATAAAGGCAGAGTCACCTACAAAGGAGTTCCCATTAGACTGTCAGCGGATTTCTCAAAAGAGACCTTCCAGGCAAGAAGGGGCTGGAAAGAAGTATTCCAAGTCATGAAAGTCAAGAGCCTACATCCAAGATTACTCTATCCAGTGAAGCTTTCATTTAGAATGGAAGGGAAGATAAAGTGCTTCTCAGATAAGGTCAAGTTAAAGGAGTTCATCATCACCAAGCCTTTATTATATGAAATGTTAAAGGGACTTATCTAAGAAAAAGAAGATAAAAAATAGGACAGTAAAAAAAACAGCAAACTCACAGATTTTAACAACCACATGTAAAACAAAAACAAACTAAGCAAACAAGTAGAACAGGAACAGAAGCACAGAAATGAAAATCACATGGAGGGTTAGGAACAGGGGAGTGGGAGGAGGAAAGAGGGGGGAAAGATGCAGAAAATAAGCAGCATAGACAGCAGGTAGAAAATAGGGGGAGGACAAGAATAGTGTGGGAAATGAAGAAGCTAAAGAACTTATGACACTTGGACATGAAGTAAAGGGGGGAATGTGGGTGGGAGGGGGTGTGCAGGGTGGAGGGGAATGAAGGGGGGAAATGGGACAACTGTAATAACATATTCAATAAAATATATTTAAAAAGAATTAAAAAATTAAAGGCAAATTTATGGAAAGAAATACATAATACCATGTCAGAACTAGTAGAAAATATAAAATATGAATTTGAGTTATGAGAGAAAGGAGGACAGAACAGGAGCTGAGGGGAAGAATCAAGAGGAATTTGAGAAAGGCAGAGAGGATAAAGCTGGGTGAGAAGGCATGAAGCGAGGAAGCCTGATTGGAAGCCCCATGGGAGAATGACAAGTCCATGATACTGCTTCTGTCTCTTTGGTGTCTTTGTGCAAATTAGAAAAGGACAACCTTTCCCTGGGTGGATGCATTCCAACATAGGGGATATGGCTTGGCAAGCAGGTCACACACTAGATTTCAGTCACCTCCCACCTAGCTGTGCAAGGGTTCTTGTGTAGAACAAAATCCTGCACAAACCATTCTCAAGAGCTCTGCAGGTCTGCATCCTAGGGGAAGGCGGTGAAAACAGGACCAGTCCATTCATCCTCCACAGGCCCTGAGGATGTGTTTCCAGAAGCTCTACACCAACAAGATCCCAGTTCCCTTCAAGAAGTAAGGTTAGAGAAATGGAGGGCAAGGTAATGTGAAATGACCACTCTCAGACCTATACCTATTCTAATAGAAGACAGACACTAACAATGAGAAGACTTGAAGGTGAGAAGGCAAAGGATGAATGCCTAAAGGAAAAAATGGCACAGAAGCTGGAGGCTCATGGTGAAAATAAGTATACATATCTAGGTGGCAGATGTTTTCCTATTATAAAAGAAGGGAAAGAGTTTCAAGAGTAAAAGACAGCAAAAGACACAAAAAGAGCCCCAAAAGCTTCATAACTTGACTTACAATCAGCATCAACTGCCTGTGGACAAGGAGAAAGGACGACACAAGCGGTATTGCTCACAGGTACGCACACGGCCCCTGCACACCATCAATGGCAGCTCATCAGGTTTAGGAGATTTGCTTTCATCTCATGCGTGCCATTCAAAAAAGAACATCACTCCTAGAGGACTTATTATAGCCATCCATTCAATCCACAAATAGTCATATTGAATGTTTCCTGTGTGCCAGGAGCCATTCTGACAGCTGGGGACACAACGGTGAAAAGAAATATGGTCCTAAACCAGCTTGTTGTATTGTGGTGGAGACTGCTGTTAGTCAGGAATTCCTAAAATAAATGTCATGGAGAGAAGTGTTAGCATACAGTGCCATGACAGTAGGAGAATTCTACCTGTTGTAAACAGTGATGACTGAGCAGCAATCTGATGATAAAGAGGTGTTACATGTTACCTGGGTGACAATAGAGGGTAGAAAGATCAGCACATGCAAAGCTGTGTGGTGAGAGGGAAAGATGGACCATGAAGCATCCAAAGTGGGCCTGTGCTAAAAAGTACATGAAAATTTGGGATGCATATGAGTCTTAGCAATGGCTAAACCAAATGGTGCCTTGGAGGTAATGTTACAGAACTTTCTTCCCCAAGAGAAAGTGGGGAAGCTTTTAAATATTTCAAACAGCCGTGTGGAGTCTCCTGATCTGCCTTTGGAAAACATTCCTCTGGGAGGTCCAAGATGGCAGCGGCCAAGGAGAATGCTGAACCCAAGCCCTCCTGTGAGCAAACTCAAATACACAGTTGTGTAGGTAACAGTTAATCCTGCGAAACAACTGAGCGCTGAGTGAACCGCTTCTGACAACAAAGGAGAGAGACTGAACAGAAAAGGCTGGGGAGGAAGGGAACCATCTGGGAGCTGTGGGGATGCTCCAGGGCAAGGAGCTTGTGATCGCCACTGTTACGCTCCCCTGCGCCACTCCGATAGGCCTTGGGGGCTCTATTGCACTTTGGCCTACCTGCAGGGGCCTTCGCAGCTACATTGTACCTTGCTTGGAGCTGTGACTTCGAGCCAAGTGAGCAAGCCAGAAGAACAGAGAATTGTCATAGTCGCCCTCCTCCCTGCAGAGAGCAGCTCTTCCTGGGAGGCTTGTCCCCTTCATCGCATGCTGGGTTCCACCACTTCCCAACAACCTCCCACTCAGGGCAGCAGCCAGGGCAGCTCCATGTGGGACCACTTTCCGTACAACCAATAAGAGTCTCCGTGTGAGACTATACAGAGATGACTGGAGCCATGGGGAAACTCCAGGACCTGAGGGAATTCTTCAGCGTCAGAGGTGGGCACCATGATTTCTATTCCCTCCCCTACCAGAGGGTGCGCAGGGCTCCACTGAGGTGCCTGGCCTGCCTGCAAAGTCTCTGCAGTAGGTTTCCTGACATATCGCATCACCTGAGCCCATTTCAGCCCTGGACAAAGGGAGTAGGTGGGACCAACAGGGCATTACCGCTTGCACTTCATCTCTCTACCTGGAGCCACTCAGGCTGGGTGGGCCAGATGCCTTAGGCACCCGCTTGGCCTCTACCTGCCCAAACTACCTAGCACACACAGTCTACACACGGAGCTCACTTCTACGTAGGCCACTTTTCTAAGACTAGTTTGTCTAATTAACATAAACAGAGAGAGTCAAACAAAATGAAAAGGCAGAATATCTCTCAAACGGAGGAACAAGAAAAATCCCCAGATAAAGACACCAGAAAAACAGAGATAATTTGCTTGACAAAGAATTGAAATTGCCCTGGCTGGTGTAGCTCAGTGGATTGAGCATGGGCTTGGGAAGCAAAGGGTCACTGGTTTGATTCCCAGTCAGGGCACATACCTGGGTTGCAGGCCAGGTCCCCAGTGGGGGACACATGAGAGGCAACCACACACTGATGTTTCTCTCCCTTTCTCTCTCCCTCCCTTCCCTTCTCTCTAAAAATAAAAAAATAAAATGTTCAAAAAAAAAAAAGAATTGAAATAAGTGGTCATAAGGACTCCAAACTTGAGAGGAATAAAGGAACTTAGGGGAACTTCAACCAAGAATTAGAAAATAAGAAAGAATCATGCAGACCTGCAGAACACAATAACAAAAGAAAAACAAATTAGAAGGAGATCAACAATACATTAGCCAATACAGAAGAAGGGACCAGCAACCTAGAGACAGGCTATTGGAAATCAACCAATCAGAACAGGAAAAAAAAGAATTAAAAAAATCATGAGGATGGTTCAAGGGAACTCTGGCACAGCATCAAGCACTCTATCATTTGCACTATAGGCATCCCAGAAGGAGGAGAGAAAGGATCAGAAACTCCATTTAAAGAAATAATGGCTGAAAACATTTCTAATCAGGGAAAGGAAACAGACATCCAGGTCCAGGAAGCACAGAGCATTCCAACAAGATGAACCCAACGAGGCCCATATCAAGACGTATAGGGTGGGCAAAAGTAGTTTTACATTTGTGAGTATGCAAAACACAGAGTTTATTCTCAGATTATTTATTAATTATTATATATTTTCCAAATGAACAACTGTAAACCTACTTTTGTCCCCATCCTACAGTGTAGTTAAAAATGGCAAAAGTGAAAGAGAGGATCTTGAAGGAAGCAAACAGAAAACAAGTTACATACAAATAAAAGTCTGTAAGGCTATCAAGTAATTTCTCAGCAGCAACTTTAAAACCTGGAAGGGAGTTGCAGGACATCTTTAAAAGTACTTAAAGAAAGTAACCTACAGTCTAGAATAATTTACCCAGCAAGGTTTATCGTTCAGAAGTGAAGGAGGACCGAAGGGTCACCTGTTCGATTCCAAGTCAGGACACATGCCTGAGTTTCCAGCCAAGTTGAGCCCCCAGTAGGGGGCGTGCAAGAGCCAACCACGCACTGATGTTTCTCTCCTCTTTTTCCTTCCCTTCCCTCTCTCTAAAAGTAAATAAAATATTTTAAAAAAAAAGAAGTGAAGGAAAGATGAAACTTTCCCAAACAAGTAAAAACTAAAGGACTTTATCACCATTAAGCTTTATAATAAATATTAAAGGGTCTTCTCTAAGCAGAAAAGGAAAGGTCACAACCAGAAATAGACAGGAATTAGAAAAAAAAAACCTAACAGGTAAAGCCAAATAGTCAATACATACAGTTAATCTGATAGTTAAAAAACTACTACGAAGGTTAAAAAGAGGTATCAAACTTCAACTCAAACTAAAACAAATAGTTAGGAGATACACAACACAAAATTCTAAAATATGACGTCAACACCATAAAGCATGAAGGGACGTAAAAATGTAGTTCTTATAAAATATATTCAAACTTAAATGTCTCAAACTTAAATGTCTAGCAGCTAAAAAAAAAGACTGCAATAGATAAAGAATTATATATACAAACCTCATGTGTGTATATAAAACCTACAAAAGATATATAAGAACAGTGAGAAAGGAACCTAAACAAAACACTAAAGAAAAACAGCAAACCACAAGGGAAGAGATCAAGAAAAGAAAGGGACAGAATACAACTGTAAAAATAACCTAAAAATAATTAAGAAAATGGCAATGAGTATATACTCATCAATTATTACTTTACATGTAACTGGATTAAGTGTTCCAATAAAAAGACATATGGTGGCTGAGGAAAAAAAAGAAAATGTTACTCTGGACATCATGTAGAGAATGGGCTGGGTGGAGATTAGTGGGAAAGACAAACTAGGATGTGGCAGAGCAGGTGAAAGGTGATGGTCACCTGAAATTAGATGGTGACTCAAAAGGTGGAGAGAAGTGACTAAATAAGTGTTATTTATGCGGTGCAATAAAAAGAAGAAAACAGAATGGGCTGAGTGCAAGGAGGGAGAAAGGGGAGGTGTCAAAAGCAGCTGGCTGATATGTGGATTCTGCACCTGGATGGACGGTGGTGGCAATCACTGAGTAGACCCCTGAACAAGGTCTTGAGGAGAAAAAATGGGGGACTGAAGAGCATGCATTTCATTTTTGGTTATTAAGTTGGACGTGGCTTTGGGACGCTCAACAGAAGATGTCAGGTAGGGAGATGGATGCTCAGTTTACAGCTTAGAGGAGAGGCTTGCGCAGGAGAAATACACGTGTGAACAATCTGCCCATGGGTGTCCACTGAAGCTACAGAAAAGATGTCATCTCCTAAAAGTGGAGTAATGAAACAGGAGAACCTAGGAACTTTCTCCTCTAGCATGATGATGAGGAGGTAGAGGAAGGAGAGCCCTAATAGCGTGAGAGATAAAAAGTGCCAAAGAAGGAGAATATAGTAGAATGTCAGGCAGTACCATACAGCAATTTTATTCAAAAAGGTGAAAAAACACCCAGAATAATTTTTCATGTAGGAATGAATGGTCTAGAGTTTATGAGAGATACAATAGAACCTATGAGTGAAATTTAAAAATTACTCTTTTTTAATAACTTGTTCTCCAGTGTTTACCAAACAGGAATTCCTTACCTCTCAGTGACAGCAAACTATATATAACTTAACATAAAGATCAAATGGTCTCTCACTCATCTCCAATGTCCCTGACATCTATGAAAGACTGATGAACTGTGTACTGAGAAAAGTTGAGACTGGCGTATCCAAATACATTCTGTGTGTGATGGGGTAAGAAGTAATTATGAAGCTAGGCACTGTATGGAAGGAAATATAAGACTGTAAAAAAAAATTACACTCAACTCTAAGAGAACAAGTCTGTTTAAAATCAATCAATCGTTCATAAAATACATAAATAAATAAATACATGTGACGTGAGTAAAACTGCAGCATTCCATGGGGACTTCTAGAAAGTCTCCTTAAAGGGAAAGGCGGCCCAGCTTTGCTCCTTCCCACTGGCTGTAACGCAAATGTTAAGGTTGTCACTGACGCAGCGGCCATGGCTATGAAACCAGACACTAAGCGCAAATGTCAAGTGAGAGAGAAGACACCTGGGTCCCTGAAAACTCTTGAGTCACCATAAAAGTCCTTGCCTGCCACTGGATCTCTCTCATTTGTCAGAAATGTAAATGTCCAGATGGCTGAAGCATTCATCATTTTGATGGGCTCCTAGTAAATGCATTTGGACCTAATCCTAAACAGCTTAAGGTTGTGACCAGAGGAGGAATTTCGGCAGAAGTAAAATCCAGGTGAGACTTTAAGGGTAAGGAGGGGTAATAGAAATCAGTTGTTTAACAGAATAATGTTCTAAAAGAATAGAAAGTAAACTAAAATTCAAGGAACTCCATTCTCTAAAATTAATAAACTTGGAAGTGTTAAATTTCATATAGATAGATCAAATAACTACTCTGTTACTTGGCCTTTTTTGTTGTCCATAAAGTTGTGGAACTCATTTCTCCCTAACATTTCCTATTTCAGAGCATAGAGTTGAGACAGCTTCTAAGATAAATAATATTCAGAACTTAAATTTCAGAGGAGGAGAGGCCAGAAGTTGGTGACAGCATCCAGCCCTTTAAGTGAACACAAGCCTCAGGAGCAGATGACTTGTGCGTGGACAGTGCCGAAGAACCTGAGGCAGTGAACTCAGAGCTTCTCAGTATTCACTGAGGGATAACAGAGCCTAGGAGATGTGCCAGGGCTCACATGGGCAAATGTCCCAAGAACTCCAAATGAGCTTAACATTCATCTCCAGCAGCATTGTAAGAACAGATTGTTAAATGAATGGTTTATGAGCATCTTAGGAAAAAAGGGGCAGTAGAGTTGTCTATCCCCAGTAGCAGAATAGAATGCTGCACATTCCTTCTCACTCTCACCTGCCAGTGCTTCCCTTCCTTATGTTTGTCATCTACCAGGATTCTGCGAAGTCTCTCTTGGCTGGCTCTACCGTCTCCTCACAAGGCTACCTCATATACACTCATGGCGTTAACTACTATACCGCAAGGAGAGCCAGCAAGTCCATGACATCCCAGAAGTACAAAAGAGAGTGAAACATTTCCATACAATTATGCAGGAAGCTTTACAGTGTGTGAATATCAGGCTAGTGGGGATAACCATTTCCAATTTGGACACAAATGGAAAGTTAACCTGCCTGTACACAATAAAAATTAAACAGACAGAGAGGAAATACTTTATTCATTCTCTACTCAATATTGCTCAGCTCTTCTTTCTTCCTCCCCTCTGAAACTGAGTACAGAGCAGCACCCAAGAGCAAAAGAAAGAGAAAATGGTCAAGTTGGAGGTGGGGGAGCAGACCAGGCATATGGAAAAGAAGGAATTCCAGGATTAAGTAATGGCTGAAACCATATACTTAGTATAAAGCATAAAATAAAGCACCTATGAACACATAATAATGGCTGGGCTCTAAAACTGAAATCTGAACAATTAAAAACAAATTTATGAGCAGCACTTTCTGGTATTGGACAAAAACAACACGGACGACAGAGTAGGACCAGGATGACCAGGAGGAAAATGAATAATTACCTTCACTGCATCTGGCTGAAGATTTTCACCAGTTTCATAATGAATAAGATCTAAACTTGGATGTGGCTAAATGCCACTGTTTACCATTTAGAGATTTCTCATAATTGGATTGAACTCAACTGTATTTCGTGCTAATTTCCTACTGTTCACTGTTATTTTCAGCTTATTCTTCAATCATCTTCTTAAAATCCTGAAGAAAGACCAACGGTAGGTATTTTTATAGGTGAAAACATCTGGATAAGGTGGACCTGTCCTGTTAACTGCAGTTAAGATCCCTCTGCCAAGAGTGAGCGAGCCAGGTAAACAGTACAGGTTACAGAATGCTGCCTTTACAAGGCCCATTCAGTTCCATGCCAGTAATGACAAAATCCAATGACAGCGTGCTCCTTTCCCATTCGGAACTCCTGACTGCTTTTCTGCCTGACCACTATACTTTGCTGTCACAAACTCACAAGGAAACAGGGTGGAAGATCTTGTCTTTCCCTGCACCATTCTCTACCTTACTCAATGGTATCCTCATCTTCTTCCATCCAGTCTCATCAAGCTAGATGCCTCGGAGTGAGGGAGTGAGCCAGCATTCCTCTCTGCCCACCATCCCCTCCCTCATTCCTATCAGCCCCCAAGTCCTGCTGTTGTTACCACCTTCAAAATTCTCTCGAATCAGTCAAATCCACCACAGTATCTCCCTTTCTTCTGCCGCTGTCCTAGTTCACTCCCCCATCCATTCTTGTCTGCAGTTCTCTTTCTAAAACAACAATCTATTCTATGTCCATACTTTAGAAAACCTTCTTATGATTCCTTTCTGCATACTGGACAAAGGCCAGTTCTGTAGCAAAGCTTTTCAAACTCCTTAAGAATTGAGTTCTACTCTACCACCTTTATCTCCCAACCTTTCTTTCACTTCCTCCTTCTCTTCCTCCCACCCTCCCTTCGCAGAGAAAATTACACACACACACACACACGTGCACACTGATTACCAAAGGCTAAGTTTTCTAAATACAAGCAACAGACATTTACCTCCTCAGAGGTGAAGCACAAGGCTTTCCCTCTGTTCTGGAATTACTGTACTATTATTGTCTTTATAAACACCATCAACATTACTAGTAATGCTACTGATTCTCAGGCCCAGCTCAAATATCACCACCTCTGATTCCTGAAGACCAAATTAATAGTTTTCTCCTTTGTGCTTTGATACCAGTTTGATCGCACTGTTGGCCTGGTTCTTTTCTGAGTGACTGCAATGCACCAGAACTGTTGGGGGGGTCAGGGTGTTCAGTTATAATTAATTTGGGAAGAATTGCTTCAGGTCTAAGGCAGGCCATTTGATGAGGGTATTGGCAGCTGGACAAAACACTCCAGAAGTATCACTCAGAGGAGGAGGAGTAGTGTTGGGGAGGGAGGAAAGGAAGAGAAAAAGGACTTCCAGGAGCTTATTTCTGTGGCTGCTGTTTCAACATATTCAACATTTTATCCGTAGATTTGAGGAAGACAGAAGGCACATCAAACAACTCAATAGATGACACAAAACAGGAAAAATGCCTAAGATTGTAAAGCACATAAGAATAAAATATGTATCAGTAGATTCAAATTCAAATTCTAAGCTAACACAATGGCCGATATACGGATAATTTGAAGGAGTGCACTTCATGTTCAGAACGCTGTGAAATTTCAGGTGTCGTGGGAATAAGTAGGCTGATCTAACAGCAATTTGTGCGAATTAAATTTAGTCGAATAAAGTAGGTAATATTTACTGCCCATAGATTTTGTTTCAAGTATGATGCTAAATATTTCATATGCAGTGTCATTTTTTAAATGCTCACAGCAATACTATTCTTATCCTTATTTTACAGATGAGGAAGCTGAGGCACAGAGTGTTTAGTCTAAGATCAATATGTAGAAATGATGAAAGTAATGAAACCAAGATTTGAAAGCAAGCCATCTGACTTTGAGGCTTCATAGTCAATCACTAGACAAGGCCATCTAGCATGAATAATGCTAAGCCAGTTGTAGGATATGATGGAATAAAATTTTTAAAAAATAAAACTGGGAAAAATAAATAGCAAATGAAATATTACATTGTATTAATAAAAATATATTGTGTAGCTCAATTAAAGGAGTTAGTTTTCAGTTGCAGTTGACTGTTCACTAGCCAACTGAACTGTAATGTTAAATTTGGTTTGGGAACCCAGAGCAAGGCAGTTAGGAACATAAGGGTCCTGAAATTCAGATTTTTGACTGAAACTCTGAAGCTCAGAAGATGGTTAGCCTCGAGAAAATTCACAAGAAATAAATTAGATTTCAAAAAAAAATCATGTAGGAGGGTATTATATTTATTCTACATTGATACAATGGGCACAATTAGGACCAAAGATGAAAAGAAGTAAGTATTTTAACTCAATATAATAAAAAAATACTGTAGGGTTTGAGTTGTGAACAAATATAATAGTTCTTCTCGCAAATGAGTAAGTTCCTATGGTGGACGTATTCAAGGGGATTCTGGTTGACCACAGGCGGCATCGTGTACACCAGGGTCCTGCATTAGGTTGAAGGTTAAACTAAATGGCCCCTCCATTCCAGCCTTCTCTACCTTCTCTAAGCTTTGTTTCTGAGTCTAATTTGAAAATACTGTAGTTAATTCATATGGTGCCAGGTGGGTACTTGAAATATTGGGGGAATCACTTTGTAAAGCGTATGATTATGTAATCATTGTGCTGTATACCTGAAACTATATAAAATAATATTGAATGTCAAGTGTAACTGAAAAATAAAACTTAAAAAGTAAAATACTATAGTAGAATGGATACATGGCGGGTCTTTACACAAGAGAGGGCAAGGAGCAGGTGGTCAATAATGATGTCTTCAGTAGCCTGGCTACGAATGGCATTTCTTTATGTCCAGAGGCTTTCCATGGTGAGCCTCTGAAACACTGCTGAAATACCACTCATGACCTGTTGATGTGTTTCTGTAAAGGAGAAGGTGGTGATTTTAAAACAAAGTCTCATAATTTGTTGACACTCTGCTGATAGAGAGGTAGAGTCCCTGCCCCTGAACTCAGTGCAGGCTCGTGTCCGCTTCAACACCCTGTCGATAGTGTCAGTGGAGACCACCCTGCCTGATACCCGAGGCAGGACCGTAAACGGTAACGGAAGCTTCTCTCGTTTGCCAGCATGCTATGCTTCGAGTCCCGAGCCACTGCATGCCTTGCGCCACCCTGAAGCTACCATGTTGGGAAGAGGCCAGGCCATGTGGAGACGTCATGTTATTGGCATGCTGGTTGCTACTTTTGGTCTTCAAGTCACCCACTGAGACATGTGAGTGAAGGAGCCCCCAGTTAAGTCAGGGCTTGGCCATCAAGTCATCCCTGCCACCTCCGAGTCCTCCCAACTGAGGTTCCAGTCAATGTGGATGACTGGGGTCAGCCACCCCTTGCTGTGCCCTGCTAAATCCCTGGGCCACAGAATCTCTGACCATAGCAAATGATATTTTTTTTTCAAACCACTAAGTTTGGGCTTGTTTGTTACACACCAATAATAACCAAAACAGGGTATCATTTCATGTTTATAAGCAAAATTTCTAGTCCTGTGTGGAGGGTAAAAATCAATCAGTACAGTAAAGCATGTCTGAAAGGAGGGTCGTGGCCACTGGTGGTCAGGAAGTGCTGATGGCATTGAGCAAGCAGTCCCCAATGGCACTTGGTTTAATATAAACATTTCATGCTCAAGAAAGTCCACTTTAGGATAGGGCCCAGTAGCAGGCCTGTGCTGCAATATTTAAACTACATTATGCACGCGTTCATTTCACACTGAATGGCGTGGTGATTTCACACCGGGCAATCCTTGGGTACTGCCAAGGAGCGTGTTTGTTTACGAGGGAAGCCCCTGTCCTATATGAAGAGTGCCTAAAGCTATTCCTAAACCAGTAACAGATGTTAGGACTGCTTTATTATCTCTCATAGATTTTCAATTAGACAATAACGGTGACTACTTTCATAAAAATCATACATTAAAAAAGACATGGTAAATAGTTTAGAATTTCTAAGTATCCTTTACCCATTTATATTCAGGTATACTATTTTATCTACTTGTTAGGTAAAGTATATGGAATCACAGGCCAGAGCTTTCTTTCTTTACATCAATAAGTAAAAATGTGATTGCAGAGAAACTAAAAAAGCCAGGACCCTCAATGCTGCTAATTTCCATGGGCCAAGGCACAAGGGATAATATGATCAAAGATGGAAAGTCCCTTCTGGACTCTTCTGTCTTGTGCACCTTGGAAACTAAAAGGTAATCACTGACTACCTTCCATGCACACCCAGCATAGATGGCAGTAATTGATAGCACACCAACAAGTATTTATTGAACACCCACTGTGTGGTAGGTACTGTAGTGGCGATGAAAGTCTAGGACTTATGGATCTTTCAGGAAGATGAGCTGAGTACACAACACAATTAGAGAATCCTGACAAATTGTTAACTCCACTCTTATAAAACACATTCTGAGTTCCAAGCCCCAGGCATAAAAAGAATGGGACACAGCCCTTGCCCACAAAGAGCTTACATTACAGTCTAAGAGACAGGTGCACAGACGGATAAAATGTCACGTTATAATAAGACAAGTGCCATAGCAGAGCTACGAACAAAGTGTCATGGGACAGTGAGAACACAGAAGAAACACTAAGCTGGGGAGAATGAAAAAAGCATTCACAGAGAAGTTGTCATGGAAATCTTGAGAGTTTTTCAGACAGACTAGGTAAAAGGGACAAAGGGATGGAATTGTCGGACAGGAGCCTGGTGGTTTCTGGGCGTAGTGGTTTCTGTACGGCTGAAGTGAAGAGGCTGCGCCCAACAAACTCTAGCAGGTCTGCGGCAAATGATCCTGAGTGAGGGGCAAAGTTAGGCCTGGCTCTTTTCTGCTACAGAAGTATAAGAAATGGAGACTTTGATGTCAGCCGTAGTCATCAAAGAAGTCTTCATGGAAGAGGTGGAACCCGATCTGGACCATCGGAAAGTGAGCAAGTGGAATAGGGTGATAAAGACCACGGTCAGTCTGGGAAGGAAAACAATACAGACAGAAGCAGAGGAGCAGATCAGAGGTGGCACGTGCTCAGAGGAGTGGCGGCCAGGAGGCTTGCCTGACCCGGAGAAAAAGGCAAGGCATTCACTGAAGTAGGAGCCGGCTCGGGCCATTCTGGGAACCGGTCATGGGAGCCAATGAGAAACACGGTGAGGTGACCAGCACCGATATTTCAGAGTCAAGATAGTACAAAGCACCTTTGCTTAGCTTGCATTTCTTCCTTTGAAAAAAATAATTATTTTTCTCAAGGAAGGAGGAGAAAATATAGTTGTCTAATGTCTACCAATTACTATGCTGAGACACATTACCAAGCATTACTTAATTCCCAACGCCTTCCAATAATGATGTAAATAGGATCCCTATAGTAATGATGTGTAATTTCAGGAAACTCAGAGGTTAGCCAGTCAGTCAGTCACAGGTCAAGGTTTTGGTCCAAATCTGTTTGACTTCAAAACCTGCATTTTGGGGAACAGTAAAGAGAAAGCTGAGAACAGAGGAGACAGAAACCAGACTCTGTGACTTAGTGATATCTAGACCAAAGAGCCTTAGATCACTACTATTTTACAATTCAACTTAATAGTAAGCACAGAAAGGAAACAAACCACATACAAACATTTTATCTTCTTCCATCTCCTGATGTTACTAAGATGAGCTACCTGCTCAGCTACACGGTGAGGGAAAAGAGAAAAAGGACGAGCCCAAGATGAGGAACGATTCGTCTGAGTTCAGCTCTGTGCTGCACAGGCTGCCCGGCTCGAGACGTCCAGTGTCACTTGGTGTGGGCAATGTGGCAGACGGTTTGCCTCAGGGTGAGTCTATCTGGGAATATTAAATCTAAGGCGGCTGAGGCAAACAAAACAGATCACTTGAGTAGGAAACCAGAAACCAGAATTGAATCCATTTCTCAAAGGTAATATGCTTGTCCAGTACTGTTCACCGGCAAGCTCTTAAAAGTAACACATGTTTCTCCTTCAGCCCTTCCACTTACTTTCCACTATATTTACTTTAGAGGCCTCTGTATTTTAACCTTTCTTTCAGAAAACTTGGTAACCAGAAGCCAGACCTTCTGTAATTAAAAACCCAAACTGATTGTGTGTGAACAATCTCATTTCAGAGCAGGGTTAGGTACCTACCATAAAGCTGTTCTGTTTTTTTTTTTAAACTGTCAACGTCCCTGCAACTAGGTCAGTCACCACTTTCACCTAATAAACATGTAAGCCCTGTTTCCAGGAGAGTGGTCACATGGAAGACATTAGCCAAGGCAGATGCATATTTTTCCCGCAAATAGAATATTTATTCTATAAAATCTTGCATAAATATTTTCTCATAAGAAATGGTACAAGGCCTAGAGTTCCACTTGATTAATATTTGATTCATTATTTTACTGGAGAATGAAATAGACTTAATAGAAGATAATTATATTATTGGCTTTGAGGCTCCAAAGAAAGATCAGTATTCCATTTACTTCCTAATCCCCTGACTCCTCTAAATACTTTTCAAAAGATAATTGCCTGTAAATTCAGAAAGTTCATGTGTTAATTTACTTAAGACCCTAGAAACACACATAAGACCCAAGGAAGACCTAGGAACACCATTTATAATCTTTTCCCTAACAGGATTATTGAAGACAGATGATTCTGAAGATACTGTGCTAAAATGATACAAAAATTGTTCTCAGTGTGCATATGTCTGCACAAAGTAGACATGAAATAATGCATTTCACAGTATTGGTACTAAGCAATGTGTGTTTTAGAATTTTTATTATAAAAGTAATACATGTTTGTGATTTTTTTTAAGCAAAAGAGTTTATAGTGAATACCAAAATGCCCCTCCCTACCTTGTCTCCCAGTGTACCCTAATCATGTTCTCCAAAAGCAACTGCTGTGAAAGCTTGTATCCACATGTACATATGTATTCTGGATTTTTCTTTTTATTATCTTCTTCAAATTTTGCCTACTTAGCAATATATCTTGGATATATTTCCTGCAAAAATACATTTATATTCTTATTTATAATGGTCCCTAGACTTACATTTTTTGGTTATACAGCAATTCATATCACTAGTACCCTCTTAATGGCATTTAAGTTATGAGATTTTCCTCTTATAATCAATATTGTATTGAAAGTTCTTGAACTTATATATCCATATATCAGGAGTCTATTCTAAGATAAACTCCTACTAGTGGGATTGCTAGGTCAGAGGTTAATCTATTTTTACTAACTGGGCCATGTGCTTTATATTCATGAAGATATAAGTATTAATTTCTAGATGAGGTTTATAGTAAAATGTAAATTTATTTAATATGGGACAGAGTTTATAATTAATGATTTTCCTTCAGAATAGGAGGGATCTTAACAATGGATTCTTTCTCCCTAAAACAATCCCTTGCTTGCACATCTCACAAAAAGTATTGCAGGCACTATAGGACCCTGAATTTATTTTAAAGAGATACATTTTGAATGGCACTTCATGTTTACATATTTAACCAACTCCAGAAAATAAATTGGTGCCTGTTAAACAGTGTAGAAGAGGAACACTTCATAAGCGTCTGTTATTTGGACCGTGACAAAGAATAAAATCTCGTTCCCAATGGATGAAAACTGGCACTGCTAAGTTGGACGCTAGCTAGCAATGATTGACAGTTCGAGCACAGCACATGCTAAGTAGGACTGCGCCTAGCACAGCGTGCAGAAATGTGTAGGTCCACCTGCTTAGATACTCAAAAGTCATTTCATGGTTTTTGTAATCTAAGACAAATTTTCTTGGACACGCCTGGTCATGCATGTATTAGTCACGCTTTTCAGCCCAAATCAACTGCACTTCAATACAAACAGAAAGCCAAACCCCGCAGTAGGTCCATTTTTTCCCCTTGTTTTTCAGATCCTCATTTTGCTACTTCCCCATTCTCTAAGCATGCACAGACTTTCTCTCTCTTCCCCTCTTTCTCCCTCTCCCTTTCATCCTATTAATGTAGGAATTTCTCTTAAGAAAAGTTTCTAACTATATTATACATAGAGTTTTACATATATAAATATACATAGATGCTCTTTCCGTGTTAATATTTAATTGCCCCCTCATGCCAGGGGCTTTGGTCTCACTTTCAGACTGCCTAATAGAAAGGTACAGGCAGCCTTTGATGGCTCCCTAGTCACTCTCAGTGGGCATGAGCAGTTGCTGGAGCTTGCAGTATCAGTTGCTAAGCAACCTGTTCATCTGCTGAGCCTGATATTTCAATTCGGCAGCAGTGTCTGTTATGTTACGGCCTTTCATAACTACCTTCATTACATAACATCGACAATTACAATAAAGGAATTCTAAATGTTGAGGGGTGTTTGGGTAACAAGGAAAGTCAGTACACCTACAGCACTGAGAGAATGTCAAATTAGGCTTTCTGCATATAAAAATGTATAAAATGATGACATATTTAACATTCAGTCCTTCCTGGCAGAGCACCAACAAAGCATCATGCCAGGGCTATTTACTTGATGTTATCAAATCATATCTTGTTGTCATTCTGGAAGTTTCTAATTGCTACTCTAATGAAAGCAAATCAGCAACGGCCTGGGAAAACAAGAATATCAATGTTCTGGATAAAATAAATGAGGCTAGCGTATCTAGCCAAGTATTTGTACAGATGACAGTTCTTGAGAACAGACATTTAAGTTTGAAAAGCAGCAGCTATGTAAATATTTTAAGTTGCCAATCTTGCTAAAACATTTTCCTAAACAAAGTCGGAGAGTCTATGACATTTATTCAAAATGATTTCAAATAGTCCACTGTTTGAGTTCATTTTAGAAGCAACAATTATTGTAACAAGACCTCTCAAAGCACAGTTTTATCCACTTGTCCACGAAGTCCAAGGTTTCTGCATTTATGAACTATTAGTGTCCTAATTAGAATATAGGTTTGGATATAACAATCCCAAAACCACAATAATAGTGTCTTAACAAAGATAAAAAGTTATTCTTCTCCCACATGCCAGTTTGGTATAAAGGCCTGAGGCAGATACAGTCCTTTCTGTTTTATGGTTTGTTGTTTCTCATGTTCATTTCTGCTTTTGTTTTTGTTGTTGTTGTTGATTTTTTACCTTTAATTTTTTATCTCGTAGTCTAGGATGCATTCTAGCCAGTCAGAAGGCTAGGGAGAGTGTGCATAGATTACTTTCCTTCAAGAGAACAGCAGGGAGGTCGTACTCATTACTTCTGCTTTTATCAGAATTGGACAGAACCTGGTCACGTCTTACTGCAAGGGAAACTGGGAAATGTGGTTGTTAATTGACAGGACATTTGTCTGTCCAGCTAAAACTCAAGGTAGCTATTATCAAGGAGAAGTGAAGGCATGTATATTGGTATACAATTAGCTGTTCCTGCCATAGGAAGAAACAAAAGCAATCCTCAGCAGCGTGGGGAAAAGTAATAAAATTGACTTAAACTGTAAAAATAAAATTACTTTTATAAACTACAACACCCTAGAAATGGAAATGAGACAAAGAAAATAACTAAAAAATTTTTAAAAATTAAGTTCATTCTTCTACCTCACTTTTTTCAGAAATGGTCTAGGACCCTGAAGACAATGGGCCTAGAAATCCAACAACAATTTGGGGGTGACAGATATGTTAATTTTCTCGATTATGGTGATGGTCTCGCCTGTGAACATATGTCAAAACTTAACCAATTGTACACTTTAAATATATGCAATTTGCCGTATGCCAATTATCCACAATAAAAATATTGGAAAAAAGAAAAGCATAAAATGTGAACAAAAGGACATTAAAATAAATGTCATGGCTGTCATTAGAGAAATAGATGCCAGGAGGGTTCAAGGTGATGCTCTCATCCATAAAGTTCTCCAATGAAAAGAAAAACCAAAAATGTCACCCTTTGTTAATATGACAAAGTACATAGAAAAAAAAGGAGGAGGAGCACTGCAGCTGGAAATGGATCAGTAAGAACGCTTGAGTGAAACTGCATTGGTTCAGTAATTATACATATTCCTGATCTCTCCTGAGTCATCAGCATGAGAACCTACCAGATTCACATCAGGGTCAAGGTCACTGTGATGAAGTATAGGAAGAACAGTCCTCACAGGGAAAAACAAAACACAGGGGAACATGCTTTCTTTTGGAACAGGAGTCAAAACCTCTAGGCAGCAGACAGTTGGCAAAAACAAGAGTCAAGCAAATGTGCTTCCTTTAGCTATGAGACAAATAGGAGGAGAAATAGCAGGAAGACTAAAACCTTCTTGTTCACAGCAACCCCACTGAGAAGGCATGTTAATAAAAGGCTGCAAACTTGCTGACCCCTTTGCCTGTTATCTACACTTTTCCCCACTCTCGGTCACTTACTAGTTCTCATCTTTTCACACATTCATTCATTCAGACATTTTTGGGTACTGACTTTTTACATGCCAAACATTTTGCTAAGTGCTGGCAATAAAAAATAAATAAATAAATTCAACCCCAATGATGCTCATTATATGGAAAAAGAGATAGGTAGAAATAAAATCTCCCCCATTCAGTCCACCCATTTATTTCTGAACTTTTGCTATGCCGCTGTAAAACTATATATTTACTATATATTTTAAGCAAGCACAGAAGAAATAAGTTGCAGAAGACTGTTTTTGTTGTTATTGTTGTTTTACTTGGTGTTTGTCCTAAAACCAGATTCCTTTCTTCTCTACATTATTGGGATTTTTTTTTAGATCTGTATTTTAGAATATCAACTTGGGTAGGTTTGGCCTCTGCATATATTTGGTGTTCTCTTTCTCCGTGCTATGGTAACATAAATAGAAGAAGACAGATTGAAGAGCAGGGAGGCACGCACAAATTTCAAAAGTAAAATAAAAGCTAAAATCTTTATATTAGAGTCAGGAGAATAGTCAGATTTTATGTTAAGGGGGGATTCATAACAGGTGTTTTAGTTTACATTTCACATTATTGTTTTCCCTTTTGTTTTATCTTTCATCTTATATTAATAAACAGACCAGAAATATGATTATCACATTTGATGGCTCGTCCATAATATCACCACGCTTTTCAAATATAAGCCTATTTTTCTTTCAGAGGGGATAAGAAATTTGTCCTCAGAAGGCAATGAACTCAGAGTTGACATTCTTTGCTTCTCATTTTGGATCCACCACAGTTGGATGAAAGAGGAATGTGTGGGCTTCTGGAATGTGGTATATTGAATACAAGTTGAATACAAGAATGTCTAAATGGCAATGGTGGCAACAGTATCAATGACAAGTCTTATATCATCCAGTCAGTCTATAAAAAGGCCAAGATTTCATAATGTTAATTAGCTAAGTTGACTTCTGTAGAAAAGATGATTCATAATTTTAATTTGGGTATTTCCTTACCCTTGGTACATTTTCCAAGTCATCAAAACTTTTCTAATCTCTTTATGAACCATCATCTGCTTGAAGCTTCCCAACACTTTGCAGCCTATCAATTGAACATTTCATTTTCATTTTAATACTTCCATTGAATCAACAGCACATATTTAAAACAGTTTGGCTTTGCAGAGCCTTCGTCTAGGCTGGAGAAGAGTCTCACACCAAACAGCACTTTTCAGCTTAAGTAAGGCAACTGAAATGTATAGTAAATTACTGACTGTGCTCCCACAGGGAGATGGGAACTCTGATGTCTACAGGTGCGACTTCTGCTCTCCATAACTGAAAACACAGCCGGAGTTCTCCCAACGTTCTCCAAATGATCAGTGTCACCACGAGGAATGTAAGTGCCCAAGGAGAAAACACACTTTTCAAAGACAAAAACAAGTCTGCACCCCATCTATCAAAACTTCATCTTAACTACAGAAGTGAAGTTTCCAAGGACCTTAAATATCAACAAAAGTTAATCACATGAAATGTCAATGCAGCGCTGATACTGTCACTTATAATTTTCCTAAAACCTGATGATGATGATTATCTTAATTTGCAATAAGAGCTAAATCCTTCCCTCCCCTTGATCCATCACTATCATCCCCCAGAACAGCTGTGAATTCATTAAAGAAAAAAATAACACCTACGGTTACTATTTTGCAAATTCTATAATCTTGAACATGTTATGTATTGATTAACATAGAGTCTTTTTCTACACAGCTGCGGGTTTTCACGTGTGTGGGAGCCTATGCGAGAGTGTTCCTGTGGGCACCGCGGGGCGGCCTGGAGGCAAACGGTGCAGGCGCTGTCCTCACCCTGGCTCCCTGGGGAACTAATCTCAGCCATGGGGACTGTTAAATGTCCAGTTTATCTGAATGTTAATAGAGGACTGTGAAAGGAAGTCCTTCAATGTAAACGACAAACAAAAATGATAAATTTGGGTTTCTGCTTTGGAGCTGTTTGCTAGATATAACCTCAATTAAATCACAGAGACACTTGCTTATCCCTAAGGTATAGAAGAAAACGCTAACTGAAATTATATACGCTCTAGGAAAACAATGCAGGAAAATAATTGCCAAGAGTATAGATCATATTTTGGCAACTTGTTTGAGTGTTGCAGTTTCAGTGGCAAGGTGTTTCAGTGTTGTTACATCCTGCACTTTGTCAATCCACACAAATTGCTGAAAAATTTATTGCTGCATTCAACAGATAACCACTGTGTCATCAGCTGGGACTTCAACAGAGAACAAAACAGATATGGTGTTTGAGACCATTTTAGGAATTGTCCAAAGACTAGGGGGAAGGAGCATAGACTTCTTGGGGTAAAATGGTCAGAAAGAGTCCCAAACAAGTGAGGTCAAAAGGAAATGTGGCTTGATTCATCAAATGAAATAAAATTGGTGATTACTGAATGGTTATTACCCCAGATAAGGAAGCTTCCCCCTAAATCTTTCCTACCCTGTCCCTGCCTCAAAATTTTCACATATGTGAGTTTTAAATCACATAACAGATGTTTCTTAAGTACACAGAATGTGTCTTATTGGCAGCAACACTAATGAAGTCAATCAAGATTGAGTAATGATTAATAATAAAATGTCAGGAGCCATTAACCTACTCTACCAACAATCATCAAGCAAAATGATTACATGTTGTATTACTGGACTAATAAACAGCATCACTTTTATGAAGCATTACATATTGTATCATAAAGATCAGAAACTGAAAGGCCTTTGGAAGTCATTATCTTAGGGTGACAGCCTAGCAAATTTTGCAGTGTGTTCAATTACCCAGCAGAGGTGCTGTACACAATTCACTCTTAATCTACAGGTCCTAAGAACCAACAACTTAAATGAGTTCTTTAGCCTTCCTTGGAGCTGATGGAGCCAGACCGACCATTTTGGAGTGGGTTTTTTGTTTTGTTTTTTGTTTCTTGTTTCATTTTGTTTTAGGATATTTTCCTCCTTGTGGAACTGGGGACAAAGCTGTCAAAATAGCAAGGGCTCCCTGCTGACAGCTTCGTGTAGCTCTACAAACCGGGAAAATAAAATTTGGAGACTCCTTTCTATCCCCACGGTCTACTAACTCCTTCCGAAGCTCAGGATCTTGCGAGGTAGCGCAGGATAAAGACTCACACCATCCCAGAAGAATGGCTGCTACCAGCAGTGGCTTCAATGAGCTAAGAGATCCGGAGAAGACTCGTACGGTGGTCAGGCACAGGGGCTGATTTTATGCTTGCTGTCCTTGCTGGCATAATCGTGACTAGTACCTTCTTTCGCCTTTTAAAGTTTCCCAGCTTGGAACATAAATTATGTTATTCCCTTATACATAGAAGAAAGAAGGCTTCTGCCCCTAGGTTCTGTGACTAGGCCTCCATGCATCCACAAAACAGGTATTCGGGTGTAAAAGCACACCCAAAAGATCTTTCTTCCACTGTGCAATTCGCAGGGTAAAGCCTGATTTTTCATCTTTATGGGGGCAATTCGACTTTCTTGCGCATGTACGGAAATGATGGTCATTTGCATACGCACCATTTGCAAGCATGAAGACCAGCCATGTCTTGGCCCTTCAATAGCATTGCTCACTAGAGAACGCCAGCTCCTCGAGGCCAGGGACTTTGTGTGTTTTGTTTACAACTGCTATCCTATTTCTACCTAGAGTAGCCATGGACTAGGGAAGGTGCTCAATAAATACTTCTTGAATAAAAACTCAAGAAGTCAATACTGTCCTTTGTACCTCTTCAAGGGACAATGTTATATGTGAATACACTATTCAAAGGAAACTGCATTTCTTTTACATGGTTCTTACTCTTTTATTGTAAAACCAATTGACCCTGTTGCCATTTTAACTTCAAAAAAATCAAGCATTCTTTCTTTTGATCCTTTTTTTCTTCTCCCTGTCTCTTGGTAGGTCTTTGTCTAGAAACCAGGAGATTTCCAAATAGTTAATTCACTGCAATAACAACATTATTTTTTTTATCACGGAAAGTTACCTAGAACTAAATATGAAGATCATAGATTGTCTTTCTCCTTGCTTTTAATCACTTGTTCAAACCAGTGCCAAGAATATTTTTCCGTATGGGGGAGAAATCTGGTAACCAAATAAAATATATTAGCGATGTTCATTTACTTTTATTTACTAAGACTCAGGTTTTTTTAACCTCTTCAAATAGCAAAGCTATAAATACCAAATGTAAACATGTTTCTTAAAAAAAGGAAATTCAAATTGGATCAAAATTTATTTAGCTAGATGTTGGTGCCTTCTCTTCCTTCTTAAAAGTCTATATGCCAGCCAATTTCTGTGTTCATCTCAGGGTGGTACTTCTCAGCAAAAGGAAGGTATTCTTTCACTCAGAATCCCTTTCCTGACTTAAAAAATAATATCTGGAGGGTTACAAAAAGATCTAGTATAGTTCTTACATATATATAACACTGGGTATTAACCCAAACTACAGATCATACTCAAGGTCAGCAGGGTCTGCTTTTTCACTGCATCCTTCCTCTATAATTTTCCAGCTGGAAATACAGTTTATCTCTTTTTAGTCATCTGATCTCAAAAGACTGGAATGGAGACCAGCAGAAGAATGCAAGTATTTTAGTTTAGAATATTTAGTTTCCATGTAACAGAAACCTAGCTGGAGCAAAGAAAATAAGATAAACTACTGGACTCTTAGAATCTAAGGGACATCAGAAACAGCAAAACTCTGGCAGGATTAGAGATACGTGAGGCCTCAGGAACACTTGAGACCAGGAAATCCCAATGGACACTCAGGATGCTGACTCCATTTCTAACCCTGGTTTTCTGCTTATTGGCTTCATTCTCCTTTCTCACTACCAAGAGGTTATCTCTACATGAAAAGGAAACATGACATCATTGTCAAGGAAATGGGTTATTCTGACTAGATCCAAGTCATTCACAACAACCCCCTATGATTTGGTATCTCAGTAGATCTTCTCTACATGGACAGCAGACTACAGTGAGAATAAAGCTGTAGTTGCTGAAGAAGTAGTTAGAGACAAGAGGTTGTTTGGTATTTTGTAGGTTGCACAGTGACCTTGGTTTTGTCCCTACTTCAAAACCACTTACTGTGGTTTCAGAGTGACTTTGTCTGATGTTGATATTCTTCCTCTGAGATGATTTATGTACAACAAGAGAACAACATGGACTGGCAGTGATAGATCAGCTTGCAATAAAGCAAAGTTTAGCTGTACAAATTTTTGGATAAAAGTACCATGATACCAAGCTCTGTGTATCTAGTGATCAAAGGTGAAGAAGGCACTACTGAATGCATTGAGGGTCCAGCTAAGATCAATCAGACCATATGAACTGGTGGTAGACTCCAAGCAGTGATGATGGAGCCAGAGGTGTCAAACTCATTTCCACTGGGGTCCATATCAGCCTCATGGTTGCCTTCAAAGGGCCGAATGTAATTTCAACTCCTTGACAGTTGAGTAGCTACATTTATACAGTTCTAAAGTTATGTTGGCATGTCTACATTGTAGACATTATCAGGACATGGCACTGGATGATGGTAATTTAGCCATAGGTTTAAAATGAAAAGATAGTGTTGTCATTCTAATATTTTAAATGTTTGGGCAAGGTTGATTCCTTGTACTGTCTCTTCTGAAACTGTACCTGAGACATTACATTTTAGGAACAAATCTGCTATTCCTTTTTTGCCCCAGTGTGCCAAATATCCTATGCTACCATTTCCATGTTTTAATCTATAAGATTATAATCTTATTTTGTAGATTTAATGAGATTCGTAGAATTGCAGAAATGTTCAAATATATAAGAACCCAAATTCCAAATAATTTTACATTAAATTCATCATATGAGTTTATATGATTAAGTGTTGTACAGTGTCCTCCAACATGAACTCTGAGCTGGGAAAGAAGAAATATATGAAGATTATAACAACATGACTTGACATGGATATATTTAATTGACATTAAGTTAGACTTCCTACATCCTTTATCAAATACCACTATGCTTATGCTAATCTGAAATAGGAGACATTAAATCAGGCAAGTTTTCTGCTTTGCTAGTGGCTAGAGATATATATCAGGTCTTAAATCACACATACATTAGCTGATTTATTTTTCCACCTCTAAACCAGAATATAGATGTGGTATAGTAATTGACATTATTCAAATATAAAAACTAAGTTTATTACTGAGAATTCAGCCCAGTAGAGATTTAAAAACTTGCTCAACCATAAATTCTAAGCTGATTCCTGTTTTGCTTTTTAAATCTCTAAATCTGGTAAACAGACTCTCCTGGGTAGAAATGGGGCTTTGAAAAGTTGAACAAAATATTTAGACTTTGATAGGTAAATAAGGACCTGCTTTTTTCAATAATCCAGAGTTTTATTAATTTATGTTTTAAAAAAATGGAACCTACCTAACATCAAAGAATCAATAATACTCTTATAATTTTAGTGCTTGGTATTTTCTATTTGTGTATCACAGCAGAGTTGACTATTAAATAAAGTAATAATGACCAATTACTAAGATGAAGTGTTTGGTTTATGAAGAGAAAGTATTAGAAATCAGTTATACTTTCAACTTGTCCTCATCAGAAAGCTTGAAGTCTCAAATGAAAATGTAGTATGATGAACATTTCCTAAAGTCTGTAAGACCTCAGCTGAAGACCACAGATTTGGTGAGTTTGCTTTATTTCAGATGGATCCCAGGGCACAGCCAAATCAAAGGATTAAGATCTCTCTCACCCTGACTTATCCTCTAAACAAAAATAGTTTTGCCACACTGTCAATATCTTTACCAATCTTGTAAATTTGAGACTATTGTGACCTTTCCTTGCATTTTCCTTTCTTAAAATTCTTTCTTACTTTGAGTTCAGTGTTAATTTAAGCTAACCAGATTAAATTCATGGGGGTCTGAGAGAGGTGATTTTAATTAACTGTTCCAAGGAAAGGAACTATGGCTGTGCAGAGATTTCCGCAGGACTCGCCTGGGTCCATTGTCTTCGTGCACAGTGGCCCAAGATGTAGAAATAATTGTCCTGCTTTTGGAGCAATGGTTTAAAAAACTACTTACATTAGTTGAACAGAATATTGCCTTGAAAGGCACAGATGTATAAAAAATAGGAATTAGGAAAGGAGAGACTTTGCTTAAAAGATTATTGCAGTTGGGAGGATGCTCTAACTGTAGTATCTGCAAGCCTCTCAGTGTAAGACAGAGAGGGGTTTTCTTTTACAGGACGAGTAAACAAGGCTACAGAGAGCGACACAGGGAAGTAGGGCCCAGGTGAAGAAGTGGAAGAGACAATGATAGGACAGTAGGTCAGAGAACCTTTTATTCCGAGGTCAGCCTGTTCTCAGAAGGGCCCGTGAAGGAGCCCGTGTCTGCTGAAAGTTCAGCAGTTTGGGGGAAGGAGAGAAGTCTAACTGAAGTTGGGGCAAGTCAGATTAATGAACATTTTCCTCCAGTTGATTAATGGGGACAACCAGTTTAGCTAATCGTTTATGAGGCAGCGGTGGGAATTTGGAGTAAGCTAGGGGGGAGGTATCCCTGAGTCTTACCTAAGCCATATAGGAAAGGACAGTTCTGTGCAATGGGCTGTTTCGCAGAATCTAAAAGAATGAGAGGATTTCTTAACCATAGCTCTTCTTCAGGATCCCAGGTTTGTGGTGTAGTTGAACAATCAGGGTTTTAGTTTTTCCTCTATTATATGTGATGCAACAAAAATTTCACAGCAGGTTCTCTTGCTCTGTGATAGGCAGAATTCTAAAATGGCCCTCGAGATTCCTGCTGGTTGGTACGCATATTCTGTACAAGCCCCTCCCCTTAAGAATGGGCGGGACTGCTAACATGACGGGGTATCCTAACCACGGTTCTGTTACTTTACCAGGCAAAAGAGATTTTGCAGATATGATTAAGCTCCACAATCAGCCTCCTTCCTCCATCAGAAACAATACATGAAACCTTTCTATCCATTATCATTTAACATAAACCTGCCCCAAAGTACATCCCTATCCATCTGCCTGCTCTGCAGAGCCTAGACAGCACAACACAAATACTCATCTAGTGCTACAGGAGATTAAATTGCAACCAGAAAGTTGAGAACAGAATGAACTCCTTGCCTTCACTCAGCAGTGAAGAGTCCTCCTGTGACTCAGATTTTTCAAAAAAAATGGCTGAGATATGTTTAAGTTCTTGAGCACAGAGTCACCAAAATAAAAGGGAGATAAAAGGAGCCTGCTGAGCGGGGTGCTACCAAATGAGTGTGGGTTCAAAACCTTCTTCTCAAGCTCAGGGCCTCTGAACTTCTCTGCGCCTCCCTCCCTTCGTGGGCAAAGCAGGAACAACAATACTAACGCTTTATGGAGCTATCAGATATAAATGAGATATTCTGCTTCCACATATAATATCTATATTGCTTAACTACCGCCATAGAGATGTGATAAAGGACTTTAGTTTTGTTTCTGTGGTTCCTATTAAATTTTTGTCTTCAGTTGAAGGTACCCTTAGTTTAAAATTTTTGATGTGTTAATTGTTTTTGCTGGTGGTGGTACTGACTGTTTTGATTGGTTACTTTTGGATTTTGCTTGGTTTTACTACTTATTTGCTACCATTTTTGTTTTTTCATTCCAGGAGAGGTATGAAGAAAGATTTTAGAGAGTTAGAGGTTTATTTTTCAAACCCTTTCACTCAAAATGCTGTTTTATTCAAGAAAAAAAAGAGGGTACCCTTTGTTGTGAAGGAATAATGAGACAATAAAAGAATTTGTCAGGTTGCTGAGGGGACTTACATTGTGAGGTAAAATATAGAACAAGTCTTACATTAGAGCAGAATAGATTTGAGTGGAGTTGAATGCCTCATTTGTTAGGGCAAAATAGACATAATTGCTCTTATAACTTCACTTTTGATTGACTGAAAAATAAAAAGGTAAGGAAAAAAGAAAATTTGATTATTTCCCCATAAAGACTGGAAAAATATAAACTTTTAATTTCTATTCAGTTTGCTAATAAAGCTGCCCCTTTTTCCTTAGGGGGCAGTAACCTAGGGAAGCCTTCTCAAGTGAGTTTGCAGGTTCTGATTTGGTTTTCATTGGCTATAGTTGCTTTGCAGCTTAATGAGAAAAGTTATCCATCCGCTCAATTTTCCAAATGAACATGGGAGCAATTGCATAAATATTAAATTCTAGACAAATAATTGGATTTTTTATTAGGTATTGAATACCCAGCTGGTTCTTCCTTGGCCACCCAAAACCTAGGAAACCCTTCTCATTGAAAGGTAAATCTACGTGGTCTTGAAAAAGGCACTGAAATTCACTTTTTGCTGTAGGATTCTCCATTAATTAATCAAAAACTTAAACAATTTAATGCAAAAGTGAGTTTGGGAATTAAAAATGGCCAACATTCTCTGTGTTCTTTGGATAACCCAAGTATATGAGGAAAAATAAACCAACAAGACGAAAAGGAGCAAGGAAAGAAGAAACTATTCCCTGGGAGTTCTCCTGGGTTAGCTTTGCAGCACCTCACTCCTCCCAGTGAAGACAACCTGAGAGAGTACTTGTGGCATCACACTCCCCATTTGCACTCCGGATGAATCTACAGTTAGGTTCTACCGCTGTGATTAGAAAATGGGAGTCCAACATTACTCCACCACCAATGGAAAGATTTACGGGCTTTGTTGCCAAAGCCCATTTGTGTGTGTGTGTGACATTATGTAAAATATTCTGGCCACAGAGGCTCCAATCCAGGCATTTCATTCCAGTATATTCTTGCTACTGATGAGATATGGGTACAGGCAGGCAGGATAATTTATTGAGGATGACAACACCCTGATCACAACGTAATGCCCAAGTTTATTGTCTGTGCAGGCACCTTCAGTCATTATTATACAATTCCAGAGCACTTTGTAATTGAGTTGCAGATTAAAATCCTTGTGGAAATGATTCATCATTTTACTGAGCCAGATTTCTATTTTGTTTTTCTTTTCTTTCCTTTTCCTCACTCCAGTTCTTCAGTTTCTACGTACCTATATTTTATTACATTCCCCACTGCTATCAACTAAGGCTCCTACTTTATTTTTCATCCATTTCATTAATTTGATGTTTACTCCTTATTCAGATTCCTTAATAAAAATGCTAATTATGATCATATCTAACAGTGATTGCTGAGGCACCCCACCAGCTCCTTCCTACCTCCAACTGGACCTACTCACATTTATCATCAGAGTTTACTTTGTCAGACGGATTGCAATATTCCCAACTGCTCTCCTTCAATCCTGCTAACCCTAGTGTGGGAAATAAATCCAATTCACAAGATACTCTATCAATTATTCTAGCAAACCTCAGAGGCAGAGCCACATTCTGTCTATTTACTAATGTAACACCATTGGGAAATAATAAAACCTGAAAATGAAATCAAATTTATTTTTACCTGTTCTCATAATCACTTTACTTATTGCTCCTAAACATACTGATTTTTCTATAATCATTTCTCCTAATATGAAGTCCACATGTTTACCTATCTTTTATAAAGCTGTAAATAGCAATTTTATGCTACAAGGAATTCTCACCTTTTTTAATTTCCAAAATTGATTTGTACAATGTGTTAAAACATGGATCTGCTCTTTTGACTCTATTTTAAACATTCTCGAGCTTTCTTGTTATTTACCGAAAAGCTATTTTGACAAATTCTTTCATATTCTGAAATAATTTAAATGTTTTTGCTAATTGGTTTAATGAGCACAGCCCACATACTTTTACAAAGTCATGTTCATTACACTAGCAGCCTTATTAGAAACTTCTTTCAAATTTTACTTTAGACATTTAGATATTATTTTACCCATTAATTTTTTAAAAATATATTCTATTTTTGCATATATCAATCCTTATAAAGAATTCACTGTGCCACAAAGGAAAGATAAGCTGTGGAAGAAAATTTGAATATAATTAGCTTACTCAAATAATGGGAGGTCTCTCTCCGTGGAAAACTCCTTGCTGAAATCAGAGTATCTCTACTTTTCTAATAATGTTCAGAAATACTCCGCCATTTTTTCTAACTTTCTTTATTTCCCTCTCATTACCCAGAGAAGAAGAACTCCTATCTATCCCTACAAATCTGCCAATAGGTCTGTTCACTCTGAGTGTCAGTTTGAACCACGTCAGCTCTGTTAATACAATGGAGCGTTAAACTGGGCTGCCATCAAAATGATCGGTTCCACTCACAGCAATAAATGAAACGGGAGAGTGGTGCAACCAGAAGCTCAGAAGCACGTGTGCTTCCCCCACAGAACTCTGTTTCCTTCCACCTCAGTGCTGAGGAACTAATTCTCATCCAGTACCAACCATTTTCAATTTGCAAGACTTCTTGTTACCCCAGTTTGGTTAAATAACAGCAGACCCTCAACAATGCAGTTCAAATTTTAGTTACCCTGTCATAATCACTGTGAATGATTGCATAAAGTACAAACTTGCAGCCAGCAATGAGGTCCCCATATCATCAGGTAAATAAATTTGTGTCATAGTCAGTGACCAATCATATCACTTCTTTCAAAATCTGTCAGTGATTGGTCACTGTATGTCTCCATTCAGTTCACACGTCAGACAGTGCGTACTTATGCTGCAAACTTGTCACTCAGTTTTAAATCCATGTGGCTTATTAGAAAAATGGATCATTGAAGACGGAATTGGCCAACAGAGATGATAGTAAAGAAACCCAAAGAAAAGGCCAAAAGTGATATCACTGGGAGAGATGGTGGATGGAATCCAAACGGAGTCCTGGCTGACTGTGCGAGTGTTGACACTGCCCCCACTGGGGAAGCTCGAGATATGCAGCCAGAAAACACAGTGAAGGTGAAGCAACAGAGATATATGAAGAAAGCAGTTCTAAGGATGTGAATGACAATGTCCCAAAGACAGCGATGCTGGGAAAAACTTCTTCCTAAGGAAACTCTTGGAGATATCTTACAACATTGAAAGGGAAACAGATACAATGCAGGAATAACAACTGGCCAAGGCTTGGAAAGATGCTCACTTCTCATCATAAGTTATATGACCTCAATGAGGCAATCACTGCTCAAACAACCCTTGAACGTTTTTTACAAATAGCTGAAACACTTGTTCAATTATTCATGTTTCTAATTTAAATATCAGCGTGTTAAATAGTATTTAAAAACATTTCCCCGTATACTTAAAACCAAAAGTGAGAGAGTTTTCAGTGTTTGACAGCAATTTCTAATGGTTGCAAAACAATCATACACTTCCCATCATCATTAAGGTCGCTCTGCATGGCTTCAGCTTGCACAGCCATCTACTGTGCAAAGCAAGGACTACCTGCAATAGCAATTAAAAAAAATTATTTTAACCAAATAGCTAAAATAAAACCTCTGTGGCTTTCCACTAGAGGTTTGTTTCCAAACTGGGGAGCAAAAAAAGATGTTTACTCATTCATTCAGCTTTAATTACACTGTCCCTATGGACATTCAAGTTTAATATTTCAGTGTAATACATTGCCAGTTTAATCACCAATCCCGCCCCCCCCCACCACCCACCACCACAAGCTTAATCTAAATGCTGTGCAGGTTCTGATCGTCTTCCTTCCGGGACAAAACTCAAGTAGCTTACACTTCTGGTAACAAAGTCGTGTATTGTCCTCACATGAGTGCAGATGTCTACATCACCCTGGAAACCAAAGATGTGATTCTAAAAGGAGCTCTCGAGAGCTTACAATTGACTGAGTTCCATTGGATGCTGGTGAAGAATTGTGCCAAGAAAGTTCTGTGTACACTGGTTTGAACCTCACCACAGCTGTGGAAAGACTAGAAGAACTTTAGCTGACTTGTGGGGAAGAAAGAGCTCAGTGGGAGTTGATGGAATCTTTTTCTCAAATTTGCAGATTGTCTCAATTAAACTTGCCACTCAAAGTATGAACACAGATTGTCTTTTGTTTATTCAGAGACTGATAATGGCCCCAAAGAGCAACTGATTGCCAGCGGGACAGAGTGACTAGAACAGAACAAGAAGTTCCTATCCTGCAATACCTTTTATTCCAAAGAATGTTATTTAGAACCCCAAATACTTTTGCGCCTACTGTCAGCTTTCTATGTGATGGACACGCCAGTCCACACAACCTATTTAATCCAAAGTGTAGCTTAACTCTAGTGCTAATCATCATGTAGAGGTAACCCTTTATTTTTTCTAAAGATGATTTATTCAACAAGCTCACTACAGGGAATGGAGACAGAACACGGGAAGAGAATAAAAAGTCTACAGAAACTGTCTTAAACTTGCATTACTTAATTAGGAAACCCAGATACACAAGAAAAAATATCACTCGTAATTCTTGTAATTCACTTGTAATTCTACGGCCTGTGGATAACTGTGTTTACTATTCTGATGCATATTCTGAAAGATTTACTTCTGTACAAAGTCACGTATGTGGATGTGTGCAATGTTAATTTTAACAAAAGTATGGTTATATTATGCATTTTGTTTTGAAATCTTTTTCACAACATGTTATAGATATTATTGCAAGAAACATGTATCTACATTATCAATTGTTAATGGGTTTATGAATATAAGTGAAGAACAGCTTGGCAACTAAACTTTATTTTAGGTGTTGAAACTATTTCCTTCTTTTTGTATTATAAATACACACATGTATGTGATTGGATATCCATCTTCACATGTTTGTTTCTTGTGGATAAATTTCTAGAATTAAAATGTTAAGTCAAAGAGAATGCTCTTTTAATGGTTTTCATATATAGGTTTACAAAATGCCTCCTAGAAAAGTTGTATGTTCTCTTACATTCCAATCGCACTGTATGTCCAGTTCTGCGCTTTCCTGTCACCCATTTTGTAAACTTCTTCATTGGACAGGAAATACTGGCAGCTCCTTCATTTTCAATTGTATTCTCTCGCTGCTGCTGAGACTGAACATTTTTCACATTTCCTGTCTTTTTCCCGTTATGCTATCACAACTTTGACTTTTTTTAAATCTTCATTCAAAATATGTTTATTGATTTTATAGACAGTAGAAGAGGGGACAATGAGGGAGAGAGAGAGAGAGAAACTTGGAACAGTTGCTTCCCACATTCCCTCCAACCAGGGATCAAACCCACAACCTTCTGGTATATGGAATGGCACTTCAACCAACTGAGCCACCCTACCAGGGCAAAAGTTTGACTTTTTTATTAATTGATATCTTTATATTAAAAGCTGTAACATCTATATACTACAAATGCTTTTCCTGCTTGTATTTTAATTTGGGGGATTATTAACTTTGTAATAACATTATATTTATTTTATGAAACCTTTCACTCTTTTTAAAAAAATAGTTTGCACATCTGGTACCATGTTAAGAATGGCCTTCTCCACCTCAAGGTAATAAAACTACCTACATATTTATGTAAATTTATGTAGTTTTTACTTCAATATTTTATATTTTGTTTTCATATAAAATTACATATCTTTTCATTTAAATATTACTACCTTGTAATATTTGTATTTTTATGAATACCATGCAATTAACTTTTTATTTTAGATATTGTATTTTTTTTAGTTCTAGGATTTCCATTTGCTTCATTTTAGACTTTCCATATCTCTCCTGAGGTTTTCTAATTTCTTCTCATTACTGTCTTCATTTTTCTGTAGATTCATTAACAAATTAATCATAGCTATTTTAATGTCCTTGTCTGCTGATTTTGCCTGAGTGATCTATTGTTCTGTTTCTATTAACCATATTTTTCTCTTGAACATGAATTATGTTTTTTATTTCTCCTTATGTCTAGAATTACTTTAATGTATACCAAACATTATAAATACATTGCAGAGCTTTTAAGTTCCTTTTTTCTTGAGGGTCCTTTTTTTTTAAATTTCCAGTTAAATGCGACTGAACTAGTACAGTAAGTCCTCAACATCATAGATAGGTTCTTGGAAACTGTGACTTTAAACAAAACAAGATATAACAAAACCGGTTTTACCAGAGACTAATTGATATAAACAAGAATTAAGTTCCTACAGCATATTTCTGGTCACAAAATCATACCAAACATTTACATCAAGACTCAAAACACTTCTAATAGTAAACATTTAAATAAATGTGAGCTATACATACATTTAAAAAAGATTAATAAACACAAGTAAAATTATTTTACAACCCACTTTTCCAAGTTCATGATCTCAGGTGGCTAGACTCCATCCTGGCAGCTCAGGGCTGCCAAGGCTAAACCCAACTCTGGACAGAAGCTTCTGATATGGAAGGGCAAACCCACACCCACACCACACTCATGCAGACTGGGCAATGTAAACACCCCAGCCAATTCACCTCAATGCGCATCTTGGGATGTGTGGGAAAACCAGAGTCCTGAAGGAGACCCATGCAAACATGGGGAGAACATGCAAACTGCATACAGTGGCCTAGCTGGAATCAATTTTTTGTCTTTTTTCACCAATGTTATAATGAAACAATATTGAATGAAATAATGTTATTTCAGGATCTGTTGTATTATCTAATAAAATATATTTATTTAGGTTTGTTTTTGAGTTGTTCTATCCTGTTCATCTATTTGCCCTTGAAATAAAACTGTTTCTCCCTCTGAAGAGTATTGAGCTTTATTCTAGCCAACAATTAAACTAAGGAAGGATGGTCTCGACAGTGTGGAGGAGTGCTTCCAGGCCTGCTAACTCGGACCCATTTCAGTTGTGCCCTTACTCCCAAGACATGGTTCTTGCTAAGCTATGGCCCTCTAGGTTCCATGGAAAGTTTGAGATGTTTTCAAAATACTATTAAATTTGTGGGAATTAGATTCCTAAGTCTATCTCCCTGGCATCCAGGTACCTGCTGAAATCTCAATGCACCTTTTTTTTTTTCTTTTTAAGTGTTCTAGCTGATGGGTTTTTTTTGGTTGTTGTTATTTTTTGTTTTTTGTTTTTCCCTGTGGGTAACTTGGAGGTTTGTTCCACACTTTTGCAGTTCTGGAGTCTGCCCACAATTTGAGAAGAGTTTGTACAAAGATTGAGGGGCTCCCCCTTGTGTTTCTCTTTTCTGGGATTTCTTTCCCTCAGTATATAACAAAATGGCCATAGCTGCAAGGAAGCATGGGAGATGTAGTCTTCACTGCAGGTGCCATGTACTCAGCTAAGTGGTGGTCATCTTTCTATTTTAATTATATTTTATCATGGATATCTCTATCAAGGGAAAAGATGAACTATGTTTATTAATATATACATGTAAACTGAGAAATTAGTATACTTTTACTTCTCATCTCCAAGTTTTTGTTGAAATGTCTTTAAAAAAATCCAGATTACCATTATTATTTCTTTTTGAATACTATGTATCTTCTTATGCAATAAATTATATTTTTAATCTAAATTATAACAAAATTAAGCTATATTTCCTCTTTTTCTAATTTTTAATTAACATTCATTTTTGTGTTTTAATTAGCATTCATTTTTGTGTTTTAATTAACATTCATTTCAGGAGAGGCAGGCAGATAAAATAATTTTTGAGCTCTTGTCTGTAAATGTCTTTCTTGTTCTTGAAGTAAACAATTGCATTTTAGGATATATAGTTTTCTCTGCCATAAGTCTGTTGACATTTTTTCCTCATCTTCTAGCATTTATTTTTGTAGAAGGGAACTATGTGAACTGGTTTTCTTTTGCCTGTAAATTTTTCTGAAGGACTTCTCCCTCTAGTTCTGAAAGTGAATTTAATAGAATATGTCTCTCTTCATTTATTTTGTTTGATATGTTCTGAACCCTTTATTATGAAGAACCAATCTTTTTGAAATCTCAGATATATATGTGTATATGTGTGTGTGTATATATATAAAGTTAGAGTTTTCTTTTGGCTTAACAGTTTTGGGGGGATTTTCCCCTTCATTTGTGGTAGTGTTTCCCCAAGTCTCCATACCATTAAAATCACTTGTTATTTTGAAACACAGATAAACCTAAGTCCAATCCCCAGCATATGGATCCAGCATCCTTGCGGAGGGCACACTAAACACAGTGTTTTAAATGTGTCCATGTGGCTACTATACTCATGAACATTAGGGAAGCACTTTAATGTATTTCTATTATGCCTATGTTTGGTTTACTAGATCTATCTTCCATGCCATTTATACCCTGTTACTTTTTCTTTCTCTGTGTTCTGATAATTTCTTGAGCTGCTCTTCTAATTCACTGATCTAGTGTTCTGCTAATTTACTGTTCAATAACTAGCTTGTTTTTGCATATTCAGATATCCTGAGTTACCTGAAATAAAGTGTTTCTAGCTTTTAATTCTTCTGTTTATGTAAATGCAATATTATGTTGAATCTTCTTAAGTAGACATATCAGAATATTTTTAAACCTTGTCATTTTACTTGAAGAAGTCATTTTGTCTGATGTGCCTCCTTTCTTTGAACTATTGAATCATTTCATATGTAAGGCAATTTTGTTGTATTTACAAATTCATAGAGCGATGGACTGCTCCATTTTTGGAAATGGTATGCCCATGTGTTTATAGAGACAAAAGTGGGGAAGAGAAACATTGATATATTCTATAGTTTTGGGCTGCATAGTATGTACAGCAATTATTCAGTGAAACAGCTCACCCTCACTTGGAACGGATCCGCTTTGAGAAGGAAGGCCACACTCCCAAATAGCTTACACATGCTCGATAAATATTATCAATTTAAAAAAAAAGATTTCTTCACAACTAACCCTTGGTGGGAATGGAAGGAAAGAGAGGTAAGAGCAAAACTTCTCAATGTATGCCTTTTTATATTATTTCAATTCTGAAAATATGGAAGCATTATTCATTTAAAAAATGAGTGAAGTAGGGCAACCCCAGGAAAAGTATTTGATTTTTCTTGAAACAAGCAACAGAACTCAGTGGCAACTCAGTTTTGGTTTTAGATCTTTGAACTGGAAATCTGCTTTTAAATACGGGTTTCTGCAATTCCTTTGGGATTTTTCTCTAACGTGTCAGCTCATTAATAAAGTGACTATGTCCCTTGGTACTTGCACTGCTCTATTAAGAAGCCATTCAGGTTTCATAGAAGCAACAAAGTTAGTCAAAGGAAATTCAGAGAATGTGATCAATACACTCAGAACATAACAAGTGTACTGATTTCTAGACCCATGCTTCCTAAAGAAAGGCCTTTAATATATATATATTTTATTATTACCCATGCCAAGTTTCACACATCATGATGGAATTTTCAAACAGTCATACACATTCTTGAAAAACAGCCTTCCCCAGATGGTAGAGTCCTATCTTGGTCCAAACTGTATAAACTAAAGGAATATTGATCTTAAAATAGTAGTACAGTAAGTAATTGAAGCTTTATCCTGTACTGCCACTGGCATTGTTAGACATTTTGTCTTCGTAATACTCTCCCATGAAAGCACTTAAAACAGTCGAGCCCATTAGCTCTTTATGGAGATCAATTCTGTCAACTTATTGACAGACTTCTTTAAGCACAGATCTCTTTCTTGCTTCTGAGTACTTGCTCTGGCATAGTCATGACAAAACGCATCATATTATCCAACCACTCATTTATAGTTGCTATAAACACCTGCCTACAAGATGAATGCAGGTGCAAAAATTGCAGTTTTCTCCCACTGCCTCTTATTCTTTTGTGATACACACTAATCTGATGTCAAAAAACAGAGTATTCACAGGAGAAATGGCCAGGCCTGAATTCACTAGTATTAACTGCCTTACTACCAACAACACTAACACTTTTGTAATGACAAATTAAAAATACCCCTCATTCTATAGAAGTCTCAGAATATTTTAAACAAAAAGATTGAAACATGGGCATTAGAATCCTGCAAGAAAAGTAGTTACGACGACTCCTTGTGAAAATATTTGCGAATTTAAGTTGAAATCACTTACAGTGAAAATAAGAGTATACTTATGAATACTAAGTGTGAGCATTATTTCACATTATTTATCGTAAAACAAAAATAGTTCTTTCGGTAATGGAAGTTTTCTTGAGATGATTTTTTTTTATTAAAGAGCATAGGGTTGGAAATAAGGAGACCAAAGCAAATCACCTGATGGGGTATCTGGCACACAGAAACTTAGTGACTAGTCACTGAATCCAAAGTAGAATAATCAAATTCTGAGTCTGTACTCACCACTTCAGGATCTTGGATACTTTGCTTCTTCATCACACAGCTTTCTCAGCTAATATAATAATAGTACTTCCCTCACAGAATAACATGTTACAGTTATACAAATGTTTGAATGGTTTAGAAGTAACACATTATCACAACATTTTACTATGCTTCACTTAGAAATTACTGTCTTATTTTAAGATGTTAGAACCATGTTGGAACAAGCCCAATGTTCAGCTATTTGCTTAAATTTACATGCTTTGTATGGACAAAACATAACATAATTGATAGGATTCCACCATTTGGCACTAAACAGAGAGACTAAAAACAAGCTGCATTCTGCAGTTTTCTATTTATCCCAACAATATCAAGTTCCAGGCATCAAAGGACTTTCACGTGTTGATTCAGCCTCCCAGCACCTGAGCCGAGTACTCGACGTCAGAAGGAAGCTGGTGTTTCTGCTGGGTTTAACTGTCCCTGGGACAGTTTTTTTGCATCTCACACAGGGAACTGAGTCTCCCCTCTTTATTTAGTGCGCCCACTGCTGCAATCAGTATCTACCCTGAGCCCCAGTTTTGTTACTGTTTTTGATGGGGGTCCTGATATCCTTCCTAGTTCTTACAAATATCCTCCTTGTGAAATTGAGACTCAATTTTCTCTACCCACCTCCCTCTAGTCTCCAGTCATGCCCAGGCACCAGCTGGAGACCTGATTCAGCTGACCTGAGAGCTGCATCACCACCACCTGCCGGACCACTCATTAACCGAGCCAATAGACATCCCCAACTCACCTTCAGTTGTTGAGTCCTAGCTCCCTGATAAAATTGTCACAATTAGAAGAGAACTTTCAGATCCCTGCCAGCATCTATACGTACATGTTCAACCATATTGCCTGCTACTAGAGATGAGCTGTCCCTACCTGCATTCATCTGAAACCAGGCCATTCCCGTGAACGCTGGATTCCTTTATTTCTTTCTTATTCAAGGACATTGGTCTAGCAATTCTCTGCTATTTCTTCTACATCATATTTTCTCTGCTAGCTTATTAGCATAAATGCAGTTATTTCTCCCATACTTAAAAAAAAAATATTCCCTTTACGTACTGCCAAGCAGTACTAGATTACTTTGCTTTCCAAGAGCAATTCCTTGAAAGTACAGTCGACACTGTCTCAAATTGCCCTGTTTTCATTCTCTCTTAAACACCTGCCAACGTGTCTTTAATGCCAAACTTCACCAAAAGTGCTCTCATCTGGGTCACCTATAACATTGCCAATGATCATTTTTCAGTTCTTATCCTCCTTGGCCTCTGGGCCATATGCAACATGGGTGAGCCTTCCTCTTCCTTTATACACTTGGCAAGTCTGCTTTTACAGCGGAAGACTCATCCGTCACCTGGGATGAGAGAATCCAGGAAATCTCTCGGCATTGCCTTCGAACACATGCAGGCTCTGACCATACCCACCGTGTCTGTTGCTAACACCCCGCTGCACCCACTATCCGTCCTTCTCGGATTACTGTGATTATCCCTAACTGGTCTTCCGGTTGCCACCCTTGCCACATTACAACTTCAACACATCTTTTCAACCTATTAGCAAAAGCAATCTTTAAAAAAAGTGTAAATCGGATGATGCCTCTCTGCTCAATATCTTCCTGTGGCTTCCAATCTCACTCAAAATAAAATCAAAGACTTTAAAATTACTTACAAGGACCTGCGGGATGTGACTGCCAATTTCCTCCCCTGAGACACTCCCCCGGTTGGTTCTGCTCCAGTCCGTGGGCCTTGCTTCTCCCGAACACACTGCCAGTGGGGATAAAGGCAGCGGAAATAAATCATAATTTACTCTGCGGCAATGCTGCTTCGGGGTACGAATATCATTAAAATAGCACCCGTATCAAAAACAATAACATTAATATACATGATAATTTGAATTGTATTACAGATACATCTTATGTGAACTACATAAGCAAAATGCTAGACTTAATAGGTCCTTTACAAATATAGATACCGTCTCACTCTCACCATTTACAGAAGTGATACATAAAATTTAAATCTCACAGAGTTTTAAGAACTTTCTCTGGTGAAATTTTTCAATGTGCTTACTTCCAGGTGTAAAACGAAGAGATTCATATTGACTGGCTCCAGGCCACATGTACAGCCAGAGATAAATTCCAAGAACTTAGTGTTCCTATTCATAAAACTGTTCTGATTTTGCTTTTAATTAAGACTGTGGTTGTTCTAAATAAAGTACAGGAAAAACATGTTAAACAAAAATGGGCAACTCATATTTATTGTTTGCTCATAAGTTTTATGGTCCAGTGATTCCCGGATCCAGCGATAACCGCCGAGAAGGGACGCGACCTCACCGCTGCTGTGGCTGTGCGCTCTCCACACCCCCACGCCACGCGCAGACGCTGCTCAGCCACCGCGGAACGGGCCACACGCTCGAAAACGTCTACCCCTGCATGATTTCCAGGGGTTCTGTAGCCCTGTCCTTGGACATAGGTTTGTGATCTAACGTTTCCTACATATTCCAGGCCATTATCATTCACAGTACTCAACCTCCAATTTATTTTAAACGTCTCTTTTCCTGGGACTGGCCAAAATAATATAAATGATGTCTTTATTGTTTTCCATGGAATAGGATGTCAGCTCCTTTCGCTACCTTATTTTATATAGCTTCCTAAACAGTTAATTTAATGAGTACATATTTATGTTGATATTAAGAAAAGTGAAGAGTGTTTTGCTGGCTTCATTAAGGGGCACCTCAATAAAAACGATAAAGTCTTCATTTCAAGACTGTTGTCTAACAAGTAATGGTCCAAGGAGCTTTCTCTACCTTTTCACATGGTGACAAGACCTGCCGCTGTTTGTTAAGGACAGCGCTTAACAGATATTTATTATGCACTTATTAAATGAGAAGATTATTTTGAATAAGAGATGCAAAGTGTAACAATATTTTTGTTAGAAAGTAAGCATATATAAATCACAGAACTGAACCGTAATATGTTACCGTTAACTCGCAGTACAGCGCTAGGGGACAGAGACCAACCCCGCTGGGGCAGTGATTTGGGTTATAGGACACGCATCTGCCCTGAGAGGGGATGAACGGTGTAGATCTTGAGGAAGGGCTCTCAGTCATGGAAATGTGACTTAGGTCTTTGTAAGTTAACGTGAAATTAATCAGTTGTTCAGTGGTTTACAACTAAGAGGCTATTTTTGACAGGACCTCCAATTGCTATAGCAGCTAAAACAAATTTGAACAGGAAATTCCAGTTAATTCCAGATCTAGGAGTGGCCTGGGTACAAAAGTAAGAAACATAGGCATCTTATTTACATGTGTTATAACCTGGGGTCAGAAACCGGTGGTCTATAAGCTTTTACAGTAGCAAACATTTCCCATTTTTACTCCACCTAAAGGCACTTGGATTGCAAGTTTTGCTTCAGAATAATCAAGGGCTACTTAAAACATTTTAACAAAAGAACGATATATGTAATATAGTAGTTTCAGACCAGGAGTCTGGCTGTGGTGTTTAACGAGAACTAGAAAGTAGATAAACTAGAATGAAGAAAATCTACTAGGACATGGCAATAGAAATTTAAGGATGAAGTGATGAAATCATGAACCAGCATGGTGAAGTGATAAAAATGAAAGGGGAAATCCCAAAAGCATTCAGTAATTTATTTACTTAAAAAGTATTTATAGAACATCTAAAAGAGTGGTCAAAAAGGTTTTGCTCTCATGTACCATATAATTTATTGTGAGAGACAGGTTGTAATCAAACAATAACACAAAAACCCACAAAACTGTAAATGTTGTAAATATTTCAAAGAGTCAAACATGCTTATAACAGGGAGGGAAATTTCAGCTACCACTCGAGCTTGGTCTGAAGGATCAGTTGGAATTAATCAGACAGAAGGAAGGTGAGAAGATTCTGGAGGGAAGACAGAGCAAATGAAAAATCCCTGTGGGTGGAAGACCTCATTTTATTGTGCTTTGCTTTATTGCACTTCACGCCTGTTGCTCTTTCTACAAATTAAAGCAAGACCCTCCACCAGCGAGAAGATTATGACTCGCTTTATTCCCATGGCCTGCAACAAACTGCAACAGCGAATCTGAGGTGTGCCTGTGGTAGACAAGGTCAAGGTGACGAAGTGCAGAGAGAGGGCAAGGGGCACACAGGGAGATGTCAGACCATGCAAGATCTGATTAAGGAGATTGGTCTTTATGCTGAGAAAACCTGGAAGATTAAAGATTGTATGCAGCTGGATGAGCTTTGCTTTTTAAAAGAACGTGCTGGCTGTAGCCAGGTGAAATGAATTGTGGGAAAGCAAGCGAGACACGGAGAAGGGTTCAAACCTTAACACTGCTGGTAATACTCAACTCTAAACAGAGAACATGTGGGTGAAATTAGATACTCAGCACACTCCAAAATATATTTTGTGAAACACCCATGCAATATGTCCTAAGGGCAAAGTGTTCCATGATACAATAACATGGGAAACACTGTATATTATTTCCCTTCCTAGAAATCTGCATTGAATGTAGCTTATTAAAGACTCATGCTGTGAAAGAATACAGCTAGAAAACAAAGCAAAGCAGGTTTAACTTTGTGAAACCCAGAATATCATGATTGTATCTAGTTTTGTGGTTTTTTTGTGGAACTGTTTGATTACAGTCTGTCTCTCACAATGAATTATATGCTACATAAGGGTGAAAACATTTGACCTTGAAACTTATTGCACATAGAATACTTCTTGGGAAGTAAAAGTATAGACTGTTTTCTTACCAAACAGAACTAGATTTTAGTAGATGGCTCTACCTAACTTTTTGTACTGCTAGTATGGAGAAGTATTTTTCATTGACATTTTTAAAAATAATATTGAAGAGAAAAAAACAAGAATATAATTTAACCCATGGGGCTATTGCACCTATATAAAAATGAAATAATTTTAAAAGCTTAAAAACAGTGAATAATAGAGATGGGTTTGCTTCTAAGGAACTATTGCGGGGGAAAGTAATTTAAACAAATATACACGTCAAAATGGTATAAATTATTACATACCTCTAATAAGAAACGTACATTTCAGCAGCAGCCAGCCTCCAGGATATTCTTAACGAGCCACACCTCCTGCCATTTATACCCTTGCTCTGCACCCTCCCACGCTGACTCACCCTGGAGTTGACCAATAGAACATAGTGGGAGTGACTCTGAATTTCAAGGCTAGGTTGTAAAAAACTACAGTTTCCACCTTGGGCATTCGTGTTCATGGTTTACTTACTCTGAGGGAAGCTAGCCACTAGGCCATGAGGACACTAAAGCGACCTATGGAGGAGACCTAGGCGTAAGGAGCTGAGGTCTCCCTGACCAATAGCCAGCATCAAATTGCCAGTTGCCTGAGTGAGCCACCAAGTGGCAGATCTCCTAGCCCCAGGCATGCTTTAAGATGACTGTGGCCTCTGGTGACATATGCCTGCAACTGCCTGAGAGACCCCAAGATGGAAATGCCTGGCTGAGTCCTTCCTAGATCCTTGACCTACAAAACCACACAAGATAAGAAAAGATCAGTGTGCTTTTAAGCCACTAAATATTAGGATGTTTTTAAAAGCAGCAATAATGAACTAACACACAGAGTTCTTTTAGGAAAAAAATGTTCTGAATGATACTTTCTTGTTAATATAAGTCACAGGGATATACTTTGCCAATTAAGCATTAATGTTTGTAAAGCATTTTATTTGCCTTCCAAATTAGCATATTCTATGATTTTCAGTAAGAATGCTCCAGGGATATCACCTGAAAATCTGCAGGAAAGAAATCTTGTAATATAACTCATAGGAACTCACAGACAACTTCCTGTATGCTAATGTACAACCCTTCTTCAGAGGAAGCAAATCACCACAGAAGTGTGTCTTTAGAAGACTGTCAAGTCGTGAATAGGATAAACCTTCTCTGGTGATGAATATGACAAAGCTTTGAAAATTGCTAGCCATTGTGAACGAAGCAGAACATTTTCATGAGGTGAAGAGAATGAATCTCATACTTTGCAAGGTCTTTCCCTTAGTAACAGCCACCAAACTCTTTCCCTTCCTATCTGCTATGTAGCCTATTCAATTAGATATAATAATGGAGGCCTCAGATGGAATGTAATTCATTTCTGCGATCCCAACACTTCATTTTACCTATTAGCCTCAACCTGTTCCTCACTTCTTACCCTTATGCTTCTAGCAGAGAAAAAAGGTCTAAGGTTTTTTTTTTTTTTTTTTTCTTTTTCTTTTCCTCACTACAAATCACTTTAGGAAGTTATTGGAGTAAGATCATTGCTCCAGATCAGAGACTCAGGAGAAAATGTGAGCAGGCATAGCTCTAGACAATTTATAAGGAAATGGAGCCTTTGGATATCTAAGAGTTGATGGCTTTAATTCTAAGCATTTCAGTTTCATTTATTTTAAAATCATCTAGACCAAGAAACTGAAAATTTTACATTAGTCATAATGTTGAAGAAAATACAAAGTTTCGTATATATTTTTTTATTTTATTTTATTTTAATTATTGTTCTTGTACAGTTTTCTGTCTTTTACTCCCATCCCAGCCCACCACCCCAGCCCTCCCCACCTCCCTCCCATTTCCACTGCCCCTAGTTTTTGTCCACGTGTCTTTCATACTTGTTGCTCTAATCCCTTCCCCTTTTCCCTAGATATTCCTATCCCTCTCCTCTCTTGTTCTCAATTTCAGTGTCTTTGGTTATATTATGTTTGTTTGTTTGTTTGTTTTTTTGATTAGGTTCCTGTTAAAGGTGAGATCATATGGTATTTGTCTTTCACCTCCTGGCTTATTTCGCTTAGCATGATGCTCTCCAGTTCCATCCATGCTGTTGCAAAGGGTAGGAGCTCCTTCTTTCTTTCTGCTGCATAGAATTCCATTGTGTAAATGTACCACAGTTTTTTGATCCACTCATTTACTGATGGGCACCTAGGTTGCTTCCAACACTTGGCTATTGTAAATTGTGCTGCTATGAACATTGGGGTGCATAGGTTCTTTTGGATTGGTGTTTCAGGGTTCTTAGGATATAATCCTAGCAGTGGAATTACTGGGTCAAAAGGTAGATTTATTTTTAGTTTTCTTGGAAAATTCCATACTGCCTTCCATAGTAGTTGTACCAGTCTGCAATCCCACCAACAGTGCACTAGGGTCCCCTTTGCTCCACATGCTCTCCAACACTTGTTGTTTGTTGCTTTGTTGATGATGGCCATTCTGACTGGTGTGAAGTGGTATCTCATTGTGGTTTTAATTTGCATCTCTCTGATATCGAGTGATATTGAGCATCTTTTCATGTGTCTCTGGATCCTCTGTGTGTCCTCCTTGGAGAAGTGTCTGTTCAAGTCCTTTGCCCATTTTTTAATTCGGTTGCTTGTCTTCTTAGAGTGGAGTCATGTAAGTTCTTTATATATTTTGGAGATTAAACCCTTGTCTGAGGTATCATTGGCAAATATGTTTTCCCATACAGTTGGTTCTCTTTTTATTTTAATACTGTTTTCATTAGCCATGCAGAAGCTTTTTATTTTGATGAGATCCCATTTGTTTATTCTTTCGTTTATGTCCCTTGCTTTAGGGGACATATTGGTAAAAATGTTACTGCATGAAATATCTGAGATTTTCCTGCCTTTGTTCTCCTCTGGGACTTTAATCATGTCATGGCTTATATTTAAATCTTTTATCCAACTTGAATTTATTTTTGTGTATGGTGTAAGTTGGTGCTCAAGTTTCACTTTTTTGCATGTAGCTGTCCAGTTCTGCCAACACCACTTGTTGAAGAGGCTACTTTTACTCCATTTTATATCGCTGCCCCCTTTCTCAAATATTAATTGACTGTAGAGACTTGAGTTTATTCCTGGGCTCTCTGTTCAGCCTGCTTTTATGCCAGTACCAGGCTGTTTTGATTACAGTGGCCTTGTAATACAGTTTGGTGTCGGGTATTGTGATCCCTCATACTTTGTTCTTCTTTCTCAAAATTGCTGCAACTATTCAAGGTCATTTATGGTTCCATATAAATTTTTGAAGTGTTTGTTCTATGTCTGTGAAATATGCCATTGGTACCTTAATAGGTATTGCATTGAATCTGTAAATTGCTTTGGGTAATCTGGACATTTTGATGATGTTAATTCTTCTGATCCATGAACATGGTATATGCTTCCATTTGTTTGTGTCTTCCTTGATTTCTTTCTTCAGTGTTGTGTAGTTCTCTGCATACAGGTCTTTTACCTCCTTGGTTAGCTTTATTCCTTATTCTTAGGTATTTTATTTTCCTTTTTGCTATATCAAATGGGATTTTTTTTCTTGACTTCTGCTTCTGCTGTTTCATTGTTAGTATACAAAAATGCCTTTGATTCTGGATATTGACTTTGTATCCAGCTGTTTGGCCAACTTCATTTATTAGGTCAAGCAGCTTTCTGGCCAAGTCCATAGGATTTTCTATGTACACTATCATGTCATCTGCAAACAATGATAGTTTTGTTTCCTCCTTTCCAATTTGGATGCCTTTTATTTCCTGTTCTTGTCTAATTGTTGTGGCTAAAACTTCCAATACTATATTGAATAGAAGTGGTGAAAGTGGACAACCTTGTCTTGCTCCTGATCTTAGTGGAGAAGATTTTAGTGTTTGCCCGTTGAGTATGATGTTGGCTATAGATCTCTCACATATGACCTTTATTATGTTGAGGAATGCTCCCTCTATTCCCACTTTGCTGAGTGTTTTCATCATAAATGGATGCTGTGCCTTATCAAATGCTTTTTCTGCATCTATTGAAATGACCACACAATTTTTGTCTTTGCTTTTGTTTATATGGTGTATTACATTTACTGATTTGAGAATATTGTACCATCCTTGCATCCCTGGGATGAATCCTACTTGGTCATGGTGTATGATCTTTTTAATGTATTGTTGGATGCAGTTAGCCACTATTTTCTTGAGGATTTTAGCATCTATGTTCATCAGCGATATTGGCCTGAAGTTTTCATTCCCTGTTGTGTCTTTATTTGGTTTTGGAATTAGGATGATGCTGGCTTCATAAAAAGAGTTTGGGAGTCTTCCATCATTTCGGATTTTTTTTTAAAGTCTATGAAGGGTAGGGGTTAGCTCTTCCTTAAATGCTTTGTAAAATTCTCCTGTGAAACCACCCGGTCCAGGGCTTTTGTGTGTCGGGAGTTTTTTGATTACTGCTTCTATTTCATCTGCTGTTATTGGTCTGTTCAGGCTTTCTGCTTCTTCTTCATTGAGTTTTGGGAGATTTTATTTTTCTAGAAACTTGTCCATTTCACCTAGGTTTTCAAATTTCTTGGCATACAGTTCTTCATAGTAATTTCTTACAATCCTTTGTATTTCTGTGGTGTCAGTTGTAATCTCTCCTCTTTCATTTCTGATTGTGTTTATTTGGGTCCTCTCTCTTTTTTTCTTGATGAGCCTGCTTAAATGCTTGTTGATTTTGTTTATCTTTTCAAAGAACCAGCTCCTGATTCATTGATCTTTAGAATTGTGCTTTTAGTCTCTACATCATTTAATTCTGCTCTGATCTTGGTTATTCCCTTCCTTCTATTTGCTCTGGGCTGTCTTTCTTGTTGTTCCTCAAGTTCTTGTAGGCATAGGGTTAAGTTGTTTGTTTGAAATGTCTCTACCTTTTTTAGGTAGGCCGATATCACTATGAACTTCCCCCTGAGGACTGCCTTTGCTGTGTCCCATAGTTTTGGGTCATTGTGAATTCATTTTTGTTTGTTTCCAGAAACTTCTTGATTTCCTCCCTAATTTCATTCTTGACCCATTCATTGTTTAATAGCATTCTATTCAATCTCCTTGATTTTGAGTGTTTTGGGTTTTTCCCCTTGGGGTTGGTTTCTAGTTTCAGTCCCTTGTGGTCAGAGAAAATGCTTGGTATGATTTCAATTTTCTTGAATTTGTTGAGGCTTGTTTGTGTCCTGTCATGTGGTCTATCTTTGAAAATGTTCCATGTGCATTTGAAAAGAATGTGTATTTAGTTTCTTTGGGATGAAGGGCTCTATATATATATCAGTTAAGTCCATTTCATCTAGAGTGCTGTTCAGTGCCACAATATCTTTGTTGATATTTTGTTTGGAAGATCTGTCCATTTTTGACAGTGGGGTGTTAAAATCCCCTACTATAATTGTGTTGCTGTTAATATCTTTCTTGAAGTCCTCTAAGATTTTCTTTATGTATTTAGGTGCTCCTATGTTGGGTACATATATATTTACGATGTTTATGTCTTCCTGGTGGATTCTTCCCTTGAGTATTATGAAGTGACCTTCTGGATATCTCTTTATGGCTCGTCTTTTGAAGTCTGTTTTGTCTGATATGAGTATTGCTACCCCAGCTTTTTTTTTTTTTCCTGTCCATTTGCTTAGAAAATTTGTTTCCAGCCCTTTACTTTGAGTCTGAGTAGGTCTTTTGTCCTGAGGTGGATCTCTTGTAGGCAGTATATGTGTGGGTCATGCTTTCTCATCCATTCAGCTATTCTATGCCTTTTGATTAGAGCATTCAATCCATTTACGTTTAAGGTTATTATTGATAGGTACTTATTCATTGCCATTTTTGTGCCTATGTTCCTCTCTCTCTCTCTTTTCCTTCCTTTCCTTAAAGTAGTCCCTTTAGTATCTCCTGCAGAACTGGTTTTGTAGAGGTGTATTCTTTTAGACTTCTTTTGTCTGGGAAGCTCCTTATTTGGCCTTCTATCTTGATTGAAAGCCTTGCTGGGTAAAGTAGTCTTGGTTTCAGACCTTTGGTTCTCATTACTTGGAATATTTCTTGCCATTCTCTTCTGGCTTGGAGTGTTTCCATTGAGAAGTCAGCTGCTAGCCTTATTGGGGCTCCCTTGTATGCTACTTCCTTTTTCTCCCTTGCTGCCTTTAAGCTTCTCTCTTTGTCTTGGAATTTTGCCATTTTAATTATGATGTGTCTTGAAGTGGGCCTCTTTGGGTTCCTCTTGATTAAGACTCTCTGTGTTTCCTGGATTTGTGTGACTTCTTCTCTCATCAAATTAGGGAAGTTTTCCATCATTACTTTTTCAAATAGGTTTTCTATCCCTTGCTCTTCTTCTTCTTCTGGTATCCCTATTATACAGATATTATTATGTTTCATATTGTCTTGCATTTCTCTTAATCCCTCTTCATTCTTTTTGAGCCTCTTTTCCTTTTCTTGCTCTTTCTGGATGTTTTTTTTCTACTTTGTCCTCCAACTCGCTGATCTGATCTTCTGCTTCATCAATTCTGCTTTTCATTCCTTCTATTGTGTTCTTCAGTTCAGAAATTGTATTCTTCATTTCCTCTTGGCCCTTGTTGATAGTTTCTATTTCCTTTTTCATGTTGATGTAGTTTGCAGTGAGTTCACTGTAGCTTCCCTGTGGTTTCTGGTAGCTCATTGAGACCTCATGGATCTTCCTGACAACCATTACTTTGAACTCAGTATCTAATAGTTGAGTTGCCTCTGTTTCACTTAGCATTCTTTCTGGGGCTTCCTCCTTTCCTTTCATTTGGGGATTGTTTCTTTGTCTTCCCATTGTTTGTGAGACTCTTCTTGTTAGCCTCAGCTTCTTAAATTGATCTGTTCTGGCTCCCTGGGGTTATGGTGTGAATTTCTGTGGTAGAATACCTGTGAGATTCATTGGTGCTGTTTCCTTCAAATATCCTGGTGATCACAGCTTCCATTGTCTCAGCTGTTGGAATGCCCCCTCTTTGGGACCAACTCTGGTTTTTTCACAGTTTCGGGGGATTTTTTTGTTTTGTTTTTGTCTCACTCGTGGATATTTAAAAAGAGAAAAGAGGAAAAAAATGAAAAGAGAAGAAAAGAAGAAAGAAAAAGAAAAGAAAGAGGGAGGAAGAAGAGATAAAATTGGAAAGAAAGGAAGAAAGAATAAAACAAGAAAGAAGTAAAGAGAAGCAAAAGGAGTTGAGGGGTTCAAAAAAATAAACATAATGAAAAAATAGTAACACACAAAAAAACAAAAAACAAAAAAACAACTCTTGCTCTTATCAATCTTGCCAAGCCAGTTTTTCTGGTCTTGCTGTCTGCAATGGCCGAGGGGTGAGGGTGTCACTTTTCTCCCTGTTCAGCACTCAGTTATCTTTGGTCCTCAGCAATAGCCTGGGTCTTCTCCACACAGGACCTTAGGTGTATGTTCTGAGCTTCCTGGGGAGTGCGCACTTTCCTGAGTTTATGAGTGTGAGCTGGAGGTCTCTTACATGGTATGTGCCTACTCCCGTTGAGTGTGGGTGCCTATTATCTAGAAGCTGTCTGCGGTCATGCACAGGTGCCAATTGTCGCGCAGCCGTCCCTTGCTGGCTCGCAATCGATCGTGGAGCAGCCATCCCCGATGGCACGCCGGCTCCAACAATCACATGAGCTCCAGCGTGCAGTCCTCCCAGGGCTATACATGGGTGTTCACATCTCCAGCTTGTTTGCCACTGAGACCTTAACTCCTCTCTGTGAGATTTCAAGCAACCAGGTTTATCCTGGTGCTGCTGAAACCTTGTTTGGCTGAGGAGAAAGCGGTTGACCTGGCCAGGCCTGGGACCTCATCCTCCCTGGTCTCCACGCTGGTCCATGGGCTCTTATTGTTCTGAAGTACTCTCCTTACCATCTGGTTTTTCAATGTCCATTACAATTTTCTATCTCCTGTTTTCAACTATGCTATGTTTCTGATGGCTGTTTGCGCTGTTCCACCTTAGATTGACCAGTTTTTCTCCCGTGTGTGAGGGGGAATGTGCTCCCTCCTATCGCACCACCATCCTCCTTCAATTTATTTATTTATTTTTATTATCATCATATTAGCTCTCCATCACTGTTATGACTTGTTCTGGGATCAAATCAGGCCTGGACACACTTCGCAGTGGCACTAGTCTCCCCCCGAGCACGGTGGCGGCTCCCGGGTGGCAGTGGTACTCCAGCGGCTGCCCTCATATATTTTTTATTTATGAAAAAGATATTCAACTTCCAGTTCTAGCTCAGACATGTGAAGAGCTTAGTAGTCACTCTCATCCTTACAACAAGAAAAAAGCTGGACAAACTGAAAATCAACGACTTTTCTGGGACTTGTTAGAGAATTGAAGTCACAGGGCAAAACACCACACCACAACGGGAACAGGAAGCCGAATTCAGAGAATCATAGATGAGATCAGTTTACTTGGAGCACAAGCTGCTGGAGCCACGAACTTGGTAAAATGTAAATGGTAATTTTGATCAATTGCTGGAGGCTGATTGTGGACTAATTTGAGAGGAGGAACACTTGAGGGCTCGGTGCCACATGTTTTCGTTTGTTTTACTTCCGAGAACCCCACCAAGTTCTCACGGTGACCATCCAAGGAAAATCCCCTCAATTTTCTGGCAGTGGAAAGAGAACAATAACCATTTTGAAATATGTCCTGAGTTTTCTCCATAGCACAGTGCTACTGTCCGAGGGAAAATAATTTATAAGATCTTTACCCTACTTGGGGAAATAGCAATCATCCAACTCTAGCCCCAACTCCTAAAACTTAACCATAAGAATACAGACAACTCAATCAGAAAATGGACAAAGATTTGGATGCCTTACCAAAGGAGACATACAGATGACAAATAAGCATATGAAAATCTGCTCAACATCTTGTGTTATTAGATAAACGCAGGTGAAAACAATGATGTGAGACTACATGCCTGTTAAAATGGCTAAAATCTAAAAACCTGACAGTACCGAATGCATGAAGTTACCTACTCAGATTTAGGAAACTATACACAAACTTCTCACAATTGTCCTACTCAAACAATTGAATTGTTAAGAAGGGGCTGAAGAAGGAGCTTGGTGATAAAGTCCATTTTCCTCTGAAGGCTTTTGAAAATCCTTCATATCTAGAGAACAAAGGCAGATATGGAATGTGTTTGCTTATAGTGTTGCGTGCAGAACACACAAACACACACACACAGTTTCTGCATGTCTGATAGGGAAGCAGGGACGAGGCAACATTTTTGGTGCCAAAAGTAGCAAATACATATTGCTGAACCACAAGAAACTAAAAACTCCCAGGCCTTCTAATGCCAAAACGATCAAAAGTCAACAGGGCCAGCCGAAGATGTGACAACATGAATTATGTGGTTGTGGGAAGTGGACAAAGTAGAATTAAAACCAACAGGTCTCCTCTTCCTTCTGTTCTTTTTCTTTTTTTTTTAAATAACAACTTTATTTATTTAGTTAGTTAGTTAGTTATTTGTGTGTGCATGTTTGTTTTTCCTTTTTTAAGTATATTTTATTGATTATGCTATTCCAATTATCCCATTTTTTTCTCCCCTTTATCTCACTCTGCTCTGCACCCCCATCCATCCATCCAGAATCCACCCTGTTAGTTCACGTCCATGAGTTGTACATATAAGTTCTTTGGCTTCTCTGTTTCCTATACTATTTTTAATCTCCCCCTGTCTATTGTGGACCTACCATTTATGCTTCTTACTCCCTGTACCTTTTCCCCTCATTCTCGCCCTCCCCCTCCCCACTGATAACCTTCCAAGTAATCTCTATTTCTGTGATTCTGTTCCTGTTCTAGATGTTTGCTTAGTTTTTTTTTTGTTTGTTTGTTTTGTTTTGTCTTTTTTTTTTTTAGGTTCAGTTGTTAACAGTTGTGAGTTTATCATTTTAGTGTTCATAGTTTTTGATCTTCTTTTTCTTAGATAAGTCCCTTTAACATTTTATATAATAAGGGCTTGGTGATGATGAACTCCCTGAACTTGACCTTATCTGGGAAGCACTCTACCTGTTCTCCCATTCTAAATGAGAGCTTTTCTGGATAGAGTAATAATCTTGGATGTAGGTCCTTGCCTTTTGTGACTCTGAATACTTCATTCAGCCCCTTATTGCCTGCAAGGTTTCTTTTGAGAAATCAGCGATAGTTTTGTGGGAACTCCTTTGTAGGCAACTGTCTCCTTTTCTCTTGCTGCTTTTAATATTCTCTCCTTATCTTTAATCTCATGTAATGTAATTATGATGTGCCTTGGTGTATGCTTCCTTGGGTCCACCTTCTTTGGGACTCTCTGAGCTTCCTGGACTTCCTGGAAGTCTATTTCCTTTGCCAAATTGGGGAAGTTCTCCTTTATTATTTGTTCAAATAAGTTTTCCACTTGTTGCTCTTCCTCTTCTCCTTCTGGTACCCCTACAATTCAGATGTTGGAACTCTTAAAGTTTTCCCAGAGGTTCCTCAGCTTCTCCTTATTTTTTTTGAATTCTTGTTTCTTCATTCTGTTCCAGTTGGATGTTTATTTCTTCCTTCTGTTCCAAATTGTTAATTTGAGTCCCAGTTTCCTTCCCATCACTGTCGGTTCCCTGTATATTTTTCTTTATTTCACTTTGTACAACCTTCATTTCTTCCTTTTTTTGTGTGACTATATTCAATCATATCTACAAGCATCCTGATTACCAGTGTTTTGAATTCTGCATCTGATAGGTTGGCTCTCTCTTCATTGCTTTGTTCTTTTTCTAGAGTTTTAATCTGTTCTTTCACTTGGGCCATATTTCTTCCTCTCGGCACACCTGTTACATTGTACGGGGCAGAGCCTTAGGTATTTGGCAGGGCAGGGCCACCCTCTTTGCTGCGTTATGGAGGTGTCTGTGGGGGAGGGGTCAGAGAGAGCACAGTCTGCTTGTTCAGCTCTTGCCCCAGTTTCAGTCACTTCTCTTGCTTCCCACAAGTGGTTTGGGCCCTTTCATGTGCTGATTCCTGGGTGGGTGGGCTTTTGTACATTATAGGTTCCTGTGGGCCCCTCCAACAGACTCTCCTGTGATACAGGGAGTTTCTCCTGTGATACTGGGAGTTTCAACCCCCAGGGGATTTTACAATCATAGGTTTTGAGGTTTTATTTCCCCACACCGGAACCCTGGGTTGTGTGGTCTGTCTCATTCCCCATTTGTTCCTCCTGGCTTATCTACATGCAAACCTGGGACTACCTGGTCCACCAGCTACTGCCTCGCCCATCCAGGTCCTCCAGCCACCACCTTGTCCTGTGTCTTCGCTGCCCCAGCTTCCCATCTCCACCCCTCCTACCAGTCTGGATGAATGTTTCTTCTTTAACTCCTTCATTGTCAGACTTCCGCACAGTTTGATTTTCTGGTAGTTGTTGTTTGTTTTTAAATTGGTTGTTATCCTTTTGGTTGTGTGAGGAAGTGAAACATATCTACCTATGCCTCCATCTTGGCCGTAAGTCTGTCTCTTCCTTCCTTTCTAAGGCACCATCTTCACTTAGTCTCCCCTGGGCCCTTTATTCCCTAATTAGGACTAATGATTGGAGAAATATGCAAGGTAATTAGTAGTAGGTAGCTTTGCATTTTTAAATTTTATTTTATTGATTATGGCATTATAGTTGTCCCAATTTTTTCCCTTTTTGCCCCCTTTCCATCCAGCACCCCTCAATCTGCCAGGCAATCCCCACCCTATTGTTCATGTCCCTGGGTCATGTGTTTAAATGCTTCAGCTACTCCCTGTCTTGGCAGTGTGGCTTAATATAGTAGGTGTCCTGTAGTGTCCAGTGGCACAGACTCCCCTGTCACCGAAGCTGGGTACTAGACATGTGCCCTTTGTGTGGGCTGAGTATACCCTCCTCTTATAGTTCAGCCTTGGTTGCTGTTGGCAGATCAAAAACTGGGAGGGATTTACCCAGGCCAGTCAGCTGCAAGGACTGGCTATGGCCCCCACCCACAAACTTCCAACCCCCATGGAAGACCAGCTGTGCAGGGGCAGGGTGGTGGTGCTCCAACATGGTCTTTAGCTGTCTGCTGCATGTGTAGGCTCTGGAGTTTTCCAGGTAGTGCAGGCCAAGGTCAGTCACCTTCTGTTCCCTGCCTGGGGTCACCCTGCATGAGCTATAATGCAATTTGAGATGGCTTCTACTTGGAATGGGCTTAAGATTCTCAGGTGAAGTCAAGCTGTGACTCTAGGCTGGCTGCTGCTAACGCCAGGCCTGGGGCCACTTAGCAAGAGGTATAGGAGTAAAGGCTCACTGAGGCTGGCTATTGCTTGTTTGATAGAATTTGGAGTGTTATGAAGCATGAAACAAAACCAGCCATGCATATGGAAAAGTCATGGTTAACAGCTTGGGTGGGCCAGTAAGTTCAGCAGAACAGACTCTCAGGGGATCTTCAGGGTGGGGCAAACACTGTTAGTTGGATTGATGGAGTCTCATATGTGGCACCACCTGCCAGCTCTGTGGCTCTGTGGGGAGAGGGCTCAGAAAAGAGACAGTGGCTTCTGCCCACCTATCATCTGGGTGAAAGCTGTCCCCCATCTACCGCCTTGATGCCAGACACTCTGGTTCCTTCCTGCATGCCACCAGTGCCTTTCAGGCTATCACCCCAGTGCTGCAGCTCAGAGGGAGTGCGTATGAGTAAGTCCATGTGTGGGTTCTTTCCTCAAACAGGAACTGCTTGGGACTCCAGCCGTTCCTTCCACCTATTCAATCCCTGATTGGTTTTGTAGCCAGAAGTCATGGGGACTTACCTTCCTGGCACTGAAACCCTAGGCTGGGGGGCCCAGTGTGGGGCTGGGCCTCCTTGCTCCCAACATATCCCTCCCAAATTTTATCCACCACATGTGGATGGGGGACCATCCCTTTCTGTGTATCCATCCCTCCTACCAGTCTTCATGGATGTGTTTCTTTAATTTTAAAACTGTCCCACTTCCATTCAAGCTGATTTCTGATGGTTCTGAGTGATGGTTGTCCTATAGTTTATCTGTAATTTTGTTGCGGTTGTGTGAGGAGGCAAGTCATGTTTACTTATGCCACCATCTTGACTGAAAGTCCCATAGCTTTGCATTTTTAAAAGACACATAGAACTAGATAATAAAATCAAGAATTTTTGTCCATCAAAAATACTAATATGAATATAAAGGCAGAAAATGCAGTAGAAAATGATATTCATAATACATACATCTTTAAAAAAATCTAGTCTGAATATATAGCAAAATTCTATGGATCAATAGGAAACGGGTACACAAACCCAGCAAAAAACAGGCAAAAGTTTCTGAACAAATATTTTAAAAAGAGGATATCCAAAAAACCAAGAAAGATAGGAAAAGGTGTTCAACTTCATCAGTCATCACAGAAATGCAAGTACCCACAGAGATTTCACTATGTACCTACCGCAATGTAAAAAGGAAAATAAACCACTAAATAATAATAAGAACTAAATGCTGGTGAGGATGTAGAGCAGTCCAAATGCTCATATGCTACTGTTGGGAGAGAAAATTAGTACAAGCAGTGTGTAAAACTCCTTGGCAACCTTTATCACCGTGGACCACCAGAGGAAGGAGTTCAAGTGCTGCCTTTACCAAGGGGTGGCTCTAGGAGAAAGGCCGCTGGGTCATCCAGTCTGATCTCCTTCAAACCTAGACCTCCAGCGAAATAGGCTAATGATATTTGCTAGGAAGTGTGACCTTAAATCTGAAACGCCTCTTGGCAGCATATTCTGGCTAAGGATTGCCTGTAGAAAAAGAACCCAAGATATATGAGAAATGGCCCTCTGGAGAAGTTCATCTGAGCTACACAGCCCTTTGACTTCACAATTTAAATGTTTCTCTGTGTGACATGACCCTGCAAATGTAACACTGAAATCTCATCTGTTATTCCAGGCGAGCATGACATGCTGGACAAGGAAGGACAGGATCTGGGAAACCACCCTTGGTGCCCTAAACCTCTCCCTGCTCTTTCTGAAATTTTTAATTGCCTTGGAATTGAAATTATTTAGTAAAGTTTGTTAAAGGGATAAAGTTCACTGTGTGTTTCATGGAGTCCGGTTTGATAATTCTATTCTATTTGTTAATCAGATCCAATAATCAGAGCCAATAATTCCACTTAAAGGTAAATGTCAAACAAATCATTCACATGTAAAACTCAGAACAGTGATATTCTTTGCAGCACTATTCTCAATAGCCCCAAACTGGAAAATACCCAAATGCCATAAAGAAAAATGGATAAATTGGGGTATGTTCACACAATAGGAAGTTATTCAGCAGCTCGTACCTTCAACTGTATGAATTATTATAGATATACTTCATAAACATTATGTTGATTGAATTAAGACAGATTCAAAGAATACCATGTGCTTCTAAAATCACAAAACAGGCCAAATTAATCTAAGCTGTTAAAAGTCAGGTAATATTAATCTTGTCAGGGGTGGATAGTATTGAAGGACAACATGAGTGGACTTTAGGGTACTGTTCTGTTTCTTAATCTAGGAGCTGGTAAATTCAGTTTATGCAAGTTTATTAAACTATACAGTCACAATAAGTGAACTAGAGGAAGAGAGGACTCCCTGTTGGAAGCAGTGCCCATAAATGGGTCTTTGAGGGTAAGAAGGTTATGAAAAGTGTTTCGGAAGTTTTGCTGGATATTTAGAGATGGGTCAGAAAATTCTCTCATCACTCTCTCTTCCAGAGGCTCCTGAAGACATTTATATAAATTTCAATGCTCTTTAAAACCAAAGCATTTATGAATTTAATGTGACAAAATATGGAGATGAGTGATGAAATGAGAAGAGCAACATACTAGAATTATAACTGAAAAGAAAAAAACTTGTCAAGATATACATTTATTATTTTATTTTGTTTATCGTTGTTCAAGTACAGTTGTCTCCATTTTCCTGCCACCACTTTCTCTGCCCCACCCACCCCTACCTCCCACTCTCAATCCTACCCCCTTTGACTTTGTCCATGGGTCCTTTGTACATGTTTCTTGATGACCCTTCTTCTTTCCCCTATTATCACCCTCCACCCTTCTCTCTGGTCACTGTCAGTTTGTTCTTTATTTCAGTGTCTCTGGTTATATTTTGTTTACTTGTTTGTTTTGTCAGTTAGGTTCCACTTATAGGTGAGATCATATGGTATTTGTCTTTCACTTCCTGGCTTATTTCACTTAGCGTAATATTCTCTAGTTCCATCCACGCTGTTGCAAAGGGTAGAAACACCTTCTTTCTTTCTGCTGCATAGAATTCCATCGTGTAAATGTACCATAGATTTTTTTATCCATTCATTTACTGGTGGGCACTTAGGTTGCTTCCAGCACTTGGCTATTGTAAATTGTGCTGCTATGAACATTGGGGTGCATAGGTTCTTTTGAATTGATGTTTTAGGATTCTTAGGGTATAATCACAGCAGTGGAATTGCTGGCTCAAAGGCAGTTTCATTTTTAGTTTTCTGAGGAAATTCCATACTGTTTTCCATGGTGGCTGCACCAGTTTGCATTCCCTCCAACAATACACTAGGGTTCCCTTTTCTCCACAACTTCATCAGCACTTATTGTTTGTTGATTTGTTTATTATGGCCATTCTGATTGGTGTGAAGTGGTATCTCATTGTGGTTTTAATTTGCATCTCTGTGATGGCTAGTAATGCTGAGCATCAAGGAGATACAAATTTAAAAACTTCAGAAATAGCTGGTCATCTAATTGTTGATATTTCTAAGTTCTTATATTTGGGTTTTAAGAAAATATCCTTGTATAGACTTTTAATTAAAAATTGATACTGTCATATTCAATTCCATATTGTTAATGAATATTCACCATCTTAACTACTTTTAGTATATCCTAAGAACCTTAAAACATTATTGCTAACTTGATAATTCCAAATATATATTTGTACTTTCTGAAACTATGACAATTGTGATGATGATGATTATAACAACAACAAATTTCCCTTAAACTCCTAATCTATAAGGTACTATAATAGACTCCCAAACACAGAGGTTCTAAATTCAGAGTTCAGTAAAATTCAGAGACCCATAAATTTAAGTGGGGAAAAAATATATCTTTGTTTTCACTAAACTGTAACTGAAATTTAACACTTTTTTCTGATGGAAATGTAGCATTTCTTTCTGTAGACATCACTAATATTTTCATCATACAGATATCTTAAAATACTCATTTATGCTCATCACTACATTGAAATTATACATTATTTGACTCTCCATCAGACCTCATTTAATGTATAAAGAACCATACACATTACTATGTGACATGATCTTTAATATTTTGATAACTATTTCAAAATTATTTTCTATAATTCTATGTATTTTATTTTATAAATTGAAAGATGTTATAGTCAATTGCATGAAAGGATTGCATGACACCAAAAAGATTAAGAACCTGTAAAATACCTCATTTAATCCTTTCAACTTTTGACATTGATAATATTATTATCCTCCTTTTAGAACTAAGTAAAATGAAGCACAGAAAGTTGAATGACTTTCCCAAGTCTACATGACCAATAAATCCCAAGGCTATGATTTGAACCTAAATTCATCTGTCTTTAGAGCCTGCCCTCTAGGCTACAGTCCATGTAGACTATTAGAAATTTAAATCCCAGCACACTGGCTTTTACACTGTTGCCTACAGGGCTCTGGGGTTCTCTGCGTTGCCCTAGGCTGTGGAAGCAGTGAGACCAAACTTCCACCAAACTTCAGGCAGAGAAGGCCTTTGTTGATAACTTGAAGTCCATTTAAAGTTTTGCTTTTAAAACTTAGGTTGGCTAGTATTAAAATATATATATGTTCCAAACAACTGCCTTAAAATAACATAAAAATACACAAATATTAGTTGTGAATCAAACTGCAAAAAATCAGTTATCAGACAGATATTTTTGTTATGAGCCAATTCAGCCAGCTAGGGTCCCAAATAATTATTTTACTAAGTAATTTAATGCTTCAAAATTTAAATTTGAGAACCAACTTGGTTTGAAGGACCTAATGGGACATCTCGAACTGTGACTCCTCAAAGTCAACTATAGAATCTCAAGACTTCCCAAGATTGCACCCACCCTCTCCTACTCCAATCCCAAGCCCCTAAGTTTATTACATAATTTTATTTATAAGACTTTCAACGAGCTGGTAGACTTGGCCATGCTGAAAATATCTAATGACTGGCAACATACTAGACTTGGCTGCAGTAAATGTTTAATATATAGTCACTCACTGTCCCTTTTATCTTATTTTTCTTATTTAATTAAGCTTCTTGGCTTGACAACCCACTGTGGGATTTCTGTGAGTTCAATGGAATAATTCAAGATTATAGACAGGCAGCGTTTCAGCTTTACAAAGATATGTTATATGTTTGGTAATGCCAACATATTCAATTAGAGGGGTTTAAATTGAGGCAAGAAAGCTGCACCTAAAAAACATGTTGGGCTTTTTTTTTTTCCTTTTAGGGATATTATTCAGATTCAAAAGGAGTATAGATGGGTTAGGAAAGAAAGAAATACCTTTTTAAGATTCATCCTTTTGTAATGGGTCAGAAGGAAGTGCAGGAGCTGATTAGACTGTACTTTGGAAAAGCAGCTGATCTGGTACTCTTATTTCTGCCATTAAACACCTCAGAGACACCGACAGGGATGTCATTCAGCACTATTAACTTTCCCGGCGAGTATTAATGGATCTTTGAACATCATATCCCAGTGCACCAGATTAGAAAGAAATGAGTGAAAAATAATTTGAGAAACAGATGCTGCTAGATGAGGGGAAGACTATGGTAAAATCAGAGGGAGACAGAATCATTGTTTTGGATATGTTTGCCAAAAATCTTGCTCCAAAGTAGAGCATCTCCATGAAGATTTTTCACTGATTTTGGATTTCCTATAACTGCGACAAGTGGCAAAGCCTTCTGGAATCCCTGACTCACCAGAAATTTACTTATCTGCTTTCAGATGAAGGTATCATTACCTTGTAATCTATCCTCTCCACCCTCAGTCCCTACAAAACAACACTAATATAAATGATCTACATGTAGTACTATGCACTTTATGTGGCACTTAAAGCACAGATTAATCTTCCTAAGCTATTCAGATGGTTATTACATAAACAAAAACAGCATATGCAGTGTTTTTGACTATCTTAGCCTCCCCTTTGTTTTAGAGTTGACCTCTGATCAATAATTATCAATCTTAAGAATGGATAAACTGTTTCTCTCTGCAACATGAAAATACCTGACAAATACCAAAGGAGAGAAACGACTTACGCAATCATCTGAGTCACAGTGAGAAGTTCAATATGTACCTTAGGCATGAGGGAGAGACAACGGAGACAGGCAGGGCCGGGGCACAGCTGCAGCCTCCCTGGATAATCAACAATCCAGCCTCCCATATGATGAGTTCATCATCTCAACACCAAAAATGTTCCCGCCACATCTTTTCACTTTCCACTTTTGTCTCTCACCATCGTACTCTCACCCTAAATTGCCGGAGAGTGAAATACACAAAACCTCCATCTTTGAAAAGGAATCTCTTTAGTTGCTAGGTGATAGCGCTAGAGCCTAAAACAGGGCCCGGCACATCGTGCCTTCTCAAAATGGGTGGTACATGATTCTACCACTCTCTCAACATAACTTGTGGATCTCCCTGAGCGTTCCTAGATTATATGCACCCTGAGGTCAATCAAATGCAAATGTATGTTAAGTGGAGATATCTGTAGGGCAGTTTACATAATGACAGTGTTAATACCAACATTTTCACACAGGGACTTTCAACCTAGATGGGGTGAAGGACACTTCAGTAACAAGATAAGTCATGCTGTGCAGCATGTGCTATTTGCTAAAGTAAATGTTATACCCTATGTATTTACAAGAGAAAACCATCACGGATAGGTAGAGCCAGAAAGGAAAGCTTCATGATAAGAATAACAATAACAATATTATAATAGCAATAGTTATTCAGTTTTTAAGAGAGTGCTTTATGTATAATCATCTAATTCAAATCATTTTCTACTTTTATAAAGTGTGTACTCTACTCTCTCCATTAAAAAGATAAGCAAGCTAAGAGCCAGACTGTTAGCTAAGGGTAGCACAGTTAGCAAATGTGGACCTAGACTTAGAGCTCATACTCTTAACTACTATGCCTTACATAAAGGAGTGTAGGAATGTATTTATTATTATTAACAATGATAATAGGTTCTAATACATATTGAGCACTTCCAATGAGCCACCGAATGCTTGCATATTTCATGAAATCTACACAATAATTTGATAAAGTGGATTCAGTCATGACCCCCACTTGACAGAGGAAGAACCTGAGACTTAGAGATGTTCAGTAATTTACCCGAGTTTCATAGGCAGTGATAAAGCCAAATACAGGGTGAGTCAGCCAAGCTCAACAGCCTGCACACGGCTACAGAACAAGACTGGTCCTTCGTGACAGGCAGCTTTAGAGATTAAGCCATGCAGTGACAAAGGGTACAGTAGTATGCAAGCATTCACACCCGGTTATATTTTCTACCCCTTCTAATGCAATGTGAGCATTCTGAAACTTCTGTTTGAATGGAGATTGTTGCCTGCAATAGAAAGAAAGTGATTTGGCGCTTTTACACAGAGATCTATTTGATGCAGACTTCATTGTTGTAAAGAGATAGTCACTAGAGAGGTCTGAAATCTGCACCAGGGCAGCGACCAGAAGTCTCTTTACAGAGCAGTATGGACAGCACCTGCAGCAGGTGCACATCAGCTAAAGAAAGGAATGTGCCTCTTGTGATGCGTACTGGTGTGGTTACCTTAAAAATAAGACATTACAAATGAGGAGGCCAGATGACACTGTCCGGTCAGCATAAAAAGCAGTGCACACAAAGATTATGCTCTTGTGTTTTGTGTCCTTTAATGTTATTAAAATCACTAATTTTTATAGAGCCTCTCTTTGCTTTGGTTGCCTGATCAGTCAATAGAGATAATAGCTACTCATCAGGGTTGACGTAAGCCTTGAATTGAGATCATGTTTCTTAAGTGCTCCAACAGTGCCTGCCACGGAGCAAACATATTTGTAAGTGGTATGTACAAATATGGACAATCAATATTACTATAATCCAACACAGTAATTAGTAATAACAATGGCATCAATTATCACATGCATCACAAAAACAAGAGGTCCCACTCATTGAGAGAAGGAAACCAGGGAAGAAATTTATTCTGAGAGAGTAGACGGAAACAGAGGCAGTCTAAAGAAGTTAGAGAGTTAACTAATGTGATTCAGAAGAAAATAATCACAAGTTAAAAAAAAGCATGAAGTTTGGCCTGTGGCAGGTAAATACACATGTTCTAAAATTATTAGGATACAGTATTTTTTTCTGTATCCTTACCTGAGGACGCTTTTTCATTGCTTTTGCAGAGAGAGGGAGGGAAAGAAAGAAACATCAATTGGTTGCCTCCAGTTCACACCTGTACCAGTGATTGAACCTGCAAGCAACAAATAGAGCCACACCGGCCAAAGAAGGATACAGTACTTAAGTGAAACACCCAGGCACTAGTTGGAGATTCTCACTGCCACTCCTGAGATGGAGAGCTAAATCGTGAATTAGGAAACTCTCAACTGACGGATAATTATGAAGGGTACCATTCGAAGCATTATCTTGAGGGGAGCAAATAATTCCTTTTTACCTCAAATGGCCATAGACCAGTGTCTTTACTATTCTAAAATATAAAGCCTATTAAAAGAAAGGTGTGTGGAAACTTATAACAAAGGGTCTAAGTATTCAGATGTTATGCAAACCTTACTGGAGGATACACACAAATTTTTTAAAAAATAAATCAAGCTATTCAGGGTGTTCCCAAAAAATTCAGGGTGGAGAATGAAACATTGGCAAATATTTTCTGTTGTGTTTTTTTCCTACCCACTGTGTAGTCTAACAAACAAGTTGTGATCTTAATCTGTGTATTTACAGAAATTTTTGCCTTTTAGATTTTGCAAGTGTTCTTTGGAAGTTTGTTCTTACAGGCCTTCCCACCTACCTTTATCAACTTTCCCACACTGATGCCTCAACTTCTCAAAACAATATCCGCAAAGGGTTATTTATTATACCACAGTAGTCTCAGCTCTCCAAACTGTTCCCATTATTTACATGGTTTTATGCATATGATGGTCTGAGCTCCCAGAAAAGTTGTCCTATATGCCTCTTCCCCCTATGATGAGAATGAACCTAACCTTCCCCAGGGAGATGGACAAAACTCACAAAGCCCAGACCTAGATTCATCAGCCTCCTTTCCTTTCATATTTATATATCATCAAAGAATTCTTGGTTCCTTCAGATAATAAATTTTTATCTTCTATGTGAATCAGGACAAAGAGTTCAAGATGTGGGTCTCACGAGTCTTGTCAACAGCTTGGATTCATTCCCCTAATGAGAGAAATGGCCATTCTTGGAATGTGAACCACAGTTTCAAGACTTCAAAGTCCTGAACAGCAAACAGCAGTTAGGGGCGCAAGTCAGATTTTTCAAGTCTTTCAGTCGATGATTGTGAGAGTAAATGTGATGGTTAATTTTATGTGTTAACTTGGCTGGGCCACAGTGCCCAAATATTTGGTCAGATATTATCTGGATGTTTCTGTAAGGGTGTTTTTTAGGTAAGATTAGCATTTAAACTGGTAGGTAAATTTGAGTAGAGCATATTGCTCTTCATAATGTGGGTGGACCTGATCCAATCAGTTGAAGGGCTTAATAAAACAAAATTAATCTCCCCGGAGCAAATCTCTCCTCTCCTCTTCTCTCTTTCTCTGTCTGTCTCCATGTATATTATTTGATTCCGTTTCTCTGAAGGACCCTGACTGATATGGTGAAAGTAATAATGGTAATGAATTAAAAACAGCATGTGTATCTTTTATAAAATTTTATGGCATTAGCATGATGAACTTTTGAAAAGGATGAATTGCATTGCATAAAGTATAGTTTATACATGTTCAACAGGAGATTTGTTGACCTCAGTAAAAGAAATCTAAATAAATAAAAGAGAGGAGGGAATATATATATAAGAATATATATATAGCAGTTTATATATGTATACACATACATATGTTCTTATTAGTTTCCTTTACCAGCACCCACATACTGAATTTTCTAATGTCTCTGTTTAGTTTATGATTTTTATTCAGAAACTGGAAATATGGAAACACGGTGTGTTAATCCTGCTTTAACGGCTCATTTCACTCAGGCTCCTGATTTTAACTTATGGTTAACTTTCTTTCAATGCTATCTACCCACATTATTTTTGTTCTTCCTATAATATATCATTCTAGAGCTACCTTTTTTTATAAGTGTATTGGACTACCCTGTCTGATACATCAACTCCTCAGTTTTTCATGTGCCTATCCCAAATTCAGCAGCAGAATTACCATGAAACTAATGATGCTTAACATCACTATCAAAGCCTTTGGAAAAATTCTGTGGAATTTGGAAACTAAAGTATTTTGCCTTCTTTTTCTTAGAAATAATCCAATAAAATAAAATAAAATAACACTTTATTAAAAAAAAGAATCCCTAGAATTATATTAAGCTTTAAGCCCAAAACACATGCTTGCTTAAATATATCCAGAGATAAATTGAAACTGGGTGGGATACTTACTTTATAGCATGAAGGATTCAAATTTTTATTTTTATTTATTTATGTATTTGTTGTTGTTCAAGTACAGATGACTCCCTCCCCACCATGTTCCCCCATACCTCACCCATCCCCACCTCGTACCCTCGAACCTACCCCTTTGACTTTGCCCATGAGTCCTTTATACATGTTCCTTGATGGACCTTCCTCTATTTTCCCTGTTATCCCTCTCACCCCGAAACTCTGGTTACTGTGAGTTTGTTCTTTATTTCAGTGTCTCTGGTTATATTTTGCTTGCTTGTTTGTTTTGTTGATTAGTTTCCACTTAGAGGTGAGATCATATGGTATTCGTCTTTCACTGTCAGGTTTATTTCACTTAGCATAATGCTCTCCAGTTCCATCCATGCTGTTACAAAAGGTAGGAGCACCTTCTTTCTTTCTGCTGCATAGTATTCCATTGTGTAAGTATATCACAGTTTTCTGATCCACTCATTTACTGGTGCACACTTAGGTTGCTTCCAGCACTTGGCTATTGTAAATTGTGCTATGAACACTGGGGTGCACAGGTTCTTTTGAATTGATGTTTCAGGATTCTTAGGGTATAATCACAGCAGTGGAATTGCCAGGTCAAAAGGCAGTTCCATTTTTAGTTTTCTGAGGAAATTCCATACTGTTTTCCACAGTGGCTGCACCAGTCTGCATTCCCACCAACAATGCACTAGGGTTCCCTTTTCTCCACAACCTCGCCAGCACTTGTTGTTTGTTGATTGACCATGGCCATTCTGATTGGTGTGAAGTGGTATCTCACTGTAGTTTTAATTTGCATCTCTCTTGATGGCTAGTGATGCTGAGCATCCTTTCATATGTCTCTGGACCCTCTGTATGTCCTCCCTGGAGAACTGTCTGTTCAGGCCCTTTGCCCATGTTTTAATTGGGTAGTTAGTCTTCCTAGAGTGGAGTTGTGTGAGTTCTTTATATATTTTGTGATGCAGACACAGGCCAGCAGTGTCCACATCATTATGGATGAATTAAAACATACACACAGACTATCAAGTCTGGTGGAGGACTAAGGATGACAGCATGGCTTTTCTCTCAAGAGGAGCAAAAGCCACGGCCTCCACCATGACAGGCTTTTATTCTAAAATCTCTCTACATTACAAGATTGTTCTTCTTCACTCTCCCAGTTACAACAAAGGAGCCAATGCTCCTCATTTCATCACAGAAGAAGGACATTAGCAAATGAATAAGCAGCCAGTTACACTGGGCCTGCAAGGTACTTGCCAGGTGAGGTGGTTTTAGCAAAGAGCAAGTCTCCAGACAGCCTAAGTATATTGCAAATCTGATTACCCACGAGGGAACCTATCTGTGCGTGTGGGTCCTGTGCATCTCCAAGTGGGAGCTGGACCCATGCCACGCAGAAGGGTCTGCCACAATTTTGGAGATCAAACCCTTGTCCAAGGTATCATTTGCAAATATATTTTCCTACACAGTTGGTTCCCTTCTCATTTTACTGCTGTTTTTCTTAGCCATGCAGAAGCTTTTTATTTTGATGAGATTCCACTTGCTTATTCTTACCTTTATGTTCCTTGCTCTAGGGAACATATCGTTGAAAATATTGCTGCATGGAATATCTGAGATTTTCCTGCTTATGTTCTCCTCTAGGATTTTTATAGTGTCGCAACTTATATTTAAGTCTTTTATCCATCTTGAGTTTATTTTTTGTATGGTGTAAGTTGGTGGTCGAGTTTTCTTTTTTGCATGTAACTGTCCAGATCTCCTAACACCATTTGTTGAAGAGGCTATTTTTACTCTATTTTATGCTTCTGCTCCCTTTGTCAAATATTAATTGATCATAGAGACTTGGGTTTATTTCTGGGTTCCCTATTCTATTCCATTGATCTATGTGTCTGTTCTTATGCCAGTACCAGGCTGTTTTGATTATAGTGGCCTTGTAATACAGTTTGATATCAGGTATTATGATCCCTCCTAGTTTGTTCTTCTTTCTCAAAGTTGCTGAGGCTATTCAGGGTCTGTTATGGCTCCAAATAAATTTTTGAAATGTTTGTTCTATATTTGTGAAATATGTCATTGGTATTTTAATAGGGATTGCACTGAATCTATAAATTGTTTTGGGTAATATGGACATTTTAATGATGTTAATACTTCCAATCCATGAACACAGTTTGTGCTTCCATTTATTTGTGTCTTTCTGAATTTCTTTCTTCAGTGTTGTGTAGTTTTCTGAGTACTGGTCTTTTACCTCCTTGGTAAGGTTTATTCCTAGGTATTTTATTTTCCTTGTTGCTATAGCAAATGGGATTTTTTTTCCTGATTTCTGATTCTGATATTTTGTTGCTGGTGTATTTAAATGCCTTTGATATCTGAATATTGATTTTGAATCTTGCTGTTTTGCCAAATTCACTTATTAGGTGGAGTAGTTTTTTGGTGGAATCTATAGGGTTTTCTGTGTACACAATCATATCATCTGCAAACAGTGACAATTTTACTTCCTCCTTTCCAATTTGGTTGCTTTTTATCTCTTTTTCTTGTCTGATCACTGTGGCTAGGACTTCCAATACTATGTTGAATAGAAGTGGTGAAAGTGTCTTGTTCCTGATCTTATCAGGAAAACTTATCATCCTTGTCTTGTTCCTGATCTTATCAGGAAAACTTTTAAAAGATGCACCCTTTGCCACAAAACCAGTATGTCCTACATTTGGGCTACTTTTCTAGCCTTTGTCCTGGAATGAGAAGACATATGCAACATAACCACAACCACCAATATTAAATAAATATGATGTATATGTTTTGCAATTGTATGTTACTGCAAAGGCTGACTAATACAAGATTCATCTATGAGGGATCTCATAGAGGCCATCCCTGCAAAGAGAACAGGTCTGGGCTTAATTGATTTCATGTGTCTTTACAAATGTAAATTCTAGGTTCTATTTGTGCCAAACATCCATAGACTATAGTTTGAACAGGGTCATGTGTTCCACTGATCAGTAAATTAGTAAAATATTGGGGTAAGTTATTACCTCTCACTTCAATTCCATATCCAGGTGATGGATCTGTGCATCTGAAGGCCTCTTAGCAATTCAAATTTAACAAAATGTGCTTGGATGAACAGTGATCATAAAGCCTAATTTGTCAACAACACTGTGGGAAGTGCCTTAGGGAGAGATGGCTGATGTTTGTTTAGAAAGAAATGCACCCTCTCATCATTGAATAACACATTCTGCCAGTAACTAAAGTTTTAGAATGTGAGATATTCTAAAGGGGAAAAAAAGATAATAATGGGGATTTCAGGTCAAAAGTGCAAAGTTCCTCATCCTGTGGCAAAATTGTGAACTGTTCATTGTTCTAAGAGCCTAGACTTTAGATAAGCAATGTAGGTGTGAGGTTGACATGGCAACTATGGGACTTTACTGGTCCCAAGAGGTTTAGAAGTAATTGCTTTGAATAGACAGGAAGACTGCCTGAACTAAAGAAAAGCACACCTTCCTCAAGGAAGCTTGGAAAGCAAACTCCCCACATTCAGCTTTTCTTAAGCAGCTGACAGACTAACACTCATGAGATCATGACTTTGGCAGCACAGAGGAGGTGTTGCCAACTTCATGTCAAACCACTGACTTAATGTTGTTTCATCTTAATTACACTTCTTCTAACCATACATTAAGTGTAGCTATCCTGTACTTCAATATTCCCAAGAGGAAATGCTTGAAGAGGAAATATGCCAGCCTTGCAATATTCCATGAAATTAATTACATAAGGGAATTTGTTAAATTGTGCTCTAACATGAATGCTTTTCTTGAGCTTACGCTTTGGGTTTGGGTTTCATGGATAGATTCTAAATTGGTTGGAATTCTAGTAACACCTTTTTAAGAAATATCCTGAATAAAGCCTCTAACAAAATCTACTGGTACAATATTTAATATATGAATAATCAACTCATCTGGTACATGAACTATAATAGGTGATCGCTATTTATCAGAGCCTTGTGAAATCTCCCATTGTCAGTGAGAAACATATTGTCAATATTTATCTTGTCCTATATTGCCAACTCTAGAAGTTTGCAACAGATTTACAGGATTACATATATGGCTACGTGGTAATAATGCTGAGTGATTGTTGACCATGTACCACAGAAACTGAAGTAAAATATTCCTTTTCATCCTAAAATATAACTATCTGGATTTTTTAATGCTCCAGAAGATCATATCTTTCAAGTGTTTATGATTCATGTATACATTGGTTTCATCATTCAAAAGGAACTTCATGATTCTAGAGTCAGTTTCTGTCCCTAAGCTAAAGATATTTTCTACGTGTCATGTGATGACATAAACTGAGAATGTCCATGAAATACTTAGCAATAATCATCATTAAACTATGCTCAGAAATCAACAGTTATATAGAACAATGGTGGTTAAACTAGGTGAATAACTTATGAGTAACTAAAAGACCTTTATTCCTACATTAATGTCATAGTTCTAAATTTCATTTGTCTTTTTGTTTCTTGTTTACTTGACTCTTGTTGATCTGCTTTCTTAATTAGCACTTAGAGACTTAGTTGTGCCATAGCCTTTTTAAGGAAATTGTAAGGAGAATCCTGAGTTTTCTGCACATCCTAGATAATGACTCACCATTCACTTTGAGCTAAAGTTCAAACCATCATAATCTTCTGTTTGGTCAAGAACACCTCTCCACAGGAAACACAGCATTTATTTACTTCTCTGGAGAGCTACATATTTTAATTAATGTTTGGAGAGAGGTTTTGACCTCTTTGAATGTGTGCTAGCCTTTGTATAATGATCTTTATTTTGGTTTCATCATATTTTTTACATTACCTTAAAAATGACTTCACTGGCAGATATTGCAATAAAATGTTAGGTAAGTTAAAATGAAAAGAAGACTACCCATTTTTAATGTTAAACTCATTATATTACACATAAGCAAAGGATGCCCTGTGACCTCCAACAAAGATGTAACAGAAACCTAAGAATTCCAGCCATTTGAAAAAGGGCTCTCACTATCTCCTTGGCATTTTTGTAAAGCACTGCTCTCTGTGACCTTAATTTTATCTTTACCGAACTAATAACGGCAACAACTGCAATGCAAGGTATTGCTAAATGCAGACAGCGACCACTGTTAAATGAAATCTGTCATGATTTTTACTCTGTAACTCAAATATTACTGCTTCTGATAAGAATTTAAGGATAGGAACAAATTTCTTATCCCCCAATATGTATTATGGGCCTTGTTTATGATGCTAATGCCTCAATATTTAAATCAATCATTTTAAAAGGCTGGGTTCTCTAATAATATGCCTTCCTCACCTTGTTTTTCATCACAAAGACAATATGTCTCAAAAAAGTTTGTATCTCTAGACCTCACTCTTAGCAACTTTGTTTTGTCTTCTTAGTTTTTTCCTTATCTCTTCCTACATAGTATGGAAAGAAACCAGAAACTAATATTTTAATGAGGCATGACAGCTTTAATTTTAAATATATGAGATCTTTCAGGTATCCAATCATATAGTATGAAAAATAGAGACATTTACTGAAGAAGATACAAGAAACTTTGTACATAAGGACAATGTCTTCTTCAGAGTAGGTACCTTGAGACCTCACATAGTTCTTCAAATTGCCATCAGCTGCCCTGTCACATTTTCCTGAATCTCACCAACTGTCTGAAATCTCTTCCCTTTCAAAGGTGACTTTACTTCTGGGAAAAGCCAGAAGTCACAGGGCACTATAGGGGGTGCTGAGTCACCTGGCTGAATTGAAGTTTCACCCAAAACTCTGCACAAGATGTAAAGCATCGGTGGGTGTATTGTTATGATGAAGTTGCCAGTCACCAGTTGCCCACAGCTGCAGCCTTCTGAATCATCTGAATAGTTTCCATGGAGGAGTGTTCAAGCTTACTGCAAAATTGGATGCAGATTCGTTGCTCTACTTGTTCAGGCATTTTGAATGTGACGGCCACACAGTACACATGCTCACTCAACAGTATCTACCACCCCCTCTGACTAGTACAGTGAAGTCATCATTGTTCACATATGTGCCTTCCAGTCCACTCTCCTTGGCTGCCAGGTTACACCAATGTCATGTAAACCATTCTCATTATATTAATGATGGCTGCAATTTCTCTGGACAGACCTTGTAGGTATTTATATGACTAATATAAAAATTAACACAAAAGCAATTCTCACCCATTCCAACTAGATGATATACTTAACAATTTCCTAATCTAATCTGTCAATTATATATGTCCATGGTTTTATTATACTTTTTTGAAATAATTACATTTAACTACAAAATATATTAAATATACAAAAAATACAGAAGACAGCAAGTGAAACATATATGTGCTCTTCCCAAAGCCAGAAAATACTCTATCATAATTGTCCAACTGGATTGTATTGCTTCCTTCTGGCCATAGCCACCATTTTGAAGTTGATGTATAGCCTTCCCATCCATGATTTCATACATATGTTTTCATGAGTAATATAGAGTGAAATCAGCATACTATAGCCTGTGTGCCTAATATGTTATGACCTGTCCTGTATGTTCCATGAGCTAGAGCAGTTTTTATATTTTTAAAGGGTTGAAAACAAGAATACATGTGACTGAGACTGTGGACTTCAAAGCCTAAAATATTTACTGTTTGGCCCCTTACAAAAAATTTACTAATCCCTGATTTGAGTATTATTTTGCATGTTTCTTAAATTTATATAAATAGTGTCATATGAAAGAGACCTTCTGCAACTATCCTTTTATCACTCAATGTTGTTTTTGAAAATTACTGAAGCTGACATCTATAAATATAATTTATCCTGTTAAACTTCTGCATAGTTAAAATACCACTGGAAAATGCCACAATTTGTTGTATAATACCCTTACCGAAAGACATTTAGGTTGTGTCCAATTTGTGCTCATTAAAAATATCTCATCACCCACATCATCATTAAAAAGATATCATCACCCACATCTCCTAGTACACATGTGCAAGACGTCCTCTGATGAACGTACTAAGACGTAGCACTGTGGACTATAAGGTATGCACATCCTCAGCTTTGCTTAAAATTTTTATTCAGAATAGCTTTGTTAATTACATTCCCACCAGCAATGTGTGATTACTCTCATTTCCCTTTGACAATATTTGTTTTTTTCACATTTAAGTTTTGTCAGTGGCATTCCCTTATGATTTTATAAGCATTTTCCTGATTACCAGTGTGTCAGTTACCAGTTTACTGATTCTCAGCTCCAAATCCACCCCTTCTGTCCTGCCGTGTGGCCCTAGAATCATGTCCTATAAACAGTTGTTCTTTTGTGTTAGGTTCTGCCAGTAGAGGCCGCAGGAGGGAGTGCAATGCCATAACCAGAGATTATGGCATCCCTTCCTTAATCCAGTATGTTTTTCTTGCCCACACAGCAGCCAACAAATTGATATGCAAGATGCCTCAGAGCATGGACTCATCTCAGATGCCTGCATGGTCCATCCCCAGCATACCCACGCCCTCTGGCAAGCTTCTCAGCTACCTGGCTGCCTGCTGCTATGGATCAGTTCCAGCCCATGACTTCTGGCAGGTTTCTTTCCATTACAAGCTTTAGGAGAGAGGGTAGACAAGAGTATTCTAAATTCTCAAGTCCTTTCTTGTTCAGTACATTGATCACTTCTATTCCCTTAGAGTCCTTTTTAGCTTCTCTAAATACTCAACCACTTTTTACTAGTTAATTCTATGTATTAAATATTCTCTATGCAAATTATTAGTGTGATTAATGTCTCTTCAGCGGATCCAGACTGGTATAATGAGTGAGGTTGAACATATTTTCCTATGTTTATTGGCCATTCAGCTTTCTTCTTTGATTCATAGGTAGGCAGACAGAAAATAAATAGATAGACGATATACATACATGCTTCTTTCAGGGTGTGTGGTAACATGTTCTTTATATGTTTAGGATACTTTGTCAGGTCTCTGTTTTGAAAATATCTTCTTTAAATCTGTGACTTATCTTCATCCTTTAACAAGATACTATAAACATGGGCCTATTCCTAGATTATTTATTCTATTCAATTTTGCCTATTTATCTAGCCCAGTAACAATATCCATTGCTTTAATTAGGATAGTTGTATAAATTTGAAATCTGGCAGAATAAATAAACATTTTTCATCTTCTCTTCCTTGTTTTCCTTTAAAATTATCTTGACTGGAACTAAGTAACTTCAGCAAAGTTGCAAGATACAGAATCATATTCAGAAATATGTTGTGTGTCTATACACCAATAATGAACAATTAGAAGGAGAAATTAAAAAAATAATACCATTTACAATTGCATCCCAAAGCAAAAAATACCTAGGAATAAATTTAACCAAAGGACTTAAATACACATACCCTGAAAACTAAAAGACATTGAAAAAAGAAACTGAACAAGATACAAGTAAATGGATATCTATACCTTCTCATGGATTGAAGGTATTAATATTTTAAAATGTCCTTACGACCTAAGGTAATATAGATCCATGCAATCCCTGCTAAAATACCAATATTATTCTTCTCAGAATTAGAAGAACAAATCCTAAAATTTATATGGAACCAAAAACAAACCAAAGAGTCAAAAAGTGTTGAGTAAGAACAAAGTGGGAGGTATCACTCTTGATACCAAACTATACTACAAAACAAAAATAATCAAAACAGTATGGTACTGGCATTAAAATAGACAAGTGGGTCAATGGAATAGAACAGAGAGGCCAGAAATACCTCCTAGCTTACATGGTCAATTAATTTACAACAAAGGAGGCAAGGATATACTTTGGGGTCAAGACAATCTCTTTAATAAGTGGTGCTGGGAAAACTGACCAGATATATGCAAAACGAAATGAAATTGGACAACTTTCCTACACCATATATAAAAATAAACTCAAAATGGGTTAAAGACTTAAATGTTAGATCTGAAACTATAAAACACCTAAAAGAAAACATAGGTGGTAAACTCTTTGACATCACTCTTAGCAATATCTTTTTTGGATATATCTCCTTAAGCAAGAAAAACAAAAGAAAAAAATAAACAGATGGAACTATACCAAACTGAAACATTTCTGCACAGCAAAGGAAACCAACAACAGAATGAAAAGACAATCTACTGAATGAGAAAACATAATCCTCAGTGCATGATACATCAGATAAGGGTTTAATATCCAAAGTATATAAAGAACTCACACAACTTAATACCAAGAAAACAAAAATCCAATTAAAAAAGCTACAGAGGACCTGAATAGACATTTCCCAAAAAGGACATACAGATGACCAGTAGACACATTAAAAGATGCTCAACATCAATAATCATCAGAGCAATGCAAATTAAAACCACAATGAGATATCACCTCACACCTGTCAGAATGGCTGTCATCAATAAATCAACAAATAAGTGCTGGTGAGAATGTGGAGAAAAAGGACTCCTTCTACATTGTTGATAGGAATGCAAATTAGTGCAGTCACTTTGAAAAATAGTATGGAGAGTTCTCAAAAAATTAAAAATAGACCTGCCTCATGACCCTGCAATTCTAAAAACACTAATTTGAAAAAATATATGCACTCCTATGTTCACTGCAGCATTACTAGTAATAGCCAAAATATATAAGCAATCTAGATGCCTATCAATAGATGAATGGATAAAAATTATGTGATATATATACAGACACTCTCACACACAAAATGGGATATTACTCAGATGTAAAAAAAATAAAATCTTGCCATTAGCAACAACATGAATGGACCTACAAGGTATTATAATAAGTGAAATAAACCATACAGAGAAAGACAAATACCATATGATCTCACTTACCTATGGAATCTAAAAAACAAACCAAAACAAAATGAATAAACAAAACAAAACAGAAACAGACCCATAGATATAGATAACAGCTGCTCTTGGCCAAAAGGGAGGGAATGGAGGGAATACAAATTTTTGAAAATAACTGCAGTTGCTCTGGCTGACATGACTCCGTTGGTTGCAGCATTGTCCCATGCACCAAAATGTTGCAGGTTTGTTCCCTATCAGGTTCCATCTCCAGTTGGGGCATGTGTGGGAGGCAACCAATCAATGTTTGATGTTTCTCTCTCATACTGATGTTTCTTTCTTTCTCTCTCTTTCTCCCTCTCTCTCTAGAAGGCAATGAACACATGTCCTCCCTGAGGACAGAAAATAATAATAATAACTGTAGTCAATATAAAATGCTGTATTAAAAAACATAAATCAAAATAGTAGAAGTAAAACTTACACATGAACAGTTTGCTGAATACAAAAATTATTACACATAAGCCAGTCAGTCAGAGAAAGACACGATTTCACTGATATGTGGAATCTAATGAACAAACTGAACTAATAAGCAATATAGAGACAGACTCACAGATGGAGAGCTGGATGACAGCTCCGGGGGGAGGGGGTGCATTTGTGGGAATGGAAGGATAGAGCACAAAGGAAAGAGCTCGTGGACGTGGACAACAGTGTGGTGATTGCCGGGGGGAAGGAGGTGGGTGGAGGTAGAAGAGGGTATGGGAGGATAAATGGAAATGGAAAAATACAATAAAAATAAACTATACAAAACTAATCATCTAAGTCATGTTATTACAATGATTAGGATGAGCTCACTTTGAGTCACAGATTCTTATATTGGGTTAAAAATAAAATCGAAATATTGCATTACTGTACACAATCAATCTAAAAAAAAATAGGCTATGGGCAAAGATTTAGTGGATTAATCCACACAGAAGGAGAATAGGAATGAGAGACTGAAATCAAGGACAAGGTGAAACCCAAGGTCAATATGATAAACAGCACTAATTTATTTCAATAAAAGAAACATCAGCAATGGATATATGACAGGTTTGTACTTTCTATGATGAATATAAAAGTATCAAATGTAGTAAACAAAAGATTTTAGCAAAACAACAGGAGAAAGAGAAATGCTATTGTAATAGGTGAGGTTAACATATATCTGTTGGAGCAGATCAAATGAACAGGTCGAGGGTCAAATCACCTAACATGTTTTTATCCCAAGTAGAGGATGTATAATTTTACAAACAGACTTGCAACATTTCTAAAACTGATCATAAAGAAGACCTTGGTAGAGTCCCCAACCAGAAATTCAAATTCCACCAGTGGACCTGGGTGTTCGGTGGTGTCCTAGGCCACCCAGTGCTACTGAGAGATTCTCACAATGATGATTATCATCATCATTAAATACTGACATAGATTTGCAACAGACGTGAGCCACTGCAGGGTGTCACAAGAGGGAAGGTTAGGACAGGCGCATGCAGAAAAAATTGTCTTAGCCATTTTTGCCCTTCAGTCTTCCATTCAAATTAAGAATAATCTTAACAAGTTATAACAAATGTACCTCTGGGATTTATCAGAAGAGTATTAAATTTACTAATTAATTTGGGCAGAATAGAAATAGTCACAAGCTGAGTTTTTCCACACAACCTATTTCTCTCTATTTACCTTAGCTTTAGCTTTAAGAAGTTCTCTAAAATTGACTTGAATGACTTCTGTTATATTTATCCCTGCAGACTGTTAAAGTAATTGAACAGGAAGGCCATTAGACAGAGGAGTCTCTATTGCCTTGGCAACTTTGTTAAGCAACCAGAACCTATGCCAGAGGCAATACACTTGAATACAAGAAAATGTAGAACAAGAACAACTAATCACAAACATCCAAGTAGCCTTTTCTGAATAAATCAACTGCTTAAGCTACAGCCAATCAAATCAGTCCCTTGCTTTGCTTCCTCTCCTTGTCTATAAAAACCTCTCCTCTATCTCCTCTCAGTGGAGTGGACCTAGCCATTTGCTGTGTGGGGCTGCTCCATTCAAATCACTGTATGCTCAAAGAAACTTTTGAAAATTTTAGTGTGCATTAATTTATATTTTTAAAGATATATATTTTAAAGTATATACTGTTGTACAATATATACTCTTTGCTATATTAAACTTTTAAAATTACATATTATAATTGGTTTTGATGGTATATAGAAATGCCATTGATTTTTGTGATGATTTTTTGTTTGCTTTTTACACTTTATTTTTTTCCATCACCATTTACCCCCCCATACCCTCTTCCACCTCCACCTACTACCCGCCCCCTCACAATCACCACACTGTTGTCCATGTCCAAGAGTTCTTTCTCTCTTTTTTCTTTTTTGCTCAATCTGTCCACCTGCCAACACCCCTCCCTGGGAGCTCTCAGCCTGCTCTCTATCTATGAGTCGTGTCTGTTTTGCTTGTTAGTTCATCTTGTTCAGTAGGGTCCACATATGAGTGAAATCATATGGTACTTGTCTTTCTCTGGCTGGGTTATGTGTAATGATTTTTGTATTCAGCAAACTATTGATCTCAGTTTCAAAAGTTTGTAGATTCTCTTGGATTTTCCATGTAGTTAATCACATAACCTGTGACATTTATTTTATATTTTACATGATTAGTAGAGCAATCTTAAAGATCAAGGTATTTAACCATCAGAATGGAATTTACTGACTATTAAAGAAATATTTTTAGCATCTTCTCTAATAAAAAGTTCCCTCCAGAAATGAAGTCCAGCAGCATCGAGAACACCCATGTGAAAGTAAGTCAAGTAAAACCTCACTTACATTTTGTTTTTTTAAACCAGATCAGTTCAGGCATCAACTGATTTAATCACCCCCATCAGTTTTCAGTTAAGCTGAGGAATTTCAAAACTTAATTTACCTGTATTTTAACAGAGTAGTTATAGTATTGACTATATCTCTTTAATCAAAGTATAAAAGGAGAATGCTTCCTACTACTTTTCTTAGTTATTAATCTCCCTAAGTTTATATCTAAAGGCAATTAAATAAAAGTTTTAATAATGATCATCCAAATAGAAAAAAATAGAAATGATCAATAAATGTGTTTAAAAAATCTTTACTAGTAATAAAAATGAAAATTAAAATATTGTTTTTACACACATAAATTTGCTAGATGTTTTGGTTTGGGTTTTGACTCTTGTTTGTTTGTTTGTTTGTTTGTTTTTTAAGGAATGAGGAGGGAAACACAATTTTTTAAAATATTATTTAGGTTCAGGGAAAATGAACTCTCCAGATTTCCCATGAGAGGTGTAAGTTGGTAAGAAATATTTACAAAGTCTTTAAAATGTAAATACCATTTGGCCCAAGAATTCACCCTCTATGTCTTTATTTTTAAGATTCAGATGTGGTAAAGATGGAGATGAAGGAGGTTGACTGTGGCATTATTTATAATGACAAAAATAACACATTCAGTAAGAAGAAATTTGTTAAATATATTTTGATGTATTCATATGACAACTACTATGCAGTCATTTAAAATCATATCATAAAAGACAACCTCAAAAACTAGAACAAATTTCCCTATGATATTGCTAAAGTTTTAAAAGTCATATGTATACTAACATCCCAGTTTGAATCAACCTATGTATAAGAATAATATAGTATTTGCTTGTCTTGTGCCAGGCACATATGTGTATAAATGTATTTGATGTTCACATTGATCCTCTGAAAATATTATATTATCATTTTATAGAGGAGATGCCACAGCACAGAGAAATTCTCTAATTTGCCTAAGATTAGACCGAAAGTAGCACAGCTGGACACACACATATGTGTACACACATATTTATACCAGAACACAACACAGTAGTTGCTGTTTTCCCACTGAGCAGTGGGAATATGGGTCATTTTTGCTTTCATATTTGTACACTTTCATATTCTCCCAATTTCCCCAGATGAGCAGTTATTAATGAACCCAATACATTATATTACTCTAAAGATGAATATTAATGTTTCTTGTGAGAGCTGAAAGAAAAAGCCTACTTAATCATATGTAATACAAAGGCAAATTAATCTTCCTTATATATATATTTTTGTACCAAACTCTGGAAACTCAGTCCAGCCTTTGCATTGATTTATATTTTGCTGTGCATATTGGTTCTGTGAAAACAAACAAAAAATAATAATAAGCCATTCCAATGCAGCAGCTTTATTCTCATATCAGTTATATTGATGTTGGGGGGCCATTTCCCACCTCTTACACCCTGAAAATAAGTGATGTCTCATTACAGCACAGCCCGTGCTCACTCATTACCTTTAGCCAGAAAGCAATAGGTTCTGTAAGGAAAAATATTGCCCCATTAAACAAAGTGTCATCAGTGAGAACCATCAGTCTTTTTTATTTTTCCTGTGAGGTTACCTTAATAACTCACTCATAACAGTTATCTCCCAGGAAACATCTAGTTTCATAGAGTAAGACTGTTAAACAATATGAATCTGGTACAAATAGCACAGGATAAATGCTTCCAACCATGAAAAGCCCATATTTATTAAAATCTGAATGAGGCAAAGACCACTGCAAGCTACTACCTACTGTTTGTGGAAAACTAATTTATTCTCGCTTTTTCAGGGATTTTCACTTCATGTGCAGCTTGTCGCATTTGAAGCTATCTTGAATCACAACAAAGGCAGCTAAGGAAAACCTAATTGGCAGACCCAAATTTCATTCGCAAGAACAAATATATGTGAGAAATAATGAGTAACTGGCATTTTAGATCATCATAATTTTAATATTACCAGACTACAGTGCATTAATGAGATGAGGGAATTCACTTCATTGCCTTTCCTCCAACATCGGATTGGCAGAAAGTTTTCCACAAAGAGTTAAAATGAAATCTTTGCGAAATACAGATTTTTGTTGCAATGGGGACTCCACACTCATATACCTGCACAGGTGCCCACGACGTAAATTTCTAACTCAGATGACCTAGGTCCCAAACTATATATTCTTGTTGTTGCATTTATTGCTTTCTGTTCAACTGGCATTTTTTTTTTTTTTTTTTTTTGGTAATACAGACTTACAGACAGAACTATCACTGAGGTCAAACATTAATTTAAATTGTTCAGTGCATAGCAAAAAGAAAATGCTACCAGGAACATTTACCAAATTTTGGCACATGACAAACCCTGAGCATGAGGCTCAGTGCATAAAGTTTGAAATAATTTATACTGGAAAACAATACTTTTAAACTCATTATATTTTCTCTTTTTAATCCAATACCAGTTTTTCATTGATGAGCACTTTTCAGGAAAAAAATGCAGGTCACACAAAGGAAAATACATATCTAGTTGCTTAGAGATCACCTGATTTGGGCTGGTTACTATATTCTCCAAAGCAGAATTGCAATTCATTTTCTTGTACATATTAGGATTAAGATTCACTCATATGTGGAATCTAATGAACTGTACTAACAAGGAAGATGGAGGCAGACTCAGAGAGCAGGCTGACAGCTCTGGGTGGGGAGACTAAGGGGTGGAGGGATCCAACAAAAAAGAAAAAGACTCACGGACATGGACAATAGTGTGGAGACTGCAGTGGGAGAGAGGTATACATAGTAATGGAAAAGATACAATAAAAAATAAATACAAAAATATATAAATGTTTTAAAAGATTTTCTTTTCTTATCATAGTGTATTAGTTATCTATTTCTGTGTACCTGCCCCAAAATTTGTGCCTTGAAACAACAAAATTTATTATCACACAATTTCTGTAGGCACTTTAGCTACATGCCCTGAATCAGGGCCTCTCACAGGCTGTAATCAAGGTTATACCAAGCTGCAGCCATCTCAGCGCCCACCTGGGGAAGAACCTATTTCCAAACTCAATTCTGTGGTTGATGGCAGGTGTTAATTCCTTGTTGGCTATTGTCCAGAGGCTACCTTGGTTTCTTGACACATGAGCCTCTTCTACACGGTAGCTTGCTTCATCAAAGCAAGAATACCAAAAAACAAGAAAATATCTTCTAAGAAGAAATTTTTCTTACATCATTGGTATCTTGATAGGAATAGTATTGAATCTATAAATTGCTTTGGGTAGTATGAACATTTTAATGATATAAATTCTTCCTGTTCATGAACATGGTATGTGCTTCCACTTATTTGTATCTCCTTCAATTTCTTTCTTCAGTGTCTTATAGTTTTCCAAGTACAGGTCCTTTACATTCTTGGTTAGGCTTATTCCTAGGTATTTTATTCTTTTTGTAGCAATTTGAATGGGATTGTTTTCTTTATTTCCATATTAGTTAGTTTGTTAATGGCATATAAAATGCAACTGATTTCTGGATATTAATTTGCATCCTCCTACTTTTCTGAATTCATTTATCAGTTTTATCAGTTTCTTGGTGGAATCTATGGGATCCTCTATGTACAGTATCAGGTTCCCTGAAAATAATGACAGTTTTATTTCTTCCTTTCCAATTTGGATATCTTTTATTTGTTCTTTTTGTCTGATCACTATGGCTAGAACTTTTAGTACTATGTTGAATAGGAGAGGTGAAAGTGGACATCCTTGCCTTTTCCAGATCTTAAGAGGAACACTTGTAGTTTTTGCTTACCGAGTGTGATGCTGGCAGCAGGTTTATCATATACAGCCTTATTATGTTTAGGTATGTTCCCTCTGTTCCCACTTTGCTGAGAGAGGTTTTTAATTATAAATGCACTGTAAATAGCAAATGCTTTTTCTGCATCTATTGATATGATTCTGTGGTTTTCTACCCTTCACTGATGTGGTGTACCACATTGATTTGTGAATGTTGTACCAACCAAGCATCCCTGGAATAAATCTCACTTGATCATGCTGTGTGATTGTTTTGATGTATTGCTGTATTCTGTTTGTAATATCTTGTTGAGGATTTTAGCATCTTTGTCACTGATATTTTTTCTACAATTTTCTTTTTTTGTAGTGTCATTATCTGGTTTTGGAATTAGGATAATGCTGGCCTAACAAAATGAGCTTGGGAGTTGTTTCTCCTCTTAAATTTTTTGGAATAGTTTGAAAAGGAGAGGTGTGAATTCTTCTTTGAATGTTTGGTAAAATTCACCTGTGAAGCCGTCTGGTCAAAGGCTTTGATTCTTGGGAGTTTTTTAATTATTGCTTCAATTTCACTAAGTGTAATCTTTCTATCTGAATTTTCTGATTCTTCCTGATTGAGTTTTGGAAAATTATATGTTTCTAGGAATTTATCCATTATGTCCAGGTTGTCCAATTTTTTTGACACATAATTATATTTCTGTGGTGTCTGTTGTTATTTCTCCTCTTTCATTCCCAGCGTTATTTATTCTGGCCCTCTCTTTTTTTCTTCATGAGTCAGGTTTAAGGTTTGTCAATCTTATTAGTCTTTTCAAAGAAACTGTTCTTGGATTCATTAATCTTTTGTATCATATTTTTAGACTCTATTTCATTTATTTCTGCTCTGATCATTATCATTTTCTTCCTTCTACTCATTTTGGGCTTTGTTGGCTGTTGCTTTTCATACAAGTTCCTTTACGTGCAAAGTTAGATTGTTTATTTGAACTTTTTCTTGTTTCTTGATATAGGTCTAATGCTATGGATTTCCTTGTTATGATTGTTTTCCCAGTGTCCCAAAGGTTGGGGGTTGTGGTATTGTCATTCTCATTTGTTTCAAGGTATCTTTTGATTTCTTCCTTGATCTTGTTGTTGACCCATTCATTGTTTAATAATATGTTATTTAGCTTCAATGTTTTTGTGTATTTTTTCAGTTTTCTGCTTGTGCTTGATTTCTACTTTCATAGCATTGTGGCCTGAGAAGATGCTTGATACAAATTCAACCTTCTTAAATTTATTGAGACTTATTTTGTGTGCTAACATGTGGTCTGTCCTATAAAACATTCCATGTTCACTTGAAAAAAGATGTATATTCTACTGCTTTGGGGTGAAATACTTTGTAGATATTAATTAAATCCATTTGATCCAGCATGTTGTTTAAGGTCATTGTCTTTTTGTTGCTTTTCTGTCTGGAGATCTAATCACTGAAGTTAATGGTGCATTAAAATCCATGACTATGACTGTATTTCTGTCTCTCTCTCCTCTTATGTCTATGAAGATTTGCTTTACATATTTAGGTACTCCTTTGTTGGGTGTATAAATATTTACTAGAGTTATATCCTCTTGTTGAATTGTTCCCTTTATCATTACGTAGTTTTATTCTTTGTCTCTTACTACAGCCTTGGTTTTAAACTCTATTTTGTCTGATTTAAATTTTGCTACCCCAGCTGTTTGTTCTCCTTTCCATTTGCATGAAATATCTTTTCCCGTTCCTTTGCTTTTAGTCTGTGTGTACCTTTTGTTCTGAGTTGGATCTCTTGGAGACAGGGAATACACACACATATATATATACACACATATGTCTGTTTTTATCCATTCATTTTATCCATTATGTCTTTTGATTGGAGCATGTCATTTATATTTAAAGTGATTATTGATAGATATGTATTTGTTGCCATTTTTTAAAACTATTTTCCTCTGTTTTTTCTTCTTTTCAAAGAAATCCCTTTAATATTTGTTGCAGTACAGCTTTGGTGTTAACAAACTCCTTTAACTATTTCTTGTCTGGAAAACTTTTTTTTTTCCTTCAATTTTAAGCAATAGACTCGCTGAGTAAAGTAGCCTTGGTTGTAGGTCCTTGCTTGTTTTTCTTTGTATATTTTATTGATTATGCGCTTACAGTCATCACAATTTTCCCCCTTTGCTCCCCTCCACCCTCTACCCCTTCCCTCCAGGTAGCCCTACCCCTTAGTTCATGTCCATGGGTCATGTATATAAGTTCTTTGGCTTCTCCATTTCCTATATTATTCTTAACATCCCCCCATCTATTTTGTACCTACCAATTATTCTTCTCAATCCCTTTATTTTTGCCCCCATTCTCCCCTTCCCTACCCCCACTGATAACCCTCCAAATGATCTCCATACTTATGATTCTATTCCTGTTCCAGTTGTTTAATTTGTTTTTATTATGTTTTTTAGATTCAGTTGTTGATAGTTGTACATTCATTGTTATTTTAATGTTCATAGTTTTGATCTTTTTCTTAAATAGGTCCCTTTAATGTTTCATGTGATAATGGCTTGGTGATGATGATATACTTTAGTTTTATGTTGTCTGCAAAGCCCTTTGCCTGTCGATTCTAAATGATTGCTTTGCTGGATAGACTAATCTTAGTTGTAGGTCCTTGGTTTCATCACTTTGAATGTTTCTTGCCAGTCCCTTCTTGTCTGCACAGTTTCTTTTAAGAAATCAGCTGACAGTCTTATGGGAACACCTTTCAAAATAATTCTCTGTTTTTTTTTTCCTGCTGCTGTTAAGATTCTCTATCTTTAACCTTTGGCATTTTAATTATGATGTGTCTTGGTGTGGTCCTCTATGAGTCCAACTTGTTTCATACTCTCTGTATGTACCGGACTTGAATGTCTATTTCTTTCATGAAATTAGGGACGTTTTCTTTCAATATTTTTTCAAAAATTTTTGGTTTCCTCCTCTTCCCCTTCTCCTTCTGGCATCCCTATGATTCAGATGTTGGCACTTTTAGAGATGCCCCAAAGTTTTCTTATATTCTCCTCATTGTTTTGGAATTCTTGTTTCTTCATTCTGTTCTGGTTAAGTGTTTATTTCTTCCTTATCTTCCAAATTGTTGATTTGGATCCCATCTTCCTTCCCATCACTGTTGGTCTCCTGTGGATTTTTCTTTATTTCTTTACTTAGTGTAGCCTTCATTTCTTCCCTTATGTTTTGCCATACTCAGTTAGGTCTCTGAGCATCCCGATCACCAGTGTTTTGAACTCTGCATCTGATAGGTTGGCTATCTCCATTTCATTTATTTTTTTTTCTGGGGTTTTGTTCTGTTCTTTCATTTGGACCATATTTCTTTGTCTCCTCTATTTGGCAGCCTTCCTATATTTGTTTCTGTATAATAGATAGAGCTGCGTTGACTTCCTGCATTAGTACACCTATTAAGATGTATGGGGCAGAGACTTAAGTGTGTGCCAGGGTGGGGCAACATGCTTCACCACTTTGCAGCACTGTGTGGTGGGGAGGGATCAGAGAAGGGACAATGCTGCTGTCTGGCTTCTGGAGACTTGCCCTGTGCTTGCCCCATTTCCATTCACTTCACCCACTTCCTGTATGTAACTGGTACCCTTCTAGCTATTGGTGGTGATTCCCAGAGTGTGTGAGTTTTCATGTTCTAGGTCCATGTGGGCCCTTTAAATGGACTCTCCTGAATAACTGGTAGTTTCTTCTGCTACCCCAACCCCCACTGGATTTTATAGCCAGAAGTTATGAGGTTTTATCTTCCCAGTGCTGGAACCCTGGGCTGTGAGTTCTGGCCTGGAGCTGGGATTGCTCACACCCAAGGTATCCCTCCCAATTTTTATCCACCACACTTGAAAGTGGGACTGTTCATTCCACTGCCACCATGGCTTCTCCACACCACACTGTGTCCTCTCTACCCCGCCTCTCAGGCTCCACCCCTCTTACCCATCTGAATGAACATGGCCTCTTTAAATCCTTTGTTGTCAGACTGCCATACAGTTCAATTTTCTGGAAGATCTGGCTGTTTTTTGTTTTGAGGTTAGTTGTGATTCTTCTTGTGGTTGTGTGAGGAGGTGAAGTGTGTCTACCTATACCTCTATCTTGACAGGAAGTCTAGGTCCTTGCTTTTTATCACCTTGAATTTTTCATGCCAATCTGTTCTAGCCTGAAATATTTCTGTTGAGAAATTGCATGGCAATCTAATGGCAGTTCCATTGTAGGTAACTAATTGCCTTTCTTTATAGCTTTTAAGATTCTCTCCTTGTTTTTAAGCTTTTCCATTTTAATTATGTTGTTTCTTGGTGTAGGCCTCTTTGGGTCCATCTTGTCTGGGACTCTCTTAATTTCCCGAACTTGTGTATCTTATTCCTTCACCAGTTTAGAGAAGTTCTGGACCATTATTTTTTTCCAAAAGGTTCTCAATCCCTTGTTCACTCTCCTTTCCTTAATCTGTCCTCACATTGCAGATGTTGTTACTCTTCATGTTGTTCCCCAAATTTCTTAAACTCTCCTTGTTTTCTTAAATTCTTTTTTTTCTTTTTGCTGCTCTGCTTAGGTGTTTTTTCTACCTTGTCTTTAAAATTGCTAATTTGTTCCCCTGCTTCATCTAACCTATTATTTATTCCTCCCAGTGTAGTATTTATGTCAGATAAGGTGTTCTTTATTTCTTACTGGCCCTTTTTTATGGTTTTCTCTTTGTTCATGCTGTTGAGCATCCTTGTAATCATTACTCTAAACTCTTCATCTGATAAACTGCTTGCCTCCATTTCAATTAGATCTTCTAGAGAATTCTCTTTTTCTTTCATTTGGAACCTGTTTCTTTGTCTTTCCATTTTGTCTGCTTCTTGGTGTTTGTTTCTATGTATTAAGTAGATCTGCAAAGACTCTGGTGCAGTCCTATGTCAGACGCTACTTGTGACTGGCCCTGAGCAACCTGTTTGGAGCTATCAGCAATTCAAAGCTTGTGGCCGACTGATTGAACATGTCAAAAGTGGTTTATGAAGTTTCATGGCGGAGATTTCTTGCTTGACATTGCTCCACAGTTGAGTGGACCAGTTAAAGTTGATAGTGGTTGAATCAAGACATTAATAGAGAACAATCAACATTATGCCACATGGGACATAGTCAACATACTCAAAATATCCAAATCAATGAAGTTATTGGTGAAAATGAAAAATGTGTCTTTCATTTTATGGAAAAACACACATGGATGTTTCAGCCAATCCAATACTTTCCCCATTCTGAAACACTTCACAGTTTGAGTATAAGACACAAACCCATGATGGACATGAGGTGAGAGACCACATGGGCCAGATTCTCTTTGCAGCCAGTCCTGGAGGACTTCCACCTCTTCTCCAGGTAGGAAACAGCTTCTTGTCTTTTTCCTCCATGATTGATTGCTTATAGTCAAATTCGATAACCTTCCTTTCAACAAATATTGATCCTAATGTTGCCAATCAAGCACTTAGGGTTGGTTTTCCCTTGGCTTGGGAAATCAAAAGCACATTAAACGGGTTTGTTTTTCTGATTATTATTCAGTTTTGAATTAAAAGAATCTGTTGAGGGCTCTAAATGGCTTCTTTGCTGTGGGACCTATGGGCCCTCACTTAATGCAGAGGTTACTCAATAGGCAAAAACATAAGAAAAAAGATGGGGCCAGAGGATTCTTTAGTTATTAGTTCAAACTATTAATCTAACACTTATGTGAAGATTATTTTTAACCTCCCCAAGTGATTCTCATTCAAGCCACCTTTGAGAACCCCTGATTTTCAGCACCTGTTTTGTGATCAGTACATTTGGGTTCAGAGCAGCACCATTACCTGAGTAACACTGGGCAAGTCATTGCTTTAAATCTCAATTTTCTCACTTATAAAATGAAAATATTTTATGTAAATTATACATTTAAGTGAATAAGATATACATATAAAGCTCTTACCTCAGTGACTAGAACATTGTAAATATATAATAAAGGTTAATAATTATAACCATATATTAGACTATAATAGATATGAAATATTTGTCCTTGGTGATTCCAGTTAAGGTACATATATTTGACAATACACCAGGGTTGTTTTTGGATACATACCTAGATTACTTTGAGGATATGTGTTGTAGTAATTTTTAAATTATAGAGGTACATTTAAATTTTATTTATTTATCCTTTTGAGCAGTGTTCTGGGTACTGGGGATACAGCAGACAGCAAGATACACAAGGCCCCTCACCCACAGAGTTTGAAGTCTAATGAACAGACAATAAACAAAAAGCAATGATAATATGATATCACTTAGTAGCTATTTTTTAGGAAGAAAGATAGATAAAGCTGGGAAGAAGGATGGACGGCTGTAAAGTTGTGAGGGAGTGCGGAGTATCTATCAGAAGTAGGGCAAGGAAGAAAGGTCTCTCAGTGAAGATAACAGCTGATCAGGGATATGAGGGAAATAAGGAGTGATAGACAATTCTGGGGATGGGGAAAGTATTCTAGATGAGGGCATAGCAGGGGAAGTAGCCCTGAGGACACTGTGAACCTATTTAAAGAACAACACAAGGCATTGTAGGCCAGAGCCCCACTGAGCAAAGGCAGAGGGGTGATAAGTGGAGAGGCCAGACAGTGAGTGGCCAGGGATCTTAGATATTTCTTTTGGGTCCCAGCTTCTTTCACTTAACATAATGTTTTCAATATTCATCCATTATGCATTATGAATCAGAATTTTGATTTACATTTTTAAAAGACCATGCTTGTTGCTATGGTGTAAACTCATAGCAAAAGTATAAGAGTGGAAACAGAAAAAAAACAGTAAAAGACAGAGAATGCTGTACCCTGGTGAGAGATGATGGAGGTTCAGGGGGACAGATGTGTAAGTGCAGAGAAAGGACCAGATTCATGATCAATCCATCTACTTATCTAGATCTATCTACCTTCCTGTCCATCTGTCTATCCATTTATCTACTTATCTTTCAATGTACAAATAGATACATACACACACACGTATATGTGTGACTTGGATGGCCAATGGGGGTGCATCTGGGTTAGGCCATAGGCAAAGTTATGACTGATTTTCAGTCAATTTCTTCCTTCTTGTGCTGCTGTCCAGTCCCCAGCCCCCAAACCTCAGACATTTTCAGTCATTGGCTAGAGTCCAAGAAGCAACCTCTAATGAGAATTTTAAAATTCAGCAAGTGCACTCACCTTGGAAAAATGTGAACCTTCCAAGATTACTGACAATACCCAATTGAATCCTTAATTCAAGTTTTGCTTAAAACACCCATCTCATTTCCTTATTATGACAGAATTTATGGTGCAAACATGTCTCTGCTCAATGAGTATTTCCTGAGCCTCCTTTGTGTCCAACATCCTGCCAAGCATTGCAAGTAGTTAAAAACTGTAAAACATGATCCTTCCTATAGTTGGGATATAAAGCATGCACAAAACAGTGAAAAAATCACCTCAGACCAATTTAAAATTAATTCTGGAACATAATTATATATCAGCAGGTCTTCTACAAAAGTGATGTGGACACCGGCTAGCAGTGTCCATGTCATTATGGATGAAATAAAGCATACACACAGATTACCGAGTCCGGTGGAGGAAAAAGGATGACAGCGTGGCTTTTCTCTCAAGGGGAGCAAAAGCTGCAGTGCCTGCCATGACAGGCCTTTCTTCTATATCCCGCTCATATTACAAGATGATCCTCGCTCACTCTGCCCAAGTTACAACAAAAGGAGCCAATGTGCCTAATCACATCACAGAAGAAGGATATTAGCAAGTGAAAAGGCAAAAGTGCCTGAGCCAGTTACACTGGTCCCTGCAAGGTTTAGCACTTGCAGGGTGAGGGAGTTTTCAGCAAAAAGCAAGACTCAAAGCAGCCTAGGTATATTGCAGATCTGATTACCCATGAGAGAACCTATCTGTGGGCGTGGGTTCTGGGCATCTCTGAGTGGGAGCTGGGCCCATGCCATGCAGAAGGGTCTGCCACACAAAAATGTGGTTAAAATACTAATGTCTTGCCATCAGAGGTTAGTTTCATTCAAAGAAAAATCTGTCATGGCAGACTGCATCACAGGCATCACAGGTGACCACCACAACACCTCCTATCCACATCCTCTGCTAGAACCTTGCTGCACTCTATCAAAAGGCAGCATTTATGTTCCTTCTCCTGGAACCAGAGTAGGCTTTGGGGACGGCCTCAGCAAATACAACAGGGAGGATTGACATTGTGTGACTTGTAAGGCAAGGTCCTGAAAAGCCACATACTTTTTTGCCTTGCTTTCTTGGGATGTTTGCTCTTAGAGACTATCATCTATGAGAAAGCCCAAGCAGCCAAGGAGAGGCCCATGTGGAAAGGCACTGAGGCCTCCTCCACCTCCCACCTCTGGCTGAGATTCCAGACGGCAGCCAGCACCGGTTTGCCAGCCCTGTGAGTCGGCCGTCTTGGAAGCAGACCCTCTAGTGCTCCCGCAGTGACCACCACTTCTGACACGGAGTGGACCCATTCCACCAAGCCACGCCCAAATTGCAGGTTTGAGAGCAAAATTAATATTGTTGCTTTAAGCCTCTAAATTTGGCTGGTTTGTTCTAGCAATAGATAAATGAAACGCCAAGTTTAACTTCTACTTGTATTCAGCTCGTTTTTCTTAAATAGAGGAAAAAAAGGCATGGAGTGATACTAAAACCCTAAAAAGTGAACCTAACCCACAATTTGTCTTAATTACTGCTCAAAGAGTAACTGTCACCAGTGTGTCGTTTATGCTCAATACATATAAAATGATTTTGATAAGTATTGTTATGGAACAAAACAAGTTTGCAGAATTAGAAAATACGTCCCTGTCGTTTTGTCAAGACCCGTGTACGCCCAGTGGGAGCAGGTCTTTAGCGTTAACAGCATCTATCTTGTGGAACAAAGGGGAGAGATTTTTCATTCTGTGAGAGTTCCGAGAAAGGGGAAAATGAATGAGAGCTGGGGTAGTCAGAGGAGACATCTTAAAGAAGGTGGCACTTGGGCTGCACGTTAAGGATGCATTTGGACAGGCATGTATGATGTACAAAGAAAGGCAAATACTGTTCACAGGTGCTACGTGGTGAGATAGTGTCCTTCCTAGACCAACTTGTCTGGAAGAGAGGGGAAACCTTAAAGGAGTAAATGAAAAGGAGAGGACAGGTTGCTTACAAAGCTGAAATGTGAAATCCTTTAGTATTTCTTTTAAATCTGGATGAGAGTTCCAATAAATACAACAATTTACATGTTATATTTACATCACTCACTAGAAATCCAAATAAATGTCTTTTTCATGGCTTCTCTCTCTCTCATTCTCTCCATCCTCTTCTGAGACATACTTTTTATTAAAAGGAAATTAACTATTTTTTCTCAAACAGTTCCTCGAAAGTTAAAAACATGTATTAGTCATGTTTATAGCTCTAAAGTAGTCAATATTTATATAATAGGAAGAGACGAATGGTTTAACTTCTCACTTGCCTCAGTCTTTCTTATTAATTCTGATAGTTTTAAGTAAAAACCACTGACAACTGCATGTACCAGCTGACTGGCAGTTTCAAAACCGCTGGAGTTCAGCGCCCACCTTGGTAGCCAACTAACCTCTGTCTCCCCGCCTCCACCCAGAACCTTACCCCTGTTACCGAGTTTGCCTTTCCATGCTTTAGCATTGAGTTAGCCACAAAGGTCTGTGTTGTTTCAAAAAATAAAACACATTTTTTATTTTCATCAATAACTTCATTGATTTGGATATTTTGAGTATGCCGGCTGTCTCCCACATGGGATAACGGTGATTGTTCTCTATTAATGCCTCAATTTGATCACTATCAAGTTCAACTCATCCACTCAGCGTGGAGCAACGTCCAGCAAGAAATCTCCACTGTGAAACTTCACAAACCACTTTTGACATATTCAATTAATCACAACTTCTTCATACACTGCACAAATCCGTTTTACATTTCAGTTGCGTTTTAACCTTTCTTGAAATAATAAAGCATAATATGCCAAAAATGTCACTTATTTTCTTTGATCTTCAATATTAAATTGGCTACACAAAAATTCACCAATTTTGATGTTTTTTTAATGCCTACTGATATGACAGCTGTCTCAGTACAATGTAACAAAATTGTTTCAAATGAAGTTAAAGACACCTAAGCACTACTAGAGCCATCAGATGGAAAAAAAAAAGATGGGAAAAACCCAAATGAAGCTTTTGGCTCACCCAATATTTACACATCATTCTTTACCCACTAAGTAGTGTTTTAGGCACTCTTCCAGTCACTAATGTCAGTGACCACATCTGAAAAATGATTTGTTGGTTTCTGGGAACAGATATCAATTTCCAAGATCTTTGAGGTTATCTGATAAATACTTCTCCTCTTACTGTTCTAATTCTGAACCCAGTAAGAGAAATATATTGCAGGTCTAAATGCCACTCAGATAAATCTGGATTGGAGAAAGTAGTTTATATTCGTGAACAAGTGAATTTCTCAATACTGAAATCTCAGAATTCAAAGAATTTAATAGATGTACCCTCTGTTGTTGGATCAGAGAAATTCTTTTTAACGTGTGTGGAATTACAGCATAAATTAGCAGAGCCCCTCTCTGGAGGAGCAGAATGGAGCATGTTCCTACTTCTAACGGCGGAAGGAACAGAAGGGCGGGAGCTACGCAAGCCCGGTTCCTCTCCCCAGACTCCCAGGCTGAGAAAGTCAACGAGAGGTCGGAACTCTTACCGCCGAGAATTGCTTGCGCATGCACAGGAGCAGGCGTTGGCCCATGAGACAAAATCTGGACCATCACGTTTTCAGACTGACTGCAAGCTAAGCATAGTTTTTAAATGTTTCAGGGGTTAAGAAAAGCAAAAGAAGGAGATTAGTTTGTGACACATGAATATTACATGAAGTTTAAACTTCAGTGACCATAAATAAGGTTTCGTTGGAACACAGCCCTGCCCACTTGTTTGCATATATTGTTTGCATATATTGTTTATGCTGCCAGGCTACAGAGGCCAAGCCGAGTGTTGTGTCGTGACAGAGACTGGACGGTGTATAAAGCCTACAGTATTTGCTATATGGCCCTTTACAAAAAAAAAAAAAAAAAAAAAAAAAAGTGCTTATCCCTGACAATGAAGGAAAAATGTGGCTTCGGGGAGAAGCATTCTTCCTGGGATTTTGGGTTTCACTGGAGATGGAATCTCCCTCCATGTCCTGTCTTTGATATGTGACCAACATTCTCTCAGTCCCCCTTCCCCCCGGTTCGAAACCTGGCAGGCATTTTGTGACTTTCCTTAACTTGTTATATAATTAATTACAATGTATTTTCTGTTTATTTTTCTTTTACAATGTCTGAAATTTTCTTTCCATTTTTCCTGCTACTGCCCTAGTTTCACCGTTTCTCACCAGGATCCCTGCAACAGTTTTCCAATAATGCATCTTAATCCCGGTATCACCACAGCCTTTTAGAATTGAAAGCAAATTCAGAGACTTTCTGTTTAATCCCCTCATTAGCAAAATGAGGAAACTGCTACTCCATGAGGCAAAACGACTTTCTCAAATTTGCAACTCTAATTTGTGATGGCCTAGGGAGGGCCCCCCCACCCCCCCCCACCCCCCACCCCCGCCTCCCAGATCATAGCTTAGCGATCCTTGAACCATGGCCTGCTCTCTCTTCACATTGCCCTTGGCACAAAAACTTTTACAGACCGTTAGTGATCAAGTCAAGTTTATAATCTAAACTAGGGGTCAGAAAACTATAGCCCATAACCAATTCTACTCCCTGCCTCCTTGTAAATTTGGTTTTATTGGAGCATATTCATGAGCGTTTGCTTGCTTACTGCCTGTGGCTGCGTTTGCTCTACTGCCTATGGCAGACTAAGTGGTTACATCAGAGACTGTATGGCTCACAAAGCCTAAAATGCTTACTACCTAGTCCTTCAGAAAATGTTCTCAGAGCTATGATCTAGACTCGTTCGAAGTACCTCATTCCGCATCACTTTTCTGTGGCGCTGGTACCTTCTACAGGAGTAAAACACCTAATTTTTGTTAAATAAGCACATGACAGCCTGAAATGAAGACTGCACTTCTCAGCTTCCCTTGAATCTCGATGGGGCCAACAGACTTCCTAAAAACCCAGGGGACTTTTGTATACAGCTTTCAAGAAATGCCTGTCAAGGATGGAAGTATCTTTAAAGGAAGGAAGCTTGTCTTTCTCTTCCCCATTCTCTTCATTTCTAGTTAGAGTGATGCCAGAATAACTACAAAACCCAACATGCCCACTGAGGTGATTTGGGACTTGGGGTCACCACATGACAGAGCAGCGTGATGAAAAAATCCTGGTTCCTGACATTGAGTATTTCTACCTTCTGCAGACCGCATACTTCTGGGCTTTTATATGAGTAAGAAATACAATTTTATGTTTTGAAAGAGCCTTCATTAATTAGGACTCTTCTGGCATATGTAATTCATCATAAGTGATACACTTGCCAATAGGAAGCTTCTCTTGCAGACAAGCCAGCAGCTTTGTAACTCGGAGCCGGAGCTACGCTTCTTCACTCCCCTCCGTTCTCTCGCTCATTCTGCTGGCTCAGGCTGCACTGCGCTTGAACACGTTTTACAAATTACTCAAAGCAGTTGAAGTTCCATCCGCATCCTAAGGCATTTTTGTTCTCTTTTCCCAATTAATAATTGAGCGCAATATATTTGGACGACTGAGATTGCAAACTTTGTTGTATTCTCTGAGTCATGTATTATGGTCCTTTATGCTCAGTGAGAATATCGACTTTCTTTTGTGCAGCGTTATTTACAATTGCAAAGATATGGAGGCAGCCCAAGTGCCCATCAGCAGATCAGTAGATAAAATGACTGTGGGACATTTACATAATAGAACACTAGTCAGGGTAAAAATTGTAAAAAAAAAAAAAAAAAAAAAACAAGAAAATTTTACCCTTTGTGACAATATGGATGGGCCTGGAGAACATTGTGCTAAGTGACATAAGCCAGTCAGAGAAAGAGAAATACCATGTGATTTACTCATATGTGGAATCTAATGAACAAACTGAACTAACTAGCAAAATAGAGACTCAGAGACAGAGAGCAGGATGACAGCTGTGGGTGGGGAGGTGAGGGGATGGAGGGTTGAGCAAAAAGAAAAAAGGACTCACGGACATGGACAACAGTGCGGTGATTACTGCGGGGAGGGGGTATAAAGGAACTAAATGAAAAAAATACAATAAAGATTACATTTAAAGAGTAAGGACTAGGATCATTTCTTTTGTTTTATCTCTATTTCCAGAGTTGCCATACTACAGGTTACTACAAAATAATTGGTAAACTTAATTTGAGTAAACTTGGGCTAAAGTGAGCATACTTATTCATGAGCTCACGGGTTCCCATTCTTCATACTCAGAATATCTGCCAATGCCGAATATAATGTGTGAACCAGCCAGAAGAAGATCTTTTCCACGACAGGTCAGTTAAAACTGCATACGATGGACACTTAGGCAAAGGGTTATGTGCTGCCTCGTAAAGCCACCGTGAGACGGTGCGCTTCACCACCGTGTCTAATAAATTGGACGGAGGCACCTGCTCTCAGCAGAGTAAGTGGATCTAATTCCACATTCAATTTCTTTATTATTGATGAGATGTTTTGAGGCCCCCATAGTTACTCCTTCTATGTAAGTGAGAAGACATTAGATATATTTAAACTAAAGAACCAAAAGCTATTCAGCTACTGTTTGTATTTGTCCCAGGTCACGAAGCAAACGGAAGTGCGCTGGCTTGTCAAGGACTCATATGTCAGAGCTCAAAAGTTTCTTGAACTAACATTCAGGCATTTGCTCCCTGGGGAACTATAGAAAATGGACTAATCGTATTTATTTACAAGATGTAAGAGCCATTTACTCAAACCCAGCCTGCGTTTCTTAAACAGGGGCATGTAGTCTGTCTATTCACATTACCTCACAGCGGAGCCCTTAGAACATTCTTACAAACAATCAATTCCAGTGTCAGCCAAAAGCCTACCTACAGATAAGTGTCAGGAGCCGGTGAAGAGATAACAGAGTGAGAGCTATATGAGCACTGACTTGGGGAGTGCATGAAGGTCGCTTGCTCCCAGTTCCTTGCACTTAGCATATGAGGTGCCCTGTGGTCCACTTCCCCTGGGGAAGCAGATTGTTGCTGATCCGCAGAGGGGAGTGAATTAAGGAAGAAGTCAGATGGCTTGGGGACAGACTGGCTCTGACGTTTTTTGTTTGTTTTAGCTAAATTATTGTTGTTCGTATCCCCTAAGACTTATTCTCCCGGTTTTACCGGACATTTAATTCAGTCTCCTTGATGTCTCTTTCAGTTGTTGTTACTTTTTTGAAGTTCTTATCAGAAATTCTCTTTTTCTCAAAGAGAATATGTCGTTAACTTTTGATTCTCTGCATCGTTTCCACCGGCCCTGGTTTGAGAAAGAAATGTGGCTCCTTCCCCTGGCTTCCTGCCTCGGTCCAGCTCTGCCTGCCCTTAGAAAGGCTGTGGCCCGCATGCTTCCTTCCCGTACCTTAACCCCCAGGCAACTCTGAACACTGGAGCGGAAGGCACTGGCTTTTACTGCAACACAAGAGTTCTTAGATGACCTCCACGTTTCTGCCCTGTTTACTCCTAGATATGCTATTACAGCACCCCTGCCCCCCAACCCTCCACAAGTCTCCTCCCTATCTTCTTCCGGGTCTTCTCCAAGCCGTTAAATTCATCTTACTCACTGCCAGCACTTCCCCCTTCACCCACGATGTTGGGGAAATAAAACTAACAACGAAATCTCCCAACCCAGAAATCCTGTCTACAAAGGTAGAGGAGAAGGAAAACATGTTTACTATTGAATAAGCACTGAACCAGAATGGGATGGGCGTCCCAGGCAGTGCACTAAGAGATTACAAAGATAGAAAGAAATCCAACCCTTCTATTTAGTGGAACGGATACAACCTATTCCATATACGGTTTCAAGATAAACAATAACCAGCCCTCAAGTAAGAGGACTTGGCAGCACCAATTATCAAGAGGAAAAACAAACTCCTCCTCTCTGTGACAGGAGGCAGATTTTCAACTTGGAGCAAGTATCCACAAACCCTGGGACCTGGTGGAGGAGGAGGGGTGCTATCTCTCTTGATACTTACATTTCGAAGGAATGGCTCCCTGGTCACATTCCTAGGTCATAAAGCTCACAAAAGGCCTCTCTAGCTCTCAAAAAGATTTATAAAACCTTAAAGATGAAAGAAAGAACTTACAAGTTTTCTAAAGTAAGTAATCTAAGGAAAAGAAGGGAAAGTCTCTTCCCTTATTTTTTACAGAGAGAATTAGGCCTCTTAATGTGTATTTGTCCTCACAATTATTCCAGAACTTTCATTTCCTCATTCTACCTGGTGTGATTGTGGGTAATGAGGGAGGAGAGGTTCGGAGGCCAGTTACAGAAAAGCTCCAGAGAGGAGGCTGTGGAGAGAAATCAAGGAGAAAAGCAGCACCGACTTTCCTCTGAGGGAGGGGAAAACACGGTTCTTGGACACAGTCAGAAACACTGATTGTCAGTCAGGGGTGAAAGGCCATGTCAGTAAGTTTGGGGAACTTAAGTTTATGGTCCAGGGCATATAATTAAAAAGAAAACAAAACAAAACTTTCCCCTGTGATTTTACTGTGCAGCAGGTTTAGGAATCACTGACTTGGGGGATCACAACGTGGGCATCTCTTATTTTCCCATGAGTCTGCCCTGCAGAGCTCGCGCTAAGATCTTGGCAAGCAGGAGATAGAAATAAAATATGTAATACTGGTAGTTTATTGACAAATAAGTAGACAGTGGTCAGTCCACTTTAAAAAAAAAAAGTTTTTTTAAAGAATTAAAAAATCTTCTCCCACCGTAGAAAAGAGAGCTGCTTTTTTAGTTTCCACATATAGGCGATATCATACAGTATTTGTAGAAAGAGAGTAGAACCGTGGCTACCGGGGCTGGCGTGGGGGAATTGGGGCTGGTCAAAGGGCACAAGCTTGCAGTTAGCAGACAAGTAAGTTCTGGAAATCCAATGCACAGCATTGTGTTTACAGCTAACAATATTAAATTTTACACTTAAAGGGTGCTAAGAAACTAGATGTTTAATGTCCTCATTACACACACATAAAAAAGATAATTATGGGACATGATGGCGATTTTCACTAATGCTACAGCGGCAATCATATCGCGATGCATAAGTGTATGAAATCAACACACTGCACACCTTAAACTTATCCAGTGTTAGATGTCAGTCATTGCTTAACAACAGCAATAACAACAACAACAGTCACAAAAGGATGGAGACCGGCTACTGCAGACAGCTCCTCCCTCCCTCCCACCGCTGTCATGAGGCTTGAGGGCCGTACATCAGGCACGACTCCAGCACTTCAGCGGAGGCAGGCACAGATGAGAACCACAGGAGTCTGTGAGAGTCGCAGGGACACTTCCGGAGATGGGAAAGATCTTAGTGGGAAGGAGACATCCAGGGATGTCTAAATGAAGACTCAGATAGCCTGGCATTATTCTTGCCCCCATTCTCTTGACTTTCTTCATCTAGACTCTCAGGTTTACTGTTGAAAAGACCAAGGTGGGCACAGGTGACTGACAGCAATAATTAAGCACAAAGCTTGGTTGAAGGCTGGGTTTTCTGAGTAGCATTTGGACCCTTGGGCTTGATAAAATAGAAATTTCTCAGCACCTGCGGATATACTGGAAAGGCTACAAAAGATGTTTTTCAAGATGCCCTGGTAGGGAGGCAGCACCGTTCGGCAGCGGTGTTCTGTCTAAAGAACAGATGGTCTAAAAGTAGCGTCTTGAGCACAATGGGGATGAATGGAGAGACAGGAGGGCGAGATAAAAGTGCATAGGGATATTTTACCAAGTAATAGGATTTAATAAACAGAAAAGGGGGAATCAAAGAGATGTGATGTGTAACAAAAAGGTTTAAGATGCAAGGTGGACAGTGATCAGAGATAAAATTTAAACATAAATGCTTTTGGAGCGTACCACAGGTAATACAACATTTTTAAACCCCATCCATCAAGTAAAAGTATATCCACCCAAAACTGCAAAATTGGGGTAAATACCAGCTCACAGTATTGTGGTCATGAAAACATGAAATTCAGCTTTATCTGGTAATTACAAGGTCATTGTTTCTCAGTGACATCTCATTGACTAAAGGAGCTACTGAAAACACACTTGTGAAGAATAGCTTAAGAAAAACCGTCACTTGTTGAGCACCTACTGTGTGCCAGGCAGGAGGCTAAGTAGTCCACACACATTATCTCAGAAATGCTTGGAGTAGTTCTAAGTACTAGGTATCATTGGCAGGTTATGTGTACGGAGCCTAAGTTTCTGAGAAATGAGTTACCCAGATTACACAACAAGGAAATGGTGGGAACAGGAGAGAAACTGGGGACAGTTAGGCAAGGGGCCCTTCGCATTTCCACTCTGGTTTCTCGTGTAGCTTCTTGGGATTATGTTTCCCATTGTTTGCTATCAATAATTCAATTTTGAATGGTCATGAAACAGAGCTCTCTGATTTCTCCTTTCCTCATTTAACATGCAATTACCAGATGATTTTAACTGCCCAGTTATCTTCAAAAGGGCAACCCCTCATTCTAATCTCCGACGTCCTACCCCGTCAGCAGTCTCCCAGCTGTTACTGTCGTATTCCCCGATTAGTACGAAATTGTCGGTCATGCAGCACCAGTATATGTATATCTATGCTTTCTAACTTTCTACTAACCTATTAACATATTGCACATTGTAACACTTCTCCAAAGATAGAATAATTTTGAAATGAGAATAAATAATATTTTCACTATAACATTTTCAGTACAAAGTTTTATTTATCCACATTGCCCAAACATATTGGGTGCTATGTGATTGAATTTTCTACTGTACTTTTGAAGGTCTTGGTTTAATATTTCATTGTACATTAATTAGATTCCAGGTCAGTTTCTAAGTTCAGTCAACTTGGATACCTGCGTGAGGCATCTGTCATTTGGCTATGGCAGTCACCAAAAGCAAATATTCAGCAAATAAATATGCGTTTTCCCTGATTTCAGTCAACTGTCCTTGAAAATACCAAATGATGTTATTTGTTTCTATTTTTAACAAATAGGTTCAAATAGCCAATAAAAGATAAAAGATTTTGAAACAGCTTAGAAAATTGTTTGTATGTTTTCTAAATGTGTGTGTGTGTATGTGTGGTGTCTGTGGTTGTATATGTGTGTGTTTATACATAAATATGACTCTTGATCAATAGCACACATATTGCTAAAATGATGAAAAGATTTCCAAATGTGTATTTTCAGTATATGGGGTGGGCAAAAGTAGGTTACATTACCAGCCATCATTACCTAAAAGGTAAATCATAAGCAAGGATACAAAATAATAACAATAATAAAATAATAAGACCAATAATGCTAATAAATACAATAATAAATAAATAAATAATACAAGAATAAACTGCCTTTTATGTACTCACAACTATAAACCTACTTATTCAACCCCTGCATTTTTCTGTAGTACAAAAGGCAGATTTTTGTCACTTTCTGTTAAAACAAACCTTATAAGTGGTAACTTTGAATGTGTTTGTTGGACCCTCTCAGAGCTGAGCAGATGATCATCGCTTTTAACCAGGGAATGTGGCTGACAAAGAGCCCCTACTGGGAGAAGTGCCAGCTCGAACACTTTCTTGTGCTTATATGATTGCTATTATTTTAAGTATAATCTTTATATTAACATTATAAGCCTCTTTCCTATTTCCTGAAGTACATTTACTTAAAAGTAACGAATCCTTTCACCTGGTAGGACCCCAATTAGACACTAGAGGGCGCCACTGTCAGCCCATCCTCAGAGCAGAAATAAGTTCTTCATACAGGAAAAATCACTGTACAGAAAACATCCTGGTACAAAACACATGTGGCAGCCAGTGCCCATCCACGGGGGGCACTTAGCAAAGCTTAATTCATTTTTTAATAATTAAAAAATCAATACTATTAGAAGTTCTAATATGGTCATACCAGCATGAGTGCCCACACCCCTCTCTGTAGGCTGCTATGGTAAGTAGACACCTCCAACTAGATGCCCTGCTCACACCCCCGAACAATTTATCCAAAACAGAACACTCTCTTCTTGGTTTTCTACCACAAACCAAAATGTATCCCTTTCCTATGTTTCTGTCACTAAATATTAAAAGAGAAATGCCAACAACCAAGAAACATTGGCTGAGCACTTAATAGGTGTCAGCATCGTGTCAAGCAATACAATGTAAATTCAAACTAAAATGTCACTATTCTTAATATGCAATGTAATTTTATACACTGATAAGAAAAAGGTGATTTGCTGTAAATGTGTTTAAAAGATTTGATTTTGTTATTAATCAAACAAACACTCTTTTTAAAAAAGAGAAATCACTTTTTATCATCCAAGTTACACAATGTCCTTTACGTGGCAATACTTTATATTAGTTATTGCAAGATGTCTTTTTTGAAGACCATTTGACAAAAGTCATCAGGAACTTCAGAAATGTTTGTGCTATTTTAAACTATGATTAACAAGTCATTTCCATTAAATTTATTCTAAAGAAATAGTAATAGATGTGCAGAAAAATTGATATAGAATTAGTCTAGGGAAAAGTTGGAGACAATTTAAGTATCTAACAACTGGCAATGAGGTAACTCAGTGAGAGTGGATCAACAGATGGACAACTGTGTGATTATTAAGATTAGATTCTGGAAGAATATGTAATGATATGATAAAATATTCAGGATATAATTGTAAGTGGGGGGAAAAGGCAGCATATAAAAATATAAAAGATTATATTAACTTTGAAAAAACTATTCATAAAAAGTAAGAATGGAAGGAAACACATTTTTAACAATGTATGTCTCAAGGTAATTTTGTCTTAAGAGTTATGAGTTATTATACTTAATTTTTCATACTCTTTCATATTTTTGAAACTTTGTACAGTGAACATCTATATAAACATGTGCATTGGGTTGGCCAAAAAGTTTGTTGGTTTTTTCCCACAAGACAGCTTTAATACTGCTTAGTTGTCTTTTACTTCACTCAAAATGATTTTGTTAGATTGCACTGTGATAGCTGTCATATCAGCATGCATTTCAAAAATCTTATCAAAATCAGTGAATTTTTGTGTAGCCATTTTAATATTGAAGACAGAAGAAAATAAACAACATTTTTAGCATATTATGCTTTACTATTTCAAGAAAGGTAAAAACACAACTGAAACATATAAAAAGGTTTGTGCAGTGTATGGAGAAAGTGTTGTGAATGACCAAATGTGTCAAAAGTGGTTTACAAAATTTCATGCTAAAGATTTCTTACTGGATGATGCTCCACAGTCGGGTAGACTAGTTGAAGTTATAGAGATCAAATCAAGACATTAATTGAGAACAATCAATGTTATACCACATGAGAGACAGCTGACATACCCAAAATATCCAAATCAATGAAGTTACCAGTGAAAATTAAAAGATATGTCTTTTATTTTACAGAAAAAAAAAGGTACAGACATTTTGGCCAACCCAATATACCTACACATATACACATATATGTGTGTGTATATATCTTATTTACTATAATTAATTTTCAAATATAAAATATATTTGAATTTTCAATATATGCATCCAGAAGTAATGCTGTATATGTGTGTCTACAGGGTTGATTCAGCTTCATACGATAGAAAATCGAAATACACGCCCTATGATCCAACAGAGGTCTAGAGAAAAGGAGTCTGGAACTGGCATGGCAGCTCCCGAGTTACCAGTGACCAAGGCTCCTCATCCCTTTCTGCTCCACCATAGACCATGGCTCCCTTCCTTGGACTCACCTTCTAGGCCACTCTGTCTGCATTCCCAGCAAGAAGAAGGATGAAAGAGGATAATAAGCAAAGGGCACAACCGAGTGAGAGCTGTTTGAGGAGTCTTCCTGGAAGCCCTACCCATTGCTACCACTACATGCAAGTTGGGAATTGGAGACTTTACCCAAACATAATTGCTGCTTGGAGGAATTCCAAGTTTCCTTATAAGGAGACTGTAAAGAATGGCATTCGAGTAGGCGATTAGCAGACTCTGCTATACTTATCATAATAAAAAAGCTCTTAAAACTTTTCCTGAAACTATGATGGTGGCAGAACAACAAAAAGGGAACCTATATGAAGAAAACAGAATGGAGGACAACAAATGTAGATAAAAAGTTTAGAATCACAGAAATCAAAGGTTATTAGGCCTTAAGAGGAAAAGAGAGGGCTCAGCAATAGACTCAACTATCAGCAAAACAAAGTTACAAATATACCCCATACTACTTTCTAAAAATAAAATCAAAGAAAAATGGATTAGAGAAAGAAAAATATGAAGGACTCTAAATCCTGAAGTTCCGTTTACTCTTCCTTATCTCTTTCCTGGATTCCCAAGAGTTAAAGTTAATCTGGAGAGGAGAGTAAATATTGGCCATTGGAGTCTGGTTCTTTTGTTTCTCCCTGACCAAACCAAAGAGGGTTAGAATCTCCAAAATGTGTAATTCGTACTTCACATAACTCAGTGCTATCTGTTTTTCTGCTCTATGTGGTTAATATTTCTATATAATACTTGACATTTAATAAATTTCTTGCTTTTCATATGGATTTGGTATATAAATATGAGTATTAAAATTTTAATGTATAGAAATTTTAAAAGAAATTTATATAAATCATGTAATTAAACATAGACATATACACAGTGGAAGGCCAAAGTAGGTTTATAGATGTTTTTATGGAAAAAGACATACAGGTTATGATTATTATCATAGGTTTAACTCCGAATGTCACTCACAACTATAAGCCTACTTTGGCCCACCCCTGTATATATGTTTTCATACCATAATAAATCATTCTTCATAATAATTTCAAGGGTACATAATAAAATTATTAAAACAAAGTGATTCTAAATTCATTTGGAATTAAAACTTAAACTTTATTTCGGGCACATGGTTTTAGAAAAGTTGGAGCACAGAGAATAACAGAAAACCTTAAAACTAAAGAATTTATTTGATCCAGTTATCAAATAAATTGAAAAGTTTGATCTTATCTAGTTATATAACTAAAGAAGTCATAAGAAAATACAAGAACTTTCTATGTAAACTACAGATTAGCTGCCTGTTAGACTAGCACTTCTGAGTAAACAGGGTGGTCAAAAAATCCAAAAAGAAGGCATGAGTTTAAACAGAACCGCGGTGTTTACTCTAAAGAGAACAACGAGGAAAATGCTCGATTGAAGCATGAAGGTATTCTATCTTTTCTGAGCTAAAGATGAATAACACTTTGTCTGATTGTGCTTCACTTTATTGTGCTTCACAAATACTGTGCATTTTTTTGGTTTTGCTTTTGATTTTAACAAATCGAAGGTTTGCGGCAGCCCTGAGTCAGTAAGTGTATCAGAGTAACAGCATTTGCTTACTTTGAGTCTGTCACATGTTGGTTGAATCTTACAACATTTCACATTTTTTTAACTATCATTATATTTGTTACAGTGATCCGTGTGATTAATGATCTTTGATGCAATTGTTTTAGAGTGCCATGAAATGTACCCACATGCTATGACAAAGTTAATCAATAAATGTGTGTATTGCTCTATTGCTTGGTTGATCATTCCTCATCTCTCTCCTTAGGCCTCCCTATTGCCCGAGACACAACAACGTTGAAATTAGGACAATTGTTGTGTTTTTTTAAAATATATTTCATTGATTAGCTCTTACAGTTGTCCCAATTTTTCCCCTTTTGCCTAGCTCCACCTAGTAACCCCCATTTCCTCTGGCAGTCCCCACCCATAGTTCATGTCCATGGGTCATATATGTTCAGTTCTTTGACTACTCCATCTCCTGCCAGGAGTGTCCAAACTTTTGGTGTATCTGGGCCACAATGGAAGAAGAATAGCTGTCCTGAGCCACATGTTAAATACACAAACGCTAGTGAAAACTGATGAGAAACAAAAAAAAAGGTTTTAAGTAAATTTCTGATTTTGCATTGGGCTGAAATTATAGCCATTCTGGGCCACATGCAGCCCATGGGCCACAGTTTGGACACCACTGTTAACGTCCCCCTGTTTATTTTGTACCTACCAACTTGCACTTCTTAACTCTTGCAGATTTCTCCCAATCTCCCCTTCCCCCTTTCCAGCTGATAGCCCTCCAAATGATCTGCATATCTATGATTCTGTTCCTGTTCTAGGTGTTTGCTCTGTTTGTTTTTAGAGTCAATGGTTGATGGTTATGAATTTATTGCCATTTTAATGTTCATAGTTTTGATCTTCTTCTTTTTCTTAAATAAGTCCCTTTAACATTTCATTTAATAAGGGCTTGGTGATAATGAACTCCTTTAGCTTTACCTTGTCTGGGAAGCACTTTATCTGCCCCTCAATTCTAAATGATATTTTGCTGGATAGACTAATCTAGATTGTAGGTCCTTGCTTTTCATTCATCACTTTGAATACTTCTTGCCTGTCCCTTCTTGCCTGCAAAGTTACTTTTGAGAAATCAACTGACAATCTGATGGGAAATCCTTTGTAGGTAACCATCTGCTTTTCTCTTGCTGCTTTTAAGATTCTCTCTTCAAGCTTTTGCATTTTAATTGCCATCTGTCTTGGTGTGGTCCTCTTTGTGTCCATCTTGTTTGGGACTCTCTGTTCCTCCTGGACTTGCATGTCTATTTCCTTCACCAAATTAGGGAGGTTTTCTTTCATTATTTTTTCAGATGTTTTCAATTTCTTGTTCTTTCTCTTCTTCTGGCACCCCTATGATTCAAATGTTGGCATGTTTGAAGTTGTCCCAGAGGTTTTTTATGCTCGCCTCATTTTTTTTTTATTCT